>OX328126.1:41928539-42316039 GCA_946811695.1 Gonocerus acuteangulatus
GTATATATATCAATACAATAAATTTTAACCAATCTTATTTTTAAAAACAATGAAAATACGGTAGTTGGAAAGAAAACAGCATGTAGAAAGTGTTAGTAAAAACAGTACAAAAAAAAATTAAACAGTAAAAAACAACGCACATTTTTTATGTAGTGAAAAACAAAATCTATTTTATAAGTGAATACAATTTATAACAATTAATATATGGATACATACCACTAGAGAATGCCTAGGGGGGGGGGAGGGAGGAAGACCTCGAGGACAACATGAAAAAGGGGTGGGGGGGCGGTAAATCGGCGAAGATGAAAGGTACAATTGCTGGGTTGTAAAAGCGGGTCAATTTCCACTCTTCCCATCCTTACCACATGAAAATCAATGTAGCACGGAACCTTCTTCGCCGCGCCCTCTCCTTATCCCATGAGTCCTTCCACAATGAAAACTTGAATAGAGCTACCGAAATATTAACACTGAATCAATTCCCCCCCAACCTCATAAACCGGCTTATAAAACAAATAAAATCCCAATCCTTCAATGCCACCTCCCCCAATACCTCCCCCGAATCCTCCCTCCAGATATTTCGTTCCCTGACATACACACCAGGACTGACGGAAAAACTCACAAAGACCTTAAAAAAAGCCCTCCCGTCACTAAACTTTGGGTTAAAAACCACTAACAAACTTACTACATTGTACACCAAACTCAAAGATCCCCTTCCCTATGACTACGCCACCCACGTTGTTTACCAAATACCCTGCCAAACCCCCTCCTGTAATGCTGTATACATAGGTGAAACCAAAAATTATATTCACTCCCGCATAACACAACACAAACGGACAATAAAAAACAAAGAAATCCACAAATCCGCCCTCGCAAAACACGCCATAACTAAAAAACACACTTTCAACTTTGACGACACTAAAATACTTTCCACTGAACGAAACACCAAAAAGCGACAGATTTCCGAATGCGTCCACATTAACTTAAACCCCAATAAAATTAATTACAAAACCGACAAACAAAACATCTCCCCTGCTTACTCCTCCGTCTTCCATAAATTGTCCTGACCTCCTTTTTTATCTTTGTTCCCAGGCTCCAGACAATTTCTCTACTTGTGTGTCCCAAAGCTCTTAACACCTTTTACAACCTCCTTTACAACCCGCTTTTACAACCCAGCAATTGTACCTTTCATCTTCGCCGATTTACCGCCCCCCACCCCTTTTTCATAACTATAAAGACCACCGGTGTAGTTGCTGTCGTTCATACTTCTAACCATGGTTACCTAAGTTGTCCTCGAGGTCTTCCTCCCTCCCCCCCCTAGGCATTCTCTAGTGGTATGTATCCATATATTAATTGTTATAAATTGTATTCACTTATAAAATAGATTTTGTTTTTCACTACATAAAAAATGTGCGTTGTTTTTACTGTTTAATTTTTTTTGTACTGTTTTTACTAACACTTTCTACATGCTGTTTTCTTTCCAACTACCGTATTTTCATTGTTTTTAAAAATAAGATTGGTTAAAATTTATTGTATTGATATATATACTCCGCTCATTTCTGCCTGTCTTTTACTTACTAGTTGTACATTTTCTTTACTTATAAGTTGTATATATTTTTTAGCTGAAGAAGGCTGTCATTGTTGCAGTTGAAACGTCCAAAATACAGATTTCTTTTTGAAAGTCTGACGTTTTTCTCCTAGCCGAATCCCAACTATACCTGTCTTCGTATCTCTACAGCGGCTAACTATCTCCATCTAAAATATTCATTGTATTGTTAAATGCAATTAAAAATAAATAATTCGCGAATAATAATAAATTGTGATGCCAATGACCATAGCAGTCGACGCACCCCTCCAAAAAATAATAAACTGGCGTTAATGACCTGAAAGGTTGACACGCCTTAAGCCTAAAAAAATAAGTAAAAAAAAACAAAAATATCCCATTGAAAAGTGAGGTAAGCAAATACAAAAACCCCCGTTCAAAAGAACAAAACTAACAATTTGAAGCACTTATCTCTCCGATTGACATCGCCCCATTGAAAATTACTTGAAAATTAATTCTTTTTTGTAGAAAATTTATTAAGCTTTCGATTGTTCACCTTCCGCTTACTGCGATTTCCCAACCTTTTCTGTTAATACTTGTTTGTTTCTTCTTTCTAATACTTCCTTAACTCCAAGCGCAACAAAAATTTTATGATCTTAGACTAGATGAATTGCATCAAACGTTTGGAACAAGTTTCAACTGAATCAATCTTTTCTGAACACCAAAACTAAAAAGCTGTTTGGAAAAGTAGTTGTATCAACGTTTCTCGTAAACGGTTACAGGTATCGCTTTAAAAATGGTTTCCTTTGCCTTCCTGCGTCAAAGAACTTAAAAAACGAGTACTTGCAAGCGTATGAACTCGAAAACGGATTCTGTTGGTTAACGAACTTTATGAACCTTGATGCTAAAATCCCCCTTTCCTGAACAACCAGCTGAAATATCTACTCACCACGTTGGACCTTTTAGAATGATTCAGCCGAGGACGTTAGAAGATTTAGCACCATGGGCTGATTATTATAATGTTTTAATGATGTGACCACGGCTAGTTATAGTTTTAGTTGTAAGCTCTAGAAGAGGCTCCACAAAGGCCTGAAACATGTAGAACAAGAAATTAAAAAACATCTGGAGCTAAATTAATTGTGTGGTTTTGATTTCCCGTAACATTTAAGTGAAAGAAATTTTTCTCCTAATAGCTCACCTGGTCCTACAGCTGGTTACCTGTCCTGGTCCTAAAAATAATACAACAAACGTACATTTTAGTGTCATTTTGAATGAATGTTCTAGAATGGATGGGTTGATTCATAAAGGACTTCCTTTCGTCGTGCGAAATATCTAAAATAATTTCTAACAGTTATATAAATCATTTAAAAAAATCATGAAATCTCTTTAAATCGTAAAAGTAATTACTAAAATCACAACAGAGATAACTTTATATGATAATAGGAGTAATAGAATTCTAAATTTCTAAGAATCGTATAAAGCAACTCGAAAATCATAAAAATCAATACTGGAATCATAAAATTGTCGAAATCATCTCTAAATGTTATCTAAATCGAAATCTACTCTTATGTATTATATGTTATTGACTAAATCCAATAAATTTATGTAATGACTAAACTAATTTTCGATGATCAATTTTTCATTCATTAGACTCTATGGATTGAATTAACCTACACATATCGACAATTCACTCCTCAATAACTCTATAATTAGTACTCTCACTCCATGTCCAAAGTCGCCTAAAAGTATGCGAAACGTTTAGACCGTGTTATAATAAATAAGAGTGTTACTGCTTCATTAGCGGGTTTCCTCCCTCCTCCCTTAGGGAGGAAACCCGCTAATGAAGTCGTCCCAATGATGCAATTCGGAGGTGCCGATGTGAAATGCCCACGTCCCAGAATTCATAGATTACGATAATAACAAATGTGTGTGTATGTATGTATGTATATATATACAGTGACTCACAAAACCGTTGCAATGATAGCTCTTGCTTACAAAATTTGAATACCTCGCTGTTAGAAATGTGTGTTGGATAATGAAACAAATATATATGGTTTTAACGTATAATTAATAATTAGAAATGAACATAATAATAATTGTATTGAAGTATAAAAATAAATTCGGAAAAACATTGAAAATTTAATTGATTGCAACACTTTTGTGGCTGAATCATAAAACCTTATAATCAAGTACTTTCTTTGGCTTCATTTAGCTTTAATTATGATCGGAATTCTATTTGGAACACTTTTCACAAGATTGTTTGAAAATGATGACGGGATATTGTTCTATATCAATTAGTTTCGCTCACATAATTCTTCAATCGATTATGATGAATTTTCGCACTTGGCCAAATTTTGATTTTTATAAAACGACGAGTGCTTAATAATATCTGTATTAGGAGACCGAGGGCCCAATCGAACAAGTTTATTGAATGATTTTCAAACCATTCATCTTATTTTTGCAATGTGGTTTGGATCCTTATCCTGTTGAAATATAATATCTTCATTTTGGAATTTAAAACTTGGCTGTTGAGATGTCTGTAAAATACTTAGATATTCCTCAGGATTCATTTTACTTCCTATTCTGGCAATCCTTCCAACATTTTGGTCCGTTCTGCACACCAAACCATTTGATTACCACCGTCAAATTTTCGAGTAGACTGGAATTCCCTGTTAGTAATAGAAGACCCAGGTGTTTTTCCAAAGCCAAAATTGTCCATCACTCCCAAAACGGTTCATTTTTGTTTTTTCTGACCTCAGAACACTTCTCCAGTCAGCAGTTCTTCAATTTTCATGCTTACGACAAAATTGAAGTTGTAGTTGCCTGTGTTTTCATAAGGCAATGGCTTCTTCATCTTTACCCATGCCACATATCCCAGACTTATTAGTGTTCTTGGAATAGTTTCAGCATTAGTGTGAAGCCCCATGTCTGATTTACGTCCAAGTTGGCCTTGTAAAGCAGCGTATATCTTTACCCATGCCACATATCCCAGACTTATTAGTGTTCTTGGAATAGTTTCAGCATTAGTGTGAAGCCCCATGTCTGATTTACGTCCTTGTTGGCCTTGTAAAGCAGCGTATATCTTTACCCATGCCACATATCCCAGACTTATTAGTGTTCTTGGAATAGTTTCAGCATTAGTGTGAAGCCCCATGTCTGATTTACGTCCAAGTTGGCCTTGTAAAGCAGCGTATATCTTTACCCATGCCACATATCCCAGACTTATTAGTGTTCTTGGAATAGTTTCAGCATTAGTGTGAAGCCCCATGTCTGATTTACGTCCTTGTTGGCCTTGTAAAGCAGCATATATCTTTACCCATGCCACATATCCCAGACTTATTAGTGTTCTTGGAATAGTTTCAGCATTAATGTGAAGCCCCATGTCTGATTTACGTCCTTGTTGGCCTTGTAAAGCAGCGTAGATCTCGCCCATCTTAATCAGTCGAACCAGTAACTTTCTGTTTAATTTTTTCTTGGTTGACCTCTAACATGTTTAGAACAATAAAGAGTGTTCATTATAATATATCTACTTACTGTAAAAACATTCAAAACAACTCGAGCAGCAATTTGTCTCATCGAAAGGCCTTCATTGTCCAAAAGTTTAATACTGTTATTTATGTCAGAGAAAATTGCGTTCATCCTCATTTTTTTAAATTATCTGGCTTAAATATTACTTTTTACGTTCTCTCTGCTTGGTGGTAACTATTTTAAATAATTAACCTGACACTTTACACCTTGAACTTCACTGTACAACATCCGCCACAAAACTGTTGCAATGAGCCAAAAACGGAAAACGTACCTCCGAAAGTGTAAACATTGACTAATCCCGTCAAGATCCGTTTAGAATTATACCTCCTAGTCCCAATTAAATTATTTTGGCCCGGTGTAGTAAATATTATAACGGTTTACTTTTTTTTCTATAATATAACTTAACTTACATATCATTGCAACGGTTTTATGAGTCACTGTATATATATATATATATATATATATATATATATATATATATATATATATATATTTATATGTACAATCACTGAAAATAACACTAAACGATTTTTTCGTTTTGCATCATTTGAACAGCATTTTGAGGACAAGAGAATTTGCACACTCCCGGCTGAAGGGGATGGAGTAACTGTTATTTCAGCTGTAGTTTCATGGTTCATGATTTGGGGCCTATACAGGATCAGTGAGGTCAAAGGAAGAAAACGTCTTGGGACAGTTAGTAAAATCCTACTAAAAAGATGTTGCCTTTGTAATAATGGAAACTGTTAAGAAAAAGAATTTCTAATTTGCATATAGGTATGTATATTACATAAATATATACATTTGTCTATTTGCACTCTAGTATAAATATACAAATTGTCTTCATTGGGAATAGAATCCTAAGATTTTATTTTCGCGAAACAAAAAAACTCGGTAAATATACAATATATCGTCGATACAAATGCAAAGTATCGAATGTGAAAAAACGCATTTTTCATTTTAAACCATTACTGATTGCTGTTGGACTGATGGATGGCAAACTCTCTAATCTAAGTTCACTCAGTGAAAAGAGGATGTTACCACTGTCAAAAGGTAGAATCTGCCTACTATTTGACTGTCCAAAAGCAAAGTAATAAATAAAAGTATTTTCACTCTTGAAAGTGGTAATTTTCACATTCGTTAGTTTGCATTTGTATCGACGATATCACGAAAGAATGAGACCAAAATTTAAAGGTGCCATAAATTCAACGAGAGAATTATTAATTATACCTACACAGTAATTAACCTGAGACTAAAACTTTAATTTAATTTTCCGCTGTCCAGATGACTCGATAATGTTTTTACAATGTTATCATTTTTGTTAACTCTCATAGCTCCTGAGAGGTAGGCTGTTTCATTTATTTATTTATTTATTTTTTTTTTTTTTTTATTTTTTTTTTTTTTAAATGGTGTAATTTCTATTTTGCTTTCATTTCGATTTTAATGTTATAATAATATAATTTTATGATGTTATAACAATCTCAAATAAAACTCTTTGAACACTTGTTGATCTGCTATACCTACGAGTCATCCTTTTCCAAAAGGAGCTATGTCCATGAAAGGTAATTGTTGAGGAAACGAAAAAAACTATTACAGGATCTAATGTTTTTAATTTCCGTTGAAAGTTTTGTTATTTTAAAGGGCATTGGTTTACTACACAGGGTTTCGTGACGTTTTACCCTTTTACTACTTTATTTTTTAAGAAAAAGTAAATAATATTTTGGACATGGGCCGTTTTGGAACTGTATAATGGACATGGGTCCTTTTGGAAATGGATGACTCATACTATAAATACCTACTTGTAATCTATTTTTCTAACTTTATATGGTTTCAGAAATAAATATTACATTTCTTACCTTACTAAGTAGATATTAATAGGAGAAATGTGAGAAAGGTTAATAATGTCGGAAGAGCGAATGGAGGAAAGAGAAAATCGATATATTTGTATAGGAATGCTTACCGTAGTTCGATTTCCGATGTAATCGGAGGCCATGGAGCTGTGCCAGTCATAGGTGTGAAGGGGACAAGTTAATGGTTTACGGACGGTAATTGTTAACCTGAACTACAAATGTCAATAACTCCGCTAGAGGCGTGGTCGCCTTAACAACGGCCTTATCGATTGGAGGGCTTCTCGCATCCCATTGGCTATAGCTACGGGTGGGCGTGGTCTGATAATCCCCTCCACCTAAGGACCACGCCCTCTGGTATCGATTTGTGAGAGTAATCGTTTTACACCCCCCGCCTTGTGATATTGACTCATCTCGATGATATTGGCTTAGCGACGGCACTTACAGGCCAATCTCTCCCCACTCCACGGCTCACCACCATTTTACCCAATTATCACCTAACTCATATCAGAGTGTAATGTGTAAATACAACAGCTGGAAAAAAAATAATGAAGTTAATTAATAAAGTCTTATTTTTCATCCGCTGAGATAAAAATGGGAGAATTTCCGTTGTTGTTTTCCATTTAATTAATATAACGACAAAAGATATGTATGAATAATCTTGTCCAAAATTAATTTTACCACTCAAGCTGATGATGGGCATCGAAACAAAAAATATAAAGTAGCCAAAAGGGGAAAAATTTAAATAGTATAAGTAATTTCCAAATCTTTATAAAAAGAAGTTCTTGATGGCTTTACTCATTGAAAAAATTATTATTTTTAAATAATAATTAAACAGAATTTCGGAAAAACAATCTCGCGAATAATATAATTAATTTTTGAAGACTGAAGATTATCAATCAAGCAATTTCCACAGCAACTCAACATGCTATTGGATCATCAAACGCGTTCAACATTCACCGGTAGAACGCGACGTACTATGGAACCATTGAAGACGAATAATTTCGACAGTGAGATATTAACATACTACACGAATGTCGCTAACGAGGCTGTATGAACTAAACGTAGGCTAGGAACATCGCAATTACGCAACATAGACTCTTAGAACTCAACGAATTATGAAAGAACTTTCAAAGACGTCATTTCTGTCTGCTAGAACATAAAGGACTACGGAATAATTTTTGACTAACAATTACAACTGTTACAAACAAAATATCTTATAAGACTAATTTTGTCCGTTTGGATCCAACATACTGTAGGAACTTCGCTGCTTGACACTTTTAGTGTTAGAATTGAAGGTACTGTGGTATCAAAGCAGACGGAAATCAGTGACTCGATAGCAGAGATGGGCATAATTTTATTTATAAATAAAAATACGAATTTATTCATACTCCATATATTTGTAAATACGCGTATAAATAAATTCGTATTCATAAGTGTGAATACGAATTAATTTGTATTCACGTATATTAAATATAAAAATACAAATAAAATTTTATTCGCAAATTTTCCTGCGAATACAAATAAATTCACAGAAAAAATTGTAAATATTCACAAAAAATGTGAATATTCACAAACAATCAAGTGATTACAAAAAAATTCACATTAAAATATATGAATACAAATTTATTCACATTATAATTTGTGAATAAAAATTTATTCACAAAAAAATTCGCAAATAAATTATGATCTTTTTCGAATTAACGATAAGATGATATTACGAAAGTTATTTTAAGGCGATTTTTTTTCCGCTTAACATCTAGGTGATTGAAGGTAGTATTACAAAGAATATTGAAGATGTAGCCTACCCAATCCTTCCCAATACCACCTTCTATATCCTTCCTAATTCCACCAGGGCTGGCCGCAAGATTCTTAACAATTTTTTTTTTTAAGAATCTTGCGGCCAGACCTGGTGGAATTAGGAAGGATATAGAAGGTGGTATTGGGAAGGATTGGGTAGGCTACTTTTTATATCCATCCTAATACCATCTTCAATATTCTTTCTAATACGACCTTCAATCGCCTAGATGTTAAGCGAAAAAAAATCGCCTTAAAATAACTTTCGTAATATCATCTTATCATTAATTCGAAAAAGATCATAATTTATTTGCAAATTTTTTTGTGAATAAATTTTTATTCACAAATTATAATGTGAATAAATTTGTATTCATATATTTTAATGTGAATTTTTTTGTAATCACTTGATTTTTTGTGAATATTTACAATTTTTTCTGTGAATTTATTTGTATTCGCAGGAAAATTATTATTGATTGAACTCCACGTACCTTGAGAACAACGCTAGGTTCAGGGTCAGGATTGACTTGGAGAACTCAACATACAATGAAATAATTACAAATGTACAAATTCGAAAGTTAGAATTATCGTACCACACGAATGTCGCAAATGTGAATTGTGTCTATTTAAAGCTGACGAACAGTAGGAACCTCGCAGACAGGCAATTTGACTGACAGAACTCAACGAAATATAAAAGGCTAACAGACGAGCAATTTTGATTTTTATAATTCAACGGAATATAGGAACATCACAATCGCGCGTTTTTGGCTGTTAAATTTCAACGTAATTGGGTCCATTCCATACGGAACATATTTTCAGCGTGAGAACTTAACTTACTATAGAACTCTAACAGACGAGAAATTTTGATTTATAAAGTATAGGATCATTACAAAATTTCGGCTGTTAAATCCCAACGTATTATTGAAGCATTGCAGATGAACCATTAACACTCCTATAGCCTGTTCAGATAGATGAAAAAGTTCAATTCTGCATGCGCAAAATTTTGAGAGAAATTTCCCATTTCAAGGGACAACCCGACGTGAAATATTATCATGATGATTAGATAGTTAGCCGTCGAGGTGATAAGTAAAGATGGAATGGTTGGGATTCGGCTAAATAAACCTCAATATGATTTTGTTTTAAAAAATCTATATTTCGGACGTTTCGGCTACTCATTGGTAGCCTTCGTCAGCTAAAATGACAAAAAAAAAAGGAATTAATACAAAAACAAAAAAAATTATGATTGTGATAGGTAACAGAGCTATAGATACAAGTAACTTATAAAAGAACATATCGTCTTAAATTCTTAGAATGAAAAAGTGAATAGGTACAATAATTGATTTTAATAGTAATTATTAACGTTAATTGATTTTACAAAGAAATAAGAAGCTACATACCAATGACAAATATAGTAGCTAATAGTAACATTAATTAATTTTACAAAGAAATAAGATACTACATACCAATAGAATTGCCGAGCGGCAGAGGAAGACCAAGGTTGGCAATTAAGTAACCATTGCAGAGTGTCTAAGGAGAAAAAGAAATCTACTGGGGTATAAGTAAGTGGAAACAGCAGGTGGTGGGGGAAATGTCGGTAAGGATCAAAAAGCAAGTTTATGACATGTCGGTAAGGATCAAAAGGCATGTTTATGACATATTTATGACAGGAAAGGAGAAAAAGGAGTTAATGGAAGGATACCCAAGGGGCATGGTAAAAATCTAGGTGGGAGGTCGGGAGAGTATTTGGAAAATATTAGCGTACATAGGAGAAATGCCTTGTTGGTCAGTTTTGTAGTTTATATTGTTTTTGTTTAAGTTTATGTGTACACATTCCGAGATCTGTAGTCTTTTTTTGTTTCGTTGTGTAGAAAGAATTTTCGTGTCGTCGAAGTTAAAAGTGTGTTTTTGTGTAATTGCGTGTTTTGCAAGTGCAGATTTATCTATTTCTTTATTAGTGATGGTTCGTTTATGTTGTGTAAGACGTGAGTGAATGTCATTTATGGTTTCTCCTATGTATACACCATTACAGGAAGGGGTTTGACAAGGGACTTGGTAAACACAACGGGTGCTTTGTTCAAAAGGGATGGGATCTTTGAGTTTGGTATAGAGGGTTTTGAGTTTGTTGGTAGTTTTCAAACCAAAATTTAGGGAAGGGTAGGATTTTGTTATTGTCTTTCTTGAAAATTCTATTGGTATGTAGTATCTTATTTCTTTGTAAAATTAATTAATGTTACTATTAGCTACTATATTTGTCATTGGTATGTAGCTTCTTATTTCTTTGTAAAATCAATTAACGTTAATAATTACTATTAAAATCAATTATTGTACCTATTCACTTTTTCATTCTAAGAATTTAAAACGATATGTTCTTTTATAAGTTACTTGTATCTATAGCTCTGTTACCTATCACAATCATAATTTTTTTTGTTTTTGTATTAATTCCTTTTTTTTGTCATTTTAGCTGACGAAGGCTACCAATGAGTAGCCGAAACGTCCGAAATATAGATTTTTTAAAACAAAATCATATTGAGGTTTATTTAGCCGAATCCCAACCATTCCATCTTTACTGTGAAATATTATAAAAACTGATGATGTATCGTTTAAGATTAGGGTAGGCTTTGAGTAGTCAGACAAAGGTAATAGTGTCTAATATTTATCAATACTTAGGCAAAGGTAAGACTGAAAACTTTTAAGAACCCTCATGATAAGGTTATAACAGAGAGAAAATTTACCGCCAATTTCTTGCACTGGGAATATAGGCCACGCCCTTTTCCCTCCAACTAAACCTATGTGAACAGCCTATAGCTTAAATTGTTTTTAGCCTTAGCTTTGGCAAACTGTCGATAAATATTAAACTCTCCCTTGCCTGACCTCTCAAAGCCTTCCCTAGTCCTAAACGAGACATACCGTCAGAATTTCGCGCATGCGAGAATAGAACTATTCCATCTAACTGAACGGGCTACAGAACTCAACGTACTATGGAAAGCTGACTGATGAGCAATTTTGGTACTTATAACGCATTGCAATAATTTTGGTACAATATGAACACTTGCAAACGGGCAATATCGACTGTTTGATCCAAACGTACACCACCAATAGAAACCTAGAATACGAGTAGTTTAGATTCTTATAATTCAACACAATATAGGAAGATAGATCCTTCCCAGTACGGTGGATGTATAGGTAAACATGGTAAGGGAAACCGATCTCGTTCAATCATTAATTAATATTGGCTCGGTAATTGGACTGCGGCTAGGCTCCTATTAACTGGAATAATTGGTAAGAGAGACGGTTCCATAATCAGCTGGTGCTAGGACTCCATTAAAGTGCAAATTCCCATTTACATGTAGAGCGGGATTAGGCTATCTTCCTCCGCCCGCTCTCTCGGATTATAAAACAATAACAGAGAGAGAGACAAAGACCACGCTCCCGGTGGAGGGCTTTTGATAAGGCAAAACTCGAAATGTGAATCAATTCAGCAAAAATTATTGCTGGTCTGGGGAAATTATCCGTGGTCTTCCATTGGGCGCCTCAACCTTCTGTATATGAAAGGGGTCTTCCATTGTCTTGCAAATTTTGAAGAAATGTATCTTTTGATACACACACACACACACACACACAAAAAAAAAAATATATATATATATATATATATATATATATATATATATATATATATATATACATTTTTTGGAAGGATCACAGAACAGTTTCAATACATTCCTTTTAGCACTTTCCTCCGAAGGAAAAGAGCTATTGAGGTTGTCCTCATGACGGAAGTTTTGAAAAATTTCTTCAAATATTTATCGATCCTACGTAGTAGACACCGAAAATGACCTCAGTTAAAATATATATATATATATATATATATATATATATATATAGAGAGAGAGAGAATATATATATATATATATATATATATATATATATATATATATATCGCCTTTCAGCGTTAAACAATAAATAAATAAAATATAGTTATATGTGTCCGTTAACAAGATACAGGCCAGAGTTTTTGTTTTTTCTCCACGAATCTTGGTATGTAGTATTCCCACATCAAACGATTGAACGAGTTCGTTAACCAACAAAATCGGTCCATCCGGAGGGGGGGGGGGGTTACTACGGTGCCAAAGTAGTTATTTTCTAATAAAAGTAGTAATGTTTGTTATGTTTCAACGAAACTCGGTATTCGTTCTGGTCAACTAAAGAGAAAAATGTGATGTAAAAATAAAATAAATCGGCTCATTAGGAGGGGGCTTTATTCTGGACCCAAATTACTAATTGGCTCGTAATTTCTTGATTCCATACCGGTCGTAATTTCAGTTGTATTGTAACGAAACACGGTATACGACCTGGGTATCTAATGGGAAAGAAGTGTTGTAAAAATGAACTAAATCGTGTCTATCGGATGGGGGGGGGGTTTACTTTGTACCATGTTTGAATTGAGTTCTCCCGCCAAACGTTGGTTCGCGAAACTCCCGGTAGGAGTGTCTCTGTTCTGATATGACTCTGTGGCAGGGCCACCACATCTCAGAGTGTGCCCAGGACCAGATCACGGTCCCGCGACTTCTCAGAGCCTGAATAAAACTTCTAGTACTTTGCTATAGGACTTTGGGCATTTTAAAATTTTTTTCATCTTGAGTTTTGAGCGAAATGAGAATAAAAGCCGACAATCGGTGCAGCAAAGATCACTTTCGGTACTTGTAGTTTTATTACGACTCCTAATGAAATATACTATTCTGGGACTGCACTTGTTTTGTCTTCATGTACATTACAAAAAATATAGATCCCATTCCAATAAATATAGGCTACGCCCGTCTACATTTCTAAGCCCCATTCTTTTTACAAGCTCATAACCTATACATTTTTTCCAATTAGCGAGGTCCAGCCCGGGCCCCTACGGCGCCCGGGCCCGGGAAACTGTACCCGGTTGTCCCCCCATGTGGCGGCCCTGGTCTGTGGCTCTGTAAAGTTCTGATGTTTGCCGCTAGCACTAATGAAGATCAATAGTCGAAAATGTAAAGCTTTGTGTATTTATTACGTTGTGTAGTACCACGCTAACTCTGGAATGAAATTAATTACAAATGTAATAATTGAAACAAGGTGCTCATTACAAATTCAAAAGAACAGAACTATTTATGTTTTTATTTTATTTAGGTATCTATATAAGATATTTTAAGCAAATTATTCAGGAATGCACTCGACACTATACAATTCTGAGGAAAGTGCTTAGTTATGCAGCTCCTGCCTGACGGACTTTTATAAATTACCCTATAATTGCTTATACAACTCCATATTTCATGCTTTACCATTGCATCTCTTCAGGGGCTCTTAAGAATTCTCTCTCTATGTTTTTTAAGAAGTTAGCAATACTTCTGAAGCAGTCCCATAAAAAGGCACGAAACATAACGGTTGATACGTGTGAAAATTAAAAAAAGTAATTGAAATTTGCTAAGGTTTATCACACACAATGCTCAAATGGATGGTAATAGATTATTAGATTATTATTATTTTTTTATTTTTTGTTTTAAAATTCTATTACTCCTATTATCATAAAGAATGATCTATGTTTTCGTGATTTTAGAAATCACTTTTACGATTTAAAGATATTCCATGATTTTTTAGATGATTCAGCAATATAATTTTTAGAGATATTTTATGATGATTTTAGAGATTTCCCACGATGGAAGGAAGTCCCTTATAAAGCAATCAATCCATTCTAGAATGTGCATTCAATATAGCACTAAAATATACATTTTTGTATATTTTAGGACCCCGTATGCTCGGACCAGGGCATTATGAGAACAAAAGAGTTTGCACACTGTGGGCTAAGGGTGTAGGGACTGTTATTCATCTGTAGTTTTGTTGTTCGTAGCTCGGTGCTTTTAGTGGATCTAAAAACCTATTTCACTTAAATTATGCTGAAAATCAATAATAAAAACTACACAATTAATTCAGCTCTAAATCTTTTATTCCCTGTTCTAGATGCCATTCCGGTGGTGAAAAAAAAACATAGATTAGTTGCTCTTAAAGAAGTTTCTGTAGACACGAAACATGTATAGCACCAAATAAAGGATTTTATGACACATTCAAGTAGGTAATATAAATATTTACTTGACTTTGACAATATATTTATTAGATAGAATCAGGGAAAGAAACTCTAACTAAAAGATCTATTGTGTGCAAATCTATATATATTTCTACTTGCCCAGTGCGCAGTGCTAACCACCGCGGGACAGACATTTTTAACCGCAAGACACGAGCTGGGAATCCTAATTGAACAGAAGTTACACATCAGCACAACAAGAAGTACATCAAAGTCTTAACAAAGACAAATTACCGATCTGTCAGTTCTACTGGAGTGACAGTAGGGGGTGTATATATATAGTGTAAGCATCGGAAATAGTAGAAGACCTCTCCTTTTGGTGGATAAGTCTGGATGGGAGTTCTCTCTCAATCCTAATCTTGGAGAGTTGTTTCCTCTCCAAACAGCACCCAGGCACTTCGGTCATCAATTAAGAGGAGGATAGGCCCCTTAGAGCCTCTCTCCAACGGCCCGTATTTTTCCAACTGCAAGCGGCGATTTATTGAGCCTCTAGTGAAATAATACCTCACACTAATTTTTCAATGTCTTTTCGGGCAAGTAGGTATTCCAGCATACTGAGTAAGGTGTATTTGGATGCAGGCACAAAACTCCAAGCTAACGAAAGGCTTCTGCTCAAGGGTCCGGATTGTTCGTATACCTCATAGTATCCATAAACTATCTTTTTTACTTATTGGTAGTACATCTCGCTAAATTGAGAAAATTAATAATTTCTGGAGTGAACGAGTGCGCAGCGCCAACCTTACAGCGGTAATATGAAGTTACTGATGGCGATATCTATTGTCGGACTTTCGATAATCGACCGTAAATATTAAAATTCCGTCGCGAAGGAGGTGCATTATTAAGCACATTCCTCAGAAAGGTGATAGTGCATGCTGCATTCATGAATAACTAGCTTAAAATTAACTATATATCTGTACCCATGAGGTAAAGGACACCATCTCACATATTTGTAATTGTTCAGGAGAGCCTATTTTACATAACTTTGAAGTTTAAAATATGTTTCTTCGTTACTTATAGAAACAGTTAAAAAAAAAGTTTCATATTGTTATTGGCATTGATATATCAATCACATATATCACATATAGGTAATTGGAAGTATTGATCATAGTCAAACATAACCAAGTCCTCCACATGGTGTCTTTTACCTCTAATGAAAACGGACATGATTTTATTTTTATTTTCTTCGTTATTTATTGGACATAGTGTCCTATGCCATTATATGGTTAGAAAAATCCACTTGAGAACATTTTGTTAAGTCAATTTCATAAAAAAATGGAAATGAGGTCCTTTACCTCCGGAGTACAGATATGAAGGGCTCAGTTAAAGTTAAGAAGAATCTCTACTACAAAATTAGAGTTGGCGAAAGAAATGATTTTAATTGGTCTAAATCATTTCTGTCATCAATACTATTTTTTTTTTTTTTTTTTTTCACGTTCTTCTTAACTTTAACTTAAATTTTCTCAGAGTTCTACTTGTGGGTTAGTCGCCTTTGGCACTGGGCCCTTGATATGTAAATCCAAAATGAACACGAATAATTTTTGGTCATTTGTATTTGTAACGAACAGCTGATGCAATAATAACTTTTTATTTAATTCTTTCACGGAGTAAACCCCAACTTTTAATGGCCGATTTTATTTATTTCTTTAACACAGGTTTCTCTTTAGACCCTCATGACGTATATTGAGTTTTGATGAAATATGGGTAACGAAAATGGCGGGAGGTATGGGAAAATTAGTTATTTTCATGTTAATACACAAACATATATATATATATATATATATATATATATATATATATATATATATATATATATATATATTTATACATAAATCAGTTCCCACTAAGGGCCCAGAGGGGCAGATCCTGTGGAGGTATCTAATTCTTGACCATGCGGCACACTAGGAAGATGGAGTGGTCAGTACTATGCTCCGGCCGCCTAATTTTTCCCTTCCTTTGCAGGTACCCATTAAGTAATTAAAGGCTGGGTGACCTACGGACGATGTGGGACCCCAAATCTAACCCTCAAACGATAACACAAAAAGAAAAAATCGATAGTCCACACTCGGGTTTTGAACCTAGGTCCTCCATTTCATACGTTTTGATTTAGAACTTATCAAGTTATTCCCTGTGTCCATCGATATATTTATTATAATACATTATATTATATATATATATATATATATATATATATATATATATTATATTAAATATGTGTTTGTGTATTTACAAATTACCAAGTTTCATTTTCGGTCTCCAGTGGATAGGATTGGTGACGACTAGAAGACATTTTTCAAAAACCTTTTTAAGATTGCAGCCTAGCCACTCCATCTGAAACCTTGCCTGCGGAAAGTGCATTTGATGGACTCAAAGAGTTCCACGCGATAGAGGGAATGAATTAGCGAATTCTGTAGGCCTAGGGCCTAGGGAGGAGTACAGTTAGGGCGAGACCCGAGGATAGTTATATCGGTAAAAAAGCTGTCAGTATGATAGGCCAGTGAATGGCCTGGTAACGACGTAAGACGGACGGAGGTGCAAGTCACCCGAGGCAGCCATTTGCATAGCAAACGAGGAGGTCTTGTCTCGTCCAAGACCAGGAGTCGAGCTCCGTTTTGTCAACAAGGCCTTATCTCCATCCGGATAGTCCTAGCTATCCATTAATCCTGTCATAATCCTATCTGGACTGTCAATACATTGGGTATTTAGCCTCGTTCATGAGTCGGTTGTATGGAAGAAGTGTTCAGAGGATATTGGAGTGGAAGAGGGAGAAGGATTGGATGGGTACTGACTCTTCAAATGTGTGCAGGACAATGCATCAATGTTGTTCTTGGGCCATGTATCCAACACGGACAGGCTCGAGCATCAACATTTTGAACTCAAATTTCAATGATTAACTTAACCAAGGTAACATTATTGTAGAGTCCTCTTTGGCAAACACTTATTACAACCAGTATTATAGTGATTGTTGTACTTATGTCTGTTGAGTATGCTGTCCTAAAAAAATCCCAAAAAGAAACAGACAACCTGTAAAGATGTCTTTTTTATTTTTTTATTTATGTGTCCCTACAAAGGAGATTTCACGCCTTCATTAGACCAGGATTGTGATAATAAATTTGATTCCCAGATTCCCTAAGTTACCGGCTATTCAGCAGATGTCTTCAAATGAGATTGTGTAGTTTACTGTTCTGTAAGTATGAGAATATTGCGTTTATGTACAAGCGGCTCTTTTTAAAGAAGCTTTTAAAGAAAGTGGAAAAAGTATTCAACACAACTTCAATATCAAAAGACCCAATTCCAAATCCGTGTCGAATGAGTCATGACCACATAAAACCAAGACTATATTAATCATCATAGGTGGCAGTGCAAATCTGACGAAAATCGTTAGCATTAAATATAAAACGCCAGGGGACTAATTTAGTGACCTGCCTGTGAATGAACTCAAGGGTTAAGTCCACGTGTTTATTGAGAAGAAGAAAGATAACGACTGAGACAGTTGAATCCAAACTTATCAATTAGTTGATATTAAAAAATTATAATTTCTTATAAACGTTCATTGATAAAAGAATATGGAAATGTATGTGTGTTAACACGATACGCGCGGGGGTTTTTGTGTTTTCGCCTCGAAAACGTGACGGACTTCTTAATTTATAGAATGGGGGGGGGGAGGTACTTTGATAGAATGGGTTCAGTCATTCCTAGTTCCTTCGTAAAGAGTAATAAAGAGATAACATAAAGGGAAAATTTCCATGGAAAGTAAGCTGATTGTAGTTCAGTATTGGATTCACTGGTGTTTAAGCGCGGTTATTTTTCTCTCCCATTATCACAAGGTTATAAGAACACCGTTTTCAGAAATAATTGAACCTGCAACCACTTACTAATGACTGTCGCACTTAAGCTGTTTAACGTTTCCCTCGAGCTGTTAACTAAAATTATTAGTGAGAAACATCTTATGAGATAGGAGACTGGAAGAGAGATGCTAAGAGGGAACAGATGGGACCTAAGTGAGCCGGTCACACCCTTCCTGGGTACCCTGACGAAAACCATCCTTGGCCTGACAGGATTCTAACATTCGCCTCTTGAACAGTCGACATGTGGAAATCATCCTATGGGTTTCCTACAAAGCAAACTATTCCTAACATAACACCAAAGATCAAAAACTTATTGCAACGAGACTCCATGGACATTGCGGATGGTACCAATTTGGACTCATGTCGAGACATTTCTAGCACAAATCATGGTGTTAAGTAAAAGAAATATTTTTGTTACTACAAAATTAACAATTCAGACTTTATCTTAAATCATGAAAATGGTTTATAATACTGCTTAGATTTATCGACCCCTTCTTAAGCAGGCTACACACGGTCAGGTAAATATGTCAGTTATGCCTGAACAGTCCGCCTGAAAGCCAGTTGCCAGATCGTGTATATATTCCAGCCGGTCTGTTAGTTAAGACTGTTCAGGCGGCCGGAATATATACACGTTCAGGCGACCGGCTTTCAGGCGGACTGTTCAGGTCTAACTGACAGGCCTGCCTGAATTGTGTTTAGCCTGCTTTAATAACAGACAAAAATAGAATGAATGAAAAATTGTTACTAATACTGTTCCACCAGTTAACCGCCACACAGTGAGGCCAAACCACATTTCGTGTTTCAAAAAGGCTACAGCCTCTAAATCTTAACCGATTTCAATACACTATTTTTTAAATGAAAGCTAATAAAATTTAGAACAACTTTGTGAGAATTTTGGTTTTTTTTCCTTCCCCTATTTTTTAAATTAAGTGTGAATAATTCGCGAACTTTTACAATTGAACATAAAATAATATTTTATTTTTCATCTAACTTAATATCAGCACTGATATCGTTGAAATTAAACATTCAAATCCTGATTAGACTTGAACAAAATTAGACTGACATCTTCAAAACGTAAATTTATCCTTATTCAACAATGAGATTAATTGAAATAGTATGATTTTTTAACGATTTGAAAATATATTTTGATTTTTTCCATGTCTAATCAGGATTTGAATGTTCAACGATATCGTAAAAGTTCGTGAATTATTCACACGTAATGTAATAAACATGGAAAACAAAAAACAAAAATCTGGCTCAACAAATTTGTTCTAAATTTTATTAGCTTACATAAAAAAAAAAAATCGGTTAAGTTTTAGAGACTGTAGCCTTTTTTGAAACACGAAATGTCGTGTGGCCTCACTGAGCGCCAGTTGGGGCCAAACATCTTAGATCGTCTAAAGGGTTTCTGATCAGTTTTCTGTTCATAAAAAGTGGATTACTTCAAATACACATCTACACTATTGATTAAGAAAGCAACGTTTTTCAGATAATGTTTCTTTGACAGTCGTATATTCATATTTAGTACCAAATATTCAGGTACCTCTGGTGGTGCATTTGGTAGTCCTGCGTTTGAGGGCAGAGCGAGTTAGTCGACAATAACACGCATTCCATAGACATCAGCAGACGACCTCCATCGGTGTCGACAAGACCGCATTGCATTATGTCACAGAATGGGTTTTCCACACCTGTCACCAGTAGCAAGGGATAATCTCTCGCCGGACACGAAGAATGTTTTCGGAGGAGCCCTTTGGTCTGCGGAGATGAACTCGTCCAGACCTCCTGGAGAGAATGCAGGTACCCCGAGATCCCTGGGATTGTGCAAGCTCTGGAAGCTGCTCCCGGTACTTAGGGGTTCTTGGGTGGTCTCCAGCATCCTGTTAGCTCGATTTCACGCTCAAATCTACTGGAAACAACCCAATTCTACGCTACGCCTTCAGAAACGTTTGTGTAAACATGCTATTCAAGGAGAATGGGCCCACACGAACCAATTTAAATCGTTCCTCCTGGTGCTTCTCATTTTCCTATCAATTATTGAGGGCATACATTCTCTCTATGATTGAATACTTAGTTATATACATATATAACTTAAGTGCTTCGCTGGGATTTCTGGTGGCACGTTTTCTGTCTCCAGCGGCACCCGTCATATATTTTGCCGGCTAATTCTCCGGGTTCTTCTAAATCAAGTTGTTCCTTCGATATCCATCTGCCCCTAGACGTATATACTATTTATTTAAATTTTAACGTCCATTTTTTATTAACTAATAATTGTAGGACGGGTTATCTATAGGTTTCTAGTCAGGGTAGGGCTGATGCCTTTTCTTTTTTCTAAAGAAAAGCCGACCACCCCATAGTGGGAATCGAACCCACGACCCTTGGCACAGAATGTTGCACGTGTATACTATAAACCTGACGAAAGGATATTTCGCCTAACGGTTTGGACTGTTTCCTATGTTAGGTATTTATCACCTTTAGTGCCGTAAATCTTTTTATAAAATTATAACGTTTCTGTCAACCATGATCATCTTTATATAGTTAAAAATAATTACTTTCTTAAATCAACATGGTACGAAAATTTCAGCTTACCATGACAAATAATAGTGCTTGAAGAACTATGTCAATAAATAGACATCCATAAAAATTCTATTAATTCTATCACAAAAAAATTCTGAATGAAAGAAAAAAAGATGAACTGACAATTATTTGCTCAAATAACAATATTATTTTCAAAGAAAGAAAGTTGTACAAAAATAATGTATAAATGAAACGAAAAAATACTTTATAATGGGACTTCGTCTCTTAAGAACCATAATTAAATTTATATAATAGAATAAACAAATTACAAAATAAAGTCTAACTCTATTTTTAATGCTATTTACAAAACCTTAAATAATTGAATAAAATAGGTCTCCCTGTGGTTTAGTGGCTAACGCTTTGGATTCTCATGCGGGAGAGAGGGGTTCGAGTCCCACGTGCAGCAGGAACTTTCTCATCTTACGAATCTTTGAAAAAGTTTCCCACTGCACCATGGATGTCGGAGCTAATTGCTCAGACGTCGGTCTGAAAAAGGGGGAAAATATTTCTACATATTAATACGAAGAAGGGAGTAAATATGGAGGGATACGGGAGCAAGAACGGGACAAGGGAAGGTGGTACAATGATGAAACTGTATACACGGGGGGGGGGCGGATAAGGAAATAAAAATATAGTAAATACTTCAATATAAAACAAAAATTAAAAAAGGGCGAGAGTGTGAAACGAAAAGAATAAAAATAAATGCATAGACAACAAAAATAAAATTATATAAAATATAACATCATAAAACAAATAACAAAAGAAATGTGAACTAAATCAAACGAAAAAAAAAAACAACAACAAACAAAATTTTTGAAGATGTATCGGGATATATAGGTATTCTAGTCTTAGCAATATTACACTGGTGGTCTATTCTTAAAAAGTGTCTTCCTGGAAGAGAATAACAAATTAAAGATTATAACTATTCTTTCACAAAACTAAAGTAGATTTGTTCTTGCAACTTGTAAACAAAAGTTCCGTCACGCAAGAGCTTCGTAACAAAGCACATTCCTGAGAAGATGGATAATGTACACTGTATTCCTGAATAATTTGCTTACCGCCGATAACATGAATAGTTCTGCTATTTTATATTTGTAACGAACAGCTGACTCAATGTACCTGCAGGATGAGCCGGATACAGCATCCATAGTCAGCGCTCCTGGTGGTAGAACAGTCGCATAAAACTAAGTTTATCGAATCTAGCCCCCTGAATTCCGTTCGGAGAGCCGTACGGTGCCCATTGCTGAACTGGAAGACAACCAACTCTATCAATGAGGCAGAAAAAATTGATCTAAGAATCGTATCCCGCTCGTGCAAAACAGTCAAAGCAATTGCAAACGAAGCCAGTGTTCACACCAAGTCTAGGAATGTGCATGGGTTACTGGAAAGATCAAAAAACATAGTGAGAAAAAAGTAACGTGAAAAACTCTTTCATCATAAAATGGATTTTGCAGAAAACGTTATGTCGAGGACTGATTAATAGAGGAAGTTATTTTTCCTCATGAGAAAACATTTGATTTGGATGGACTCGATGGTTTTCCTTTTCATTTTCATGATTTAAGAAAAGTAGAACTTATATTACCCCGGCGGCAAATGAGCGAAGGTAGTGTTATGGTTTGGGCAAATATTAGGTTCAAGAAGAAAGGCTACTTGGTGTTTCTTTCTAAGGGAATATATTCACATGAGTATCAAAACTTATTAGAACAACAAAAAAAACACTTTTAATGACATGGGAGAAGGTTCAGTTGCATTTCAGCAAGACAACGCTTCAATTCATTCGGTAAGAATTATTAAGGAATGGTTCATCCGAAAGAATATAGACAAACTAGATTGGCCGGCTATTTTTCCAGACCTTAATAATATTAAAAATGCCTCGGGAATTCTTACAAGAAGAGTGTATAGCGAGTCAAGACAATTTTCTACAATCGATGAGCTAAAAAGTAAAAATCTAGTTTCAAGGGATTACATACCTCAAGAAACATTAAAAAAAATATTTTATTCAATTCCAAATTGAATTTTTTAAGTAATAAAAGTTGTTGGAAAGGCCATCGAATTTTAAATTCCTCTTCTTCCAGTGTGTCTATCATTTTGACGCACCTAGAATCCGTTTTTTAGACATTTCATTTTTATTTTATATATATTTTGCAATGGGTTATAATACTAATTGGCATTGCCAGATAAGTGTAAGATAAGTCAAAAATAATTGAATTCGTATTTGTTTCTTGATCTATTGAAATGAAAAGTCAAAAATAATATTTTCCATAGTGTGTCTAACATTTTGACGCTGAGTGTACTTATAATTTCAGCTTACAGTCGGCTACTTTTCTTCAAGATGGCATTGAAGTGGGTAATTAAATACATCACGAAACATTAGTGATATTTACTTTGCTAAATAAAGACCCCTTGTTTATGATATATATACAAAAAAAAAAAACATAAATGTGAAATAGAGGCCAAGTTCCTGCCCCACAAAGAAACACTCCCTTCCTCAAAAATATCCCCTCCTAAAACCCCCCAAAAACGCCTTATCATTCTACACTCCAAAAAAGTAGTATGAGTTGGTGTATTAATTCAACCAAAAATATTTGCCAATACAAGAGATGATACAAGAAAGAAATGTCCAAGTTCATTACCTGGAAGACCTCATAGTTACTTAATAAGAACAGTAAAGACACTTCAACTGACCTTTAAAAACAACAATAAAAATACTTATATCCAGTTACTAAAATATCACTTTCCTCAACCAGGTATAATCTTAAACTTGGCAATGTTTAGTTTTTCTCTAAAGATAATTTCGGCACAAAAAAAACATTGCCAACTCATACTACTTTTTTGGAGTGTAGAATGGTAAGGCGTTTTTGGGGGGTTTTAGGAGGGGATATTTTTGAGGAAGGGAGTGTTTCTTTGTGGGGCAGGAACTTGGCCTCTATTTCACATTTATGTTTTTTTTTTGGGATCTCATTACTTTTTTCTAAGTATTAAATAGAATTTAGTTGCCGCATACCTACTGGCTTTTGTACTTCATATAAAACCAGGGTCTTTGGATTCTGCATAAGGTTCTCCTTACTGCTTGATATTTGATACCAATTATCAACCTACATACATCTAATCACTAGACTAGAAAAGTTAGAAGCTCTTCCAGATGACATTACTGTAGAGGACAAATTGATTGCTCTCTTAACTAAACTATTACACTGTAAAACACAGGAACCTTATCCCGAGGATAAAGATCACAATAGGGAAAGTGCAGAAGGCCTTCAAGAAAAATATAAGAAACAAAGACGATACATTTTGGGTTTGTAATCCTAAACTTTGTAATTTAGATGGCTCGACTTTGAAAAACTTAGTATCTGCTTTGAAGTATATTATGCAGTGAACCCCTACGACTTTATTTACTACATTTAAGAAAGAAGTCACAACTGTTTTTGTTAAGATGCGTCGAAATGTTTTTTAAAACATCAAATATAGGTTCTCCTTACCAAGACGATTCATTTGATAGCCCACAAGATGGGTTCCAGAAGGAATGATGGCATTTCGATGGAACAAAAAGTAGAAAACGTCATAGGTAATATGACACTCCCGTATCAAGACCTACCTGCGTGCCAAGTTTGGTCAAAATAGGCCAAACGGTGTGAATTTGTATAAGGAACAAGCATACAGACAGACAGCTGAAAGACCTTTTTTACCTAGCCTAGTGCATTCCCCGGACCAAGGCCTACCTGTGTGCCAAGTTTGGTCAAAATCGGTCAAATGGAGTGAATTTGTGTAAGGAACAAACATGCAGACTGACAGCTGATAGACGATTTTGACTGGCCTATGAAACTACCCGGAGAAAGACCGACATGTGTGTCAAATTTTGTCAAAATCGGTCAAACGATGTGTATTTGTATAAGGGACAAACAGACAGACAGACAGACAGCTGATAGACAATTTAACCTAGCTTATGATTCTCCCCGAATCAAGACCCATTTGTGTCCCAAGTTTGTGTCAAAATCGGTCAAACGGTACGGATTTGTAAGAGGAACAAACATACATACAGACAGCTGGTATAAGATTTTTACCGAGCCTATATGCGTCTAATTGTTTCTTAAAACATCAAATATAGGTTCCTCATACCGAGACAATTCATTTGATACCCCACATCAAGGGTTTCGGACGGAATGATGGGTTTCCGAAGGAAGTACAAAACTGGCACGCCACGCCCCGGAAGCGGAGTCAAACACAACTTTTCGCGATTTTTCGATTTTTTCCTTTAATAACGTCTTCATATCTATCTTCATGCAAAATTTCAAGTCCCTAGCATCATGGGAAGTGCCTAATAATTTTGATGAGTCAGTGAGTGAGTGAGTCCTATAAATCCCGATTTTCGATCGCTTATATCTCAGAAACTAGTCGATGTAGAATTATGAAATTTTCCAGTTTTACTCACATCTAGTAGTATAATACCTGTGTAAAATTTCATAACTTTATCTTTACCTGGTTGAAAGTTATGAGAGGGTAAAAATCGGCTCTAAGACCTCCTGTAATATACACACAGTATGCTTAGGCCGGAACTTGGCCTGGCGCACTACCGTGCGCCTATATATATATATATATATATATATATATATATATATATATATATATATATATATATATGTGTGTGTGTGTGTGTGTGTGTTTCTTCCTCGGTGGTTTCCGAGGGAGATAGGAAGCCCAGATCGAGAAAAATGTCATTCCTTCGGCAACCACCAAAGAAGAAACAACAATGACCTGGCTGACGAAGATGGAGATGAACCAATCGAAATATTACAGGAAGAAGTGAGGTTGAGTACCACCGCTGGAGAAAAGTGGAAAAGAAACGTTCCATCCAAAAATATGATCCCAGCCATGTAAAATAAACACACACACACACACACACACACACACACATATATATATATATATATATATTTACAGATTGAAATCGTGTTGACGTCATTAGCCAGTTATGTCTTAAGACAGAAACGCACTAAAAGAGAGCAAAGGTATGAAACAAAATCATACAAACAGACCGTTTGTGAGTTGAGGGTAGCTCATAATACAAAATTATATGATATTTTAATAATTTCTAATAGGAGTATGCCCCATGTCGTTGATCTAAATTTCTCAATATTGTTCCTGCTCCAATATAATTAACAGTGTTCCTGCTTCTAATATTTGTCTACTTGTTGAATCCACTAACATCAATTAATAGACGTAGGATGGTATTATCTATTTGGCCAATTCTGTATATTGTACAACAAATTATGGGGGTAGATATAATTATATACATATATGTATATATTGTCCAATTAATATTCCGCAATTATTAATGTAATATCGAAGTATTTTCGTAACGTTGTTGGACCATCATATACATGAAATTATTATTTTATTATGAATATGTTTTACGCCGAATATAACAATTCATCTTATGCTTCTAGGTACACTCTTTGGGTTTGTCGAAGGGGGGAATTGAATAAAACTATATTCAATTTGACATCTTTTACAGTTTTATGAAAAAGTGGAGCTAATTAACATTTTGGCTTCGGATATTTCCAAGGAAATGTCGAGTTATATGAGTTATATTTTTTTTTTCGAGTTTCCTTCCTCCCTTCATAGCGCCACGGTCATTTAAGGTGGTCCGCTCATGACGTCCACCTTATGACGCTATCCGGGGTGGCGAAGACAAACTGGCTCAAATTTGTATATATATATATATATATATATATATATATATATATATATATATATATATATTCTTGTAGATGACCCAAAATATCCAAATTCTTTTTTATCTTAGGAGGCACGGGGTAATGATGATTTTTTAATGCATTTTGTGGAACATTTCATAGATCGTATTGATAGCTTTAATATAATAAAAAATGTTTTGTGTGGATGTTCAAAAAAATGATATTTTGTTGTAGAAGTCCCCTGAAGAGGTGCAAAGAAAAGACGCACGAAACATGTCGGGCCCAATAAATAAATTGGTATAATAAAGGAAGACTGCTTTAATGACCCCATGCCTCCTAAGATAAAAAAGTATATATATATATATATATATATATATATATATATATATATATATAGTCAGAAGTATTATCCCAGAAATCTGGGAGACCCTCACTTCTGAGGAGTTTACAAATCTTTTAATATAACAGAAGTTTTATATTTCTATTTATTTATTAAAGGCAAAATTATTTATTTATAAATTACCTACTTTTAATTTTGTAATTATGTATTTACTTTATTCTGTTAATAATATATATACATATATATATATATATATATATATATATATATATATATAATATATATATAAATATATATATATACTGAGCGATGTTAGCTCAGTGATAGAGGACCCGAGTTCAAAACTCGAGCGGGCACTAAAGATTTTTATCTTCTAGTGTCGCCGTTCGATGGTTGGATTTTAGGTCCCAGATCACCCGTAGGACAATATTATAATTACATTATAGAGAAAAGTTATAATAAAATAAGAATTAGTAAAATCTATATTCTTATATATCATCAATTATCTTGAAAAATAGTTTATTTAAATATTTGATCGTTTTTTTATTTACTTTTTTCTGATATTTTTAATAATTTATTTTTATTTTTATTGAATATTTACAATCTGTATACTTAAAATACAATCAGTAAATGCATATCTCATAAGCTATACACAAGGAAGAACAGAGGGAAGAAGGCAGCCATTGCTGTCACTCCCTACGATTTTTAATAACGTGTTTATTTTCTTTTTATGGGGATCTTTCCTTTATCTAGTATTTTAATGTCAAATGTGAGTCTATTTTTCATTGTGTGATCTACCAAAGCGGTTTGTTGCCGTTCTCATCCATATATAGCAAGCCTATTCTCCTACAAGTCCTCCCTAACATGTCAAACTATGGAATATAAAAGATATCTTATATGATTTTATTTTATATATTTTGCTATTTCATTGCGGACGATACGGCTTGTGGCTAATTGTCGCAACTCTAGCCTCTTTAGAATTTCCGGAAATGCCTTAAATAATGTATCGAATCTGACTATTTTTCAATATATTCCTTTGTCAATGGATAGAATATGTTCCTTCGGTAGTTTTCTCCGTATCGTCATACTTTTGAGACCAAAAACCTTCTTGGCAAACTAACGAAAATGGTTTATTCTTTAATTTCGTTACGTCAGTAGATATCACTAATACTATAGAATTAGTACAATGCACAATGTCGAATGTGACACATTCGTTAGTTTGAAAGTATATTTATAAAGTTAGTCTATAGGGATCAGCAAACTATCGAAAATATCACATTCGACAATTTGAAAAGGCGATTCAAGAAAAATCACTTATTAGCACCGAGATGCAAACTCACGAATGAGATTTTGGTAATTAAAAAACAGTAAACAGTTTGTTCATACTTTCAACTTAAATTGATAAACAATATAAAAAGAAAAAATATGTAATATTGTTAATTTGTAAAGGCGCTGATTTTGGAATCACTATAAAAGTTTTATCTTGCTCTCTTAAAAAGTACCGATTCTCATATTCGATAGTTTGACATGGTAGGAACGATATACTGTCTCAAAATTTGGGCTGTTAATTTGGTATACATTAAGGCGACGTTCACAGGAAATAAGTGGGAAAATTGGCAAAATGAGTAAGTGCAATCTGATTTTCATGTAAGGCTCTTGCTCTGAGTAAGGAATTCACTCACAGCCTTGATCGATTGAGGGTTGAAAAGACGTGGGTTTCTTGGGCTCTCGTAAAATAGAGCCTTAACCCTGAAAATTTGAGATTTCGAACTTACCAAGTTATTCCCAGTGATTTCCGATATTTGGTTGCCTTTAATTTTATTTTGGTACGCCCTTTTTATTTATTTATTTAATTAGTTAGTTTCACTGATTTTATTTCAATTTCCTTGTCTTTTTTGTTCAATAATATAGTTGTTAGTAGTCCGCTAGTCAGACATTAAAATTCCTATATCTGTGTTAGTGGGCATCTTTCCAACAAAAAAAAATCCTTTATTCAGTCTAATGATTTATTTAAGGTTGCACGAATGTTTTCCTAAGCATTTCCCTAAATGAGCGTCCTAACCCTCCGTCTAGGGATAAAGGGTTCTAGAGAGTTAATCCTGTCAGAAAAGGCTTAACCCCTGAAGATGTGGGTGGCCGAAACTGGAGGCTGTTGTGACAGGAACCTGACTACGAGGATTAGCACACCTAACTGTCCTTTAATGAAGAAGGCATGGTCACTTCCTCCTGTCAATCTGGGGACAATGGACTTGTCTTCTGACTATCTGTCAGAAAATATACCTACAAATGTTTTATCCTTTAGTCTATCTTTCACCCCAAGGAGATTCGACAAGGATAACCAGGCCGTATATGTACAAGTAGATTTACTTGATAAAAAGAGTCCCATAAGTAGGAACAGGGCCATCTTAGCGTTCTTCTATATAATGCTTATAACTGGTGTGAATTGAAAAGCTTAAAATAGAAACACTTAGTTGGAATTCAAAGAAACGGTACTTATAAGCGCTCAAGACGAGAATGTTTCATTGAAAGTGCTCTAAAAATAAATCGTCTTCTCACTTGGAGCTGAAGGAACCGAGCAAATCTTTTAACAACCTAAAGCTTGCAAAGTATTGTTTTGTCGGTTCCATCCAAAGTTCAAAGGCTGCCCAATTAAAAATTTCAGGTATTTTTCGACAATGCTTCCTGTTCGCCTTTAGCTTGTTTCCAATGATCACTTTTATCTGGAGTAATTTGAACCCTTAGAATAGACATTTTCAATACAACACCGAGAATGGGACGAAATAAACACAGGATTGGTCCTGTCGAAATGTTACTAATAATTCTCTTCAAGCAAATTTACAAGACTTTCGGGTGGTTACCTACCACGATTTGTCAATCGTTTTGCAAATATTTAAGAAAATATAAAAAACAAAAAAAACTTCTTACGTATGTTAAAATAATAAATGTTGTTAATCTATCCTGTCTTCGTAACGTAACTATGAAAAAAATAAAATAGTTAAATCTTAGTTTTTTTTAAATGTGTAACGTGTGGACAAATTCTTGAGTCCTTAGATCTTTCCTGATCAACTGAAAAATAAATTGTAGTTTTTTTTGTTTTCCTCTAAAAATGGTTAAGATAACGCCTTGAAAGTGGATTCATTCGATTAACCATGTCAACATCCACCCATGAGAAAGTATTAACAAAAAACAATAAAGGCAAGGCAATATTGATGACAAATTGATTGAATATCATCTTTCCCTAAAAATTAAATGGTTTTAATTGACTTCAATATGTTTCGATAAATATTATTATTCTTTCAATGCATGGGGGTATATAAGGGGGATGCTGAGGGGGCGGTGCCCCCCCCGAAATAAAAAAAAAACCTATAACATTGAAAAATGTTTTCTACATTTACCCTGCTCTACTAGGTGTCCGATGGACCTTAAAACCCACCATTTTACACTAAAATATTTAAACTTTTCCCAACACCTCAAATGCCTAAGTACTCCCAGCCCCCCCCCCTTCCCGAAATTATTTTCTGTATACACTAGTGTTTCAATGTACTATTCTGAAGATCAGTATGAATATTCGGGGCCTCCGAGAGGAATTACGCACCCCTGCCGAAATAACTTCACGGGTCCCTCAACCCTCCCCCCCCCTGCATTAATATTACCAAAAACTATTAATGTAATAATTTAAAACTGACATTTCTCTGAAAATAAAATTAAGTGAACAGTGTGTAAAATTTACGTATTGTCTAAGGTACATTGGCACTTCCTGGGGCTACAAAATTTTGGACTGACAATATTTAAAAGCTAGTTCTTTTTTTGTAAATAGAGGATTCAGAAAATTGTTTAGTGGTTGTTATCAAAAATAATTATGTTAACTATACTTAGGTATATAACTTGTGCGAGTAATTGTCCTCGGTGCCCCCCCCCCTAGCGGAGGCCCTGTGAATATTCAGGTAAAAATAATATTCTTGTAAGGTAGGCGTTAGGAATAATTGAACAGACATTGCAATTGCTGGTACTCATTTCTGTAGGAAATTTATCATAGATTGACGGGAAGTAGTCTCGCCAAGTTCATTAACATCCATGTGCGTGATTATTTCATTGTGGGACAGTCGAATTGCTGCTACTCATTTAGCTTGTAAATATATCATAGATTGACGGGAAGTAGTCTCGCCAAGTTCATTAACATCCATGTGCGTGATTATTTCATTGTGGGACAGTCGAATTGCTGCTACTCATTTAGCTTGTAAATATATCATAGATTGACGGGAAGTAGTCTCGCCAAGTTCATTAACATCCATGTGCGTGATTATTTCATTGTGGGACAGTCGAATTGCTTTTTACGACACATCCTGACAGGGCAATGGATCCACAAAGCCGTAAAGCTTTCATCTGTAATTTATTGAAGTCAGAATTAGATTTTGATTATGGTTTCAAAAAGACATGAAAGGATCTAAATGTGTCTTCGGATGCTCCAATAATATAACTTACTTCTAAAGCAAAGGAACCGCTGCTGATGTTGTGATGAAGTTTAAACTTCCAAAAGGGAAGCCTCACAGAAAAGGCATGGATTCATTGATCCGGCCCTTTCATAGTTTTTTTTTTTTTTTTTTTTTTTTTATACCTGAACTGTTGATGTGCGATGGTTTGATGTAGAGAGACGAGTGACGGCTAACTTCAAAGGAAGAGATGACACTTCCTGGCTTGGCTCTATTTCTGTGTGGGGCCCCCGCTCGCTAAGGTTATCCCCTTAGCTGGGCTATTAGATCTATCTACAACCATTATATACGCTTCCACTAGACGGCTTGCCGACACATCATTATCGAAAGATAAACTCATTGGATTCTTATCTACGCTTCTAGACAATTAGTTACCCACCATTTTAGCGGAAGAACAGGTAAAATTTGCTAGGGAAAGACACCCGAATAACCAGATTTTATTTACAGCAAAAGACATTTAAAAAAAGCACGACTCACAGGAACTGCGTCATCTTAGCGCGTTTCCTTTCTTATCCCTAGTAACATTTGTAAAGGAATAGAAACAGTTACTAGTTTGTTTTGATCTTTAGTGAAAAATTGGCGACTCATTTTCTTCCCGTGTTAAACTAAAATACTCATTTTACAGTTAAATTCAATTAAAAAAAAAACGATTAAAAAGAGAGGTATGCAGAGAAAATAAAACCGTTCAAAAGAAGCCGACAGCAGTAAAGTAATCAAAAATAATCACATGCTCGGAAAGATTTTCAATAATAATATTTCAAACAAAAAAAAAATTATTTCTCATTTTACAGACAAATACATTTCAGCAATTACAAAAGTAACAAGCAATAAAATTTGAAGGGAAACTGACAAAAATGACCGTTCAAATAAACGTAACCAACAACTTTAACTTTTTTAGAAACGTTTTTGTAGGACATTTGTATAGTTGCTTTCGATTTACCACGATTTACCAAGTGTTTTAGTGACATTTAAGAAAAAAAAATCCTAAAACTGCTCATGTCTTTTAATACAATTTTTTTTCTTGAATACTTCCTTTACTTCAAATGCAACTAAAATTTTGCTATCTTAGTTTGAATGAATTTCAAACATATAGAAAATATTTCAACTGAATCCAACAATTCTAAATACCCAAACCGAAAATTAGTATCTGTCTTAAAAAAGCACAATGGAAATATTTTGTCAATATAACTAAATTAAAAAAAAAAAAACTTGCCGACCAAATGAGTGTCTTTGAAGACACTCAAACAATGAGTGTCATTGAGAACTTTGTACGTGTCAACAATTTCCCCTGTCTGAAAGAAAACGTCATTTAAAAACACCCAACCTTGCCTTTTTTGGAAAAATTTCAATTAGCAAACTTTTAAAGACGAAATAATTTATCAAAGTAAACCATTAAAGACCATTAAAGACAAATCTATATATTATACTGTCTTTAATTTCATAACATCTTTTCTTAGTGTAGAAATTGTGTTGCTGAATAGATATTATTATATTTATTGGAGTATAATTTTGTTTACTTTCATTAATAATTGATTTCTCTCATTATATTAGAGATGTTTTCTTATCGTTGTTCAGTGAAGCGTTTGCATAGTATTTCTCATCATTTGTAGTGAGGTTTAATTTATACGGTGGAATATGAAATTGATTGATATGAGTTGATTGGTTTTCTAGATGGATTGTATTATGCATAGGTTTTATTTCATTTTGTTTTCCTATATTGCAAAATTGTGTGCTAAATTTTTTTACTACATAGAATAATCATTAACAAAAAGAGTATCTGGTATCAGGAACAGATTGTTATATTCTTTTAAATAAATAAATAAATTTGGAAAAAAAAGCTAGATGGATTGTAGTTTTGCAATTCCGTTCATTGTGTATGTATAAATAAATGTTTATATATCTGTGTGTACATATATATTTATTTTTTATTATTAGGAGATACAATTCACATGGATGAATGTACATTTATCACATAAAAATATAATGCTAAACACGTCAATTTACAATTGGGCGTCTCCTTCACCCTCGTTATTCAAGCTTGGTAACACAACAACCCTGGTTACTGTAAGACCTAAATAAATGATTAAGACCACCAATTTCATAAAATACAACATAATAAATAATAACAATAAATATAAATAAAATATAACGAAACTTAACAATGATAATCATAAAATAATAACAATAATCAAATTAACAATACAATTAAAATAATATAAAAAAGAACAAATAAACAAAATAAAGAAATAAATCAAATACAGACAAACCTGGTCTAACTCATATAACCTCATCCACTAGGCCAGAGCTCCTCTGGAGGTATCTACGTGGTCCAATACAAAAAAAAAAAAATCCACCATACAGTCCCAAATCACGTCACATACACACTCACATGCACACACAACAAATTAAAATAAACACAGGTACACAGTGATAAATAAATAACTAAAACAAGTAAATAAATAAATAAAAAAGGACTACCGACCCTCAACGGCCCGCCCCGGCGAGAAGTGTCCTCCATCGACTGAAGATGATGCTGGAGCCCTTTAAAACCCGCAAGGTGATACTTCTCAGCACCCCCATAGGGACACCAAGGTACCTTAAACTCCTGGCAGAAGCACCGTTCCAAACACCCCTCCAGCTCAATGTACAGGACGTTACCTCCACGCCGGTGACAGGCACGCCAAGCATTCGCCCCACTGTCAAACGGACACCGAGTCTCCCATACTTCCGACACTTCTCCCGGTGCATCAAATCTAGTTCAGTGGTCCCATTTACAATTTGTGCGTCCACGATAGTCACTTTTCCCTCTTTCATCACAATTATATCAGGCTTCTATAGCCGGCCATCAGCTCTCAGGACTGTCTCGAGGTGTACCTCGTACCCCCTTCCGGCCAAGGCGCCACCCAGCAAATTCACCACAGTATCATGTCTCAAAGAACGACCTCCCCGCGAAATATAGCATTGTTGAACAGCGTGAGTGCCGGTCTCGTCTTCCAGGCAACCTGCCCTAGATGTTAGTATCCGGCCCTGACGCCGACCTCTAGTCGTATATATATATATATATATATATATATATATATATATATATATATATATATATATATATTCAGCATTCAGATCCAATTAAGTATATTCACTTTTTTTCGTTTTATTTGTCTGTTTTATATTTCACCCTAAATGTTTCGTGGCCTCCATGCCACTTCCTCAAGGACCACGAAACATATCCGGCGATATGTAAAATAATTTGGTAAAAAAAGAAAATAAATGTTATTTATTGAACTGATTGCTTGAGGGGTCTCACAGTGTTCAAAAGTTATAATTTTCTTGTTTCCTTACCTTTGTTCATATTCCTTTCCATAAATATATTTTAACTAATTACGAATGAATGTAGATAGACGTCAAAATAGTGGCCCTATCGCCCCAAAACTCTCGAGATTGAATGTTCCTATAACAAACGAATGGTCGAGGTCGTTTATCGCCGAAGTCGATCTGTTAGGAGTGAGGTTATATTCAGTAACGAAATTATTAATTGGATTTACCAGCTGTAATTTTTGCTTTACCCAACTGGCGAGAAACACTTGTTGAGAAAACGTTTTATCTTCAAGTAAAGTCGTCGTTCCGGGGTTGGAATGGGGGCCCATCCGCTTTTTTTTTTTTTTTTTTTTTTTTTTTTTTTTTTTTTTTTTTTTTTTTTTTTTTTTTTTTTTTTTTTTTTTAATGATATTTTCTTTCGTGTTACATCGCTACATAATGCCAATTTATTATAAGCATGCTCCATCATATTGATATTACACTGTTATTATTACATAGAATTATTCTTATAAAATACCGAAATAACTACAAATAATGATAACAAAAACAAAAAAAAGAAGAAAGATAAAATTCATTCAATTAAAATAATTAAAAGTAGAGGGAAGTTAATATTATGATTTAAGGATTTAAGGCTTACAAGGAATGATAGTAATAATGTTGAAATAATGTTCAATTAACAACGCTTATTTGAAACTGTCCATTCTGCATCTTTCTATATAATTTTCATAATGTCTTGTATAATTATGTTTATGACCGTTCTGTTATCGCAGTTATATGTAATGTTGTTTGGGCCATTGTTTAAACTTACTGCACAACAGAGTTTGTCAAACCTAACTAAAGTTCTTTATTATGATATGCAGATAGTTGGGCGAAAAATCATTATTTTGAACGTTTCGGCGTGCTTTTTAGCAGCCTTTTTCAGCTAAACATGCCTAGGAGATGGAGGAAGACCTCGATAAATTTTAGTTGACCATGGATAAGGGCGCTTGTTATCTATCTATGGACATCCATGGGCGCATATAAGGGGGGGGGCTGAAGCTCCACCCACGAAATTTTGAATCGATCGGTAAAAATGTGTCATAAAACCTTAAAAATAAATTAAATAAGATCACTTAGTTCATAAAAAAATATTTTATTTTGGGTGTCATAGCGTTTTAGCTAAAACTAGTTCTAAATTGTTAGTATTTCATACCCCGGAAATGGTCTAAGCCCCCCCGAAATTTTCCCAACCCCCTGAAATTATTCTCTATATACGCCCATGTGGTCATCCAAACGTTATCCCAGTTTCATCCATCTCCTAGGTATTTTTAGCTGAAGAAGGCTGGCTAAGAGCATGCCGAAACACTCGAAATGTAGATTTGTCTTAAAATCTGACGTTTTCTCTTAGCCGAATCCTAACCATTCCTTTACTTCTTTAAGTTCTTCATATTCTTGAAATATCACTTCACTGTTTATCCCGCTATCTACCTACAGATACCCCAGCCGTTTGAACCGACTCCACCAGCGAGTACTCTCCGACGATTCCTGAATCCTAACCGAGAAATCCTGACAAGAGGATGTTCCCTGAGAGACAGGCCGTCCCGACTCGGAGGGAGCGACCCCTTATAAAAACAGCCCGCTGTCAGCCCTCACTGCAAGCCCCCCTTCCATTGATTTCAGGCAGACCTTTGTGCCTCTCAGAGTCTTCTGGAATCCTCGGGGCACATCCTACCTTCCTTTCGGCATACAGAAATCCATGGATACATAGGTTTCCATCAACCTTTTTTTGCATCTTATTTTAGTATTCGTTCTAGAATGAATGTTTTGCTGTGTTACGATGATGATGAAACTATATCGCATTTTTGCAAGTTTCAGAATTAGTAGATAATTTACATTTATTGCATGTGTTTCTATTAGAACTAAACAAAGGGCTTAGCTATTGAGCTTACACTCATGAAACAATATTTCAAAAATTTCATTAAAGTCCAATAAAATATAAATTATTTTATCATGAAGATAAGATAATTAGCCGTCGAGGTGATAAGCAAACATGGAATAGTTGGGATTCGGCTAAAAGAAACCTCAATAAGATTTTTGTAAAAAAATCTATATTCAGGACGTTTCGGCTACTTTACGGCAGAGGAAGACCAAAGTTAACACTTAAGTAACCATAGTGGAAGTATAATACATATATAATAGTGGTATAGTACATATACTTCCACTATGGTTACTTAAGTGTTAACTTTGGTCTTCCTCTGCCTCCCGGCACTTTCATTGCTGACGAAGGCTACCAAAGAGTAGCCGAAACGTCCTGAATATAGATTTTTTTTGAAAAATCTTATTGAGGTTTCTTTTAGCTGAATCCCAACTATTCAATGTTTGCTTAAATTATTTTATATTTCCAGTCTCGCACATCTAGTCCTCCTTTACAGAAGCAGACTCAAACATATAAAATAATATGTAATAATTGAGGTAATAATAATATCATCCATGTAATAATAGAGACACGAACCATACAATTTAAAAAAATGAAATTTCCTCCTCAAACTAAATAACATCAAATTTACAAGTACATAATCTGAAGTTTATAATTTATAAAAAAATAATGCAAAATCATACAGATAATTGGATTGAAAATGGCTCATAGCCGAAACGTTTCTAGAACAACAAGAATGTAATATAACATATAAAATAAATGAAGACTGAATAAGCTGTTACCAACTACCTACAATATCTTAGTTTTCAACTTAGGATCTACACATATAAATAAAATATTTTATTTTTATTACTTCAAAGGAATCAAAAGGAAAAAAAAACTTACTTGTTTTGGAGGGAAAATAATATTTCTTTACCTTTTTTCAATTATCGTGAGTCATTTCACCATTAATAACCAAGGAACCGTCAACTTCCTTTTAGGTAATTAAAGGTTTCTGATAATGGAGGAGTTTAAAATCTTCAGGGGAAAGAATGAAATATTCCCGAAAAACGAAGATTTTGATGAATAACCTGAATATTGTTTATGTTACCACCGTGGAACCCCTTTAAAATGGGCATAGTAATATTACAAACCTTGGTACCTCAAAGGAAATTTCATCTACTTTATGATGGTTCGATTGGATTTTATTTACCTTAAACGAATAATTTTAAAATCTTAAACCAACAATCACCACCATGGCTGGTGTCGTAAACTTGGTTCGCTAAAATGAAGCAAGGTAAACTCTGTAGCCACTATCAGGCCGAGATTTTGGCAGTATTAAAGGCCCTCTAAACATTATATCAATTACACGTGGAATGCATTAAAATCAAAGTTCTCAGGGGCATTTTTGGATAGGAAATGAGGAAAGGCTGTGACTTACTGATTTAAAATAGATGAAAGCCCCTTTACGAACTGCTTTAAAATCTACCAATCGGTAATGTGGAAGTAAATAGACAATTTAGAAAATTCATTTGCAAATCTTCTTTTAGAACCAATTATCAGTAGGTGAAAAAACATTTTGACAGTTGTTTCCCATAATGGACGTTGATAACCCCTAATTGATAAAAACCCTCGCTTTATCAGGCTGTGATAACAGTTCTAAATCCTGTATGCATACTTCCCATAGGTACTGCACTCGGAAAACGAAACAAACAGAGCCGGTAAATGCAAATGGACGACGATGGCTTCATCCATCAGAGAACTAATTGTCTGATATTTAACTAATTGGTATTTATTTATCCTAGGGCCGTGTTGAAGGGGTGGAGTAGAAATTATGGGGGGGGGGATCATACAGGCAATTATCCCTGGATGGTTAGGGTTCCGCCCCCCGGGGTTAGGGGTGACCAATGCAAACTCTAGTCCCCATTTAGTAAACAAATATTTGCACAATTAATATTTTAAGTAGAAAGGGTGTTAGGGGTGTAGATAATAGACAGCGCAGAAGCCCAAGTTAGCGTACAAGAAGGCTACTTCTAGACATTTTAACGTTCAACTAATTGACAGAGCGTGTAAGAGGTAACTATTTAGTTGAAAACAAAAAAAAACTGTTTTCCACACCGAGCTATAGAATCCCAAGCCCATTTCTACTGGATTTTTTTTTTACATTTTTCATTATTTGTTCCTCTTAGGCACTTAAAAGAATGTATAATAATCAAAAACAAAAAATTAGCAATTATAGTTTAGAAGAAAAAAAATGTTGCGTTTACGCAACTTCGGGAAAAGCTAGGCACATCAGAAAATACCATTATAATATCGTTATTTATTTACTTTTTAAATTTTATATTATTCCAAACAATATTTTATATAACTTTGGCTTCAGTTGAAAACATAACTACATTTAAAAATGAGTCAAAAATTATTTTTATGAAAGTTTTGTGAGCATTGCACCATCAAAATCCGGCTTTCCTTATTCCAAGATATGGCGAAAGAAACCATCTGATTGTCAAGTAAGATAAACAACGAAGAAGATGTCGCCAATACTAATCACAAACAATATTCATCTCCAGTAAATGTTAGCTGACTTTACCTGTGCAATGCTCACAAAATTTTGAAAAAAATAATTTTTTGGTTTAATTTATTTTTTTTTTAAATTGTTATTATGTTTTCAACTATTTTATGAAGCCAAAGTTACATAAAATATTGTTTAGAGTAATATAAAATTTAAAAAGTAAATAAATAACGATATTATAGTAAAATCATTGTATTTTGTGATATGCCTAGCTTTTCCCAAAGTTGCGCAAACGCAACATTATATTCGCAGGGCCACAGAATTGCCCTAAAAATATTTATGATGGCAATTACTTTTATTGATTACATTTCTTATATGTTCAAGTAATGATGAGAACAAAAAAAAATAATTTGTTCAACAAATGCATTGATATTTTGGGCAAATTTCTAACACACTTCACTATTCAATATTTTTAGCAATATTAAAAAAACAAAATAAAATAGCAAAACATTTTATTTGGGCTTAAGATTTTTTTTCCTTTTCTTTAAGGAGTTGCCTTGTTAGAAAAAACTATTCAAAATAAATTAAAATATTTATTTGCCTGAGAAAAAAAAATCGGGAAAATTGCGTTAACGCAACTTTGGGACCAAATGGGTTAAGGAACTTAAATTACTTCCGATAACTGGACAAATTAGAAAAAATCCCACTCACTCCCAGTGTCATTGAGAAAGGTTAGAATAGAAACAGTTCATGTTTTTTCATGAAAAATGTTAATACATGTTGAAATGTTAAATGAAATTTAAAAGTGAAACAATTTAGTCTGCACTTCCGGTTGTCATGAGGTCACTCTCATAAGCCGGATCCTCTCTATTTAAGAAAGGAAGAAACGCGCTATAAATGATAAATTTAATTTCATTTTATTTATTTTTTTATATTTTATTATCAGAACTTTATGATAAAATTTAATGGTTATATCCACGTGAAATATATATATATATATATATATATATATATATATATATATATATATTATACATACATACATATATATTATATATATAAGATATATATTATATATATAATATATATATACATAATATATATGTATATATATATATGTATAATATATATATATATATATATATATATATATATATATATATATATATATATATATATTATACATATATATATTATATATATATATATATATTATATATATATATATATATATATATATATATATATATATATATATATATTATACCTATTAAAATTAGTATATCCATTTTCAAAGTACTTTCATTTTTACAATGTCATACAAATTAATGTTTTTGTTGTTGTTTTTTTTTTCCACTTCTTAAAAATAAATAAAGAGTTTTGTAATTTAAAGAGCTAATCATCTCAGATATCTATGGTTAGAGGGAATAACTTGAATAGTTCAAGATCTCAACTTTTCAGAGCAGCTCTTTAACTGAGAATTTCCAGAGAAGACATGCTAATTTACTAGATGCTAAGAAACCCATATCTTCATAAACCGGAAACGATCAAGGCCGTGAGTTAGTAACTATCCATGAGTCTTAGGACGTAATCATAGTGAGCAGATCACCTTGCTCTTGCGGAGCTCCATAAACAAATCATAGTCTCCATTTTCCGACATATCAACTTATTCCCTGTGATCATCCAACAATTTGTTGCTATTTTGTTTAAAATATGAAAACAAAATATTGAATAATTCTTTGGGCTGATTTGCCAGTATTTTACAGTAGTCTCTAAATAATTTCGTTGCTGTTGTGCTTGTGTTTATCGTACATTAAACTACATGTACGTCAGTATTGTGTGGTTAACGCAGGTGCATATGTCCTTGTTGCTAAGTTTAAATCTGTTTAAGAATGATTTTGTATTTACAAGACTTGTCGGTAACCTACCGCAGCACACTGACCAATGACGTTACTCTGCAGAATAAAGTAGGTTAATTAATCTAAAGCCTAGCGGGTTAATAAATATAATACAACTGATTGGCATTTTTTTGTTCATGAGAAAATTTTCATATGCAACTTCTTTAATCTTTAAAGATCTAGGAAACTTATTAAGATTTGTTTTGTCTTTTAGCTGACGAAGGCTACCAAAGAATAGCCGAAACGTCCTTAATACAGATTTTTACAAAAATCGAATTGATATTAACTCAGATGAATCCCAAATACTTCCTTACTGCTGATCTCCTCGACGGCTAACTATCAACATCTCAACCTGTTAAGATTTTTTCTTCGGCATCGAATATAAAATTCGTACAATGAACCTATCTCCCCTCGTTGTTGCTAATCCGTTTAAAGAAATACAAGACACTGGTCCTATTTGTTAAAGATTGGGATTTCTGTTATCTGCAGGAGGCACTTGGAGTTGCGAGTGTTGCATGAAGAAGCAGCTGTAGCAACCCTTTGTTGTGGTATAGGACCCTGCGCAGTAATCCTGCTTTTTCTAGATCATCCTGCGCGGGCGGTCTCCCCTCTCTGCTTATACAATGCACCCTATTGTCGTCATCAACTCCCTCTGTAAAGCCATATTGGTTTAGAATGAACTCTATATAGTCCCGCGGTTATGTTTGGCCCATTATTAAGTCATAGGATTTGCCACTAGCTCAGATCTAGAGGCAGCTAGGGACAGACAAGTTAATGAATTAGCTATATTTTGTCAATGGAAGGCTTTTGGATGTTAGAGGAAAACATAGTTGAGTTTACGTGGGGCTTGCTAGATCAACACATCTGCCAGTTGTGTCAGAGAACAAATAACAAATAATGTTCTAAAAGGTAACAACCAATAACTAATTAAAGTCCGTTGAAAAATGTGATAAAGTACCTCTAGGTACTGATAGACTTCAAGTTCTCTAGGCACTGGTAGACTTCACTTCTCTAGGTACTGGTAGACAGGTCACTTCTCTAGGCAATGGTAGTCTTCACTTCTCTAGCCATTGGTAGACTTCACTTCTCTAGGTACTGTTAGGCTACAAATCTCTAGGTACTGGTGGACTTCAGTTCTCTAAGTACTGGTAGGCTACATTTCTCTAGGCACTGGTAGACTTCACTTCTCTAGGTACAGGTAGACAGGTCACGTCTCTAGGCAATGGTAGTCTTCTCTTCTGAAGGTACTGGTAGACTTCACTTTTCTAGGAACTGGTAGACTTCACTTCTCTAGCCATTGGTAGACTTCACTTCTCTAGGTACTGGCAGGCTACAAATCTCTAGGTACTGGTGGACTTCAGTTCTCTAAGTACTGGTAGGCTATATTTCTCTAGGTACTCATAGACTTCACTTCTCTAGGTACTGGTAGACTTCACTTCTCTAGGTACTGGTAAACTTCACTTCTCTAGGTACTGGTAGACTTCACTTCTCTAGGAACTTGTAGACTTCACTTCTCTAGCCATTGGTAGACTTCACTTATCTAGGTACAGGTAAACTTCACTTCTTTAGGTACTGGTAGACTTCACTTCTCTAGGCACTGGTAGACAGGTCACTTCTCTAGACACTGGTAGACTTCACTTCTCTAGGTACTGGTAGACTTCACTTCGCTAGGCACTGGTAGACAGGTCACTTCTCTAGGCACTGGTAGACAGGTCACTTCTCTAGGCACTGGTAGACAGGTCACTTCTCCAGACACTGGTGGACTTCACTTCTCTAGGTACTGGTAGGCTTGAGAAGTGACATGGTAGACTTCACTTCGCTAGGCACTGGTAGGCAGGTCACTTCTCCGTCTTGACAGGAGCTTAAAAACGGACCCAAATTGTTAATATGGTCGCAATGTTTATTATATTGCAACAACTTACTTCCTTTCTTGAGAAACTTTTTATTTAAATACAAAATCGCGTCACTAGAAGTTGGGGCTCATTTAATTTTTTAATGAGTTCAATTCCCACTAGGGGTGATGTCTTTTCTACCGAAAAAGAAATGGCATCAGCTCCGTACTAGTGGACGTTGAAATTTAAATAAAAATCAAGAGTTAAGTCAGCTGTTCCTGTTTTCATTAAATTTTTACCTACTCTTATTAGTAAGACAGATTTTTAGGACGGGTTATCTATAGGTTATCACCCTTTTTACACGAGGGCAGGAAATTTCTTCTTTCTAAAATGAAGCCACCACCCTTAGCGGGAATGGAACCCACGAGCATAGGCATGGTGTGCTCATCCCTTAACACTCTCCGCCATCCTGCTCCCATGAGAGCAAAACTGTTTATATTTATTCTGAATTTTTGTAGTTTAAAATATTCTTCGACAATACGGCTTAAATTATACTAACTTTTTGAGGAAGGTGCTTACGCAGCTCTTTCTTGGCGGACTTTTTCTTTTTCATCTGTATATTATTTTACGTTTGCCTCCATATTTTCCATGGTTTGACAGGCGTAGTTTCTCTGAAGAACGAATATGCCTGTATTTCTGGTAACGCAGTGCTCAGATGGCGAGTGGTTTGTTATTCTTGCGCGGAGTAGGAGGTGACAGTGCAGAAAAAAACGCTCTTGGTTTCCTCGCCTTAATTTGCCCGCGGGCAAGAAAATTTCCAATACCCCACCCCCATTCACAACACCCTTGTACAATTTTTTCAAGGGACGATGCCCACCACTGTATACACAACAAAGGGAATTGAAGAAAAATACTTGGGAAAGTGTTATTGGTGGACTATCAGTTCTCTCTATATCATGAATTTGGTTTTCCATATTTTTATTTGATTTGACTCTTCATTTTTTTTATTTATTTATTGTACTCAAATTTTGACAACATCGTTCTTTTGGAGTGTTGTTTCTCTAAGAATCCCGTTAATGGAAAAATATTTCAAGAAACACGGAGGCCTCATCAACACCATGCTCCAATATTCACACTTTGTTTATTCAGTTATTTATTTGTTTTTTTATTGATAATTACAACAATGTATACAATTATATGTACGACTACCCAACCCACTAGAATAATACATTTTCAAAGAAAATGAAAACCACTGTAAAAATGTACATATAAGAAAATATAATACATTTTGTGCACTGCAGATGGCACATTAAAACAAATTGTCTCTACGCCAACACCAGTTCACTATGAGAATTTTGTGGATTTTGGTAGGAGGATAGTGAGTACATCAAAGGATTTGGATGGCCAGGGAGATTGGAATGGAACTTCTGATAGACTGATTTCGCCAGGGATTGGATAATAGGGATATTGAAGTCATTATGCGCAGGGTTAGGTTCAAGACGTAGCATAGGAGCATTGGATATTTTTCGAAGGATTTTGATTTGCATCGTTTCTATTCTGTAGGAATTGGAAGTTTAGTGGAACCCCAGAGTTCTAGTCTATAAGTCCATATTGGTCGGAGTATGGAATTGTATACAGGGTGTATCGGCAGTAGATGACAGGGGGTGAAACTAGACAAAAAATTTATGTCGCTTAGTTTTTACTTATGAGGTTGGCTTAAGTGTAAAAAGAACCGATTTAGGACATACGCCACCTGATAGCAACAATTTGCGAATCATTTGTGGAAATGAGAGCTAACCATGATGAGATTGCAAGGACTACATCAGCGGTGTGACCAGGTGCCATCAGTGTCTTCTGCATGGAGGCCAGTTGTTAGAACGTTTAACATTTTCGAAGTATTTTTTTTATTTATGCAACTTTTATGTAAGACTCACTATAATCATTAAACATCAATTTAATCAGGAATAAATTTCATTTATTTCTGATAATATCACAAAAAATAAGGGTGATATTACATTTATGTATTTGATGTTTTTTCACTCGAAAATTGCAATAACATTATGAAATTGGGGTCTCCCGTGGTCTAGTGGCTAGCGCGCTAGATTCATAAGCGGGAGATGGTGAGCTCGATCCCCACCGGCGACAGGAATTTTCTCATCTCAGGGCTGGTTGAACCCTGGACGTCGGCGCTAATGGCCACGATTTGTCGATGCGCCGTAAAAAAAGAAAAAAAAATATGAAATTGAGAGATAATCTCAATTCTGAATATACCGAAGAAAAGCTGATTAAATTTTATAACTTTTGTGAGATTCGGCAGTCTGCAGGATTATTTTTGGATGACTAGTGATTTTCGAAAAGTTGTCGCTAACCAGAAGCTTTCTGTAATTTGTGAGAGTTCCTTTCTTCTTTTGTGGTTAGTTAGTGTTTTTTCTCATTGTGCATTCCGTCAGAAGGGGTTCATAACTTGGGAGACTGTAAGAGTCTTATAACACAACTGGCAGGTTGTTCTGTCAGTACTGTCATCAGGAGTGAATAAGTTAGTTGGGAATGGGCTATCCTCAACCAGACTAAGACGACTCGGCTATGCTACCTGCCGTTTGAAAGCTATCCAATACTAACATTTTGGTTTAGAACCGCAATAGTTAACATGTTTCCTCGAAGCAGTGTTCAAAGTATCCTGACGAATGTTCCATTCCATCACAAAACTCCCCAGGGCAATATATCTTCCCCTCGGTTGCCACACCCCTCAGCAATCTAGGAGGAATACTCCACGGCGACGAGTACAGTACGACTAACCACCCCTAGCACTGCCTCCACAATCCCTTCTGCAAATATTAGTGATAGGCCACGCTCCCTCATTCCCTCTGTTTGCCGAGGGATTAACTTCTGAGGGCCTAGTTTGCTTTTCAAATATATTATACCGTAAAAATATAAACTTTTTACCTATTTGGTGTATAGGTGCGTCATGAGAAAAAACAAAATATACAGGGCCACAAGAATTATCAAAGTAAAGTTTTTTAAAGTAAAATCTACTGACGATACGGCAATCATCTTAATCATAATTAAGATTAATAGTTTTACCAGAATGATATTCTTATAATAACTAATTAGTCAGACTTGCAGGATCTGCGGCATCTTACCATGTTTCAATGTCATGACAATGTTTATATCAGTGATATGGAAAGCTTAGAATGAAAAGGTAGAAAACTTGTTATCGCAAAAAAAATATATAACTTTCTACAGTTTCTACGGGAAGAGAAATAAAAGAAAAATGTGGTCTTGGTAGACTACAACAAACATAGCTAAGAAATGTCAAGGATTTGGCGGGATTTTATCTGCAATTTCTAGTCAGACTATCAAGAAATAGAGTATCAGCTCTGAGTAGGAGCTTCTTCAAGCAGTATATTACTAATAGAGCCGCATTAAGTTAATCCTTCCGCTACAATTTCCACATCAAAACTGAAGTTAGTGTGTACGGTGTGAATCAGCTGTGAGTAGTCAGCTGTGTTCGCTTCTTCAGTTTATACAAAGGTTTATATGAATAGAAACATTTCAGTCATGTCAGACAATTTTATTCATATAGCTTCCTGATTTTATTCCTTACTAAAAATTGCAAAATTGAGACATCTCGGTTCAAGAAAATTGGACTTTTCAACCGAGCGGAATAATGACCCTATTTTTATCAGGTTTTAATGAAAATCCTAAATTAAATTGTGTAAACATAAAAGAACAAAGATTCTACACTCAGAAACCCGATGATTGATGACATGAAGATGGACATCTCACACATCCGTTCCATGAGCTGGCCTGCTCTGTGATCGAGGCTTGTCACAGATAGAACAAACAAGATACATAATCCATGAAGGGCTCACACATAACCACCCACGGGGAGTCTCTCTCCATATTAAACCTAATGCCTTACCACCACTCCTCGAAGAAGAGTAGCTATTGAGGCTGCACTATTGAAAGAATTTTTGAAAGAATCCCTTCAGATCTTCATCCATCCTACGTACTGTTGTATATATCAAAAATAGCCCCCGTTAAAATGTTTATACATCTTATATATATATTACGATAGCGGTTACAACTTATCTTTTTCTACAAGAAACTAGGTATAATACATTTCCTTTTTAACAAACTTTGATTTCTACATTTATTTCTTTGTCGTGATTTTTACATGTTTAATGAATTGTAGCAATGTAATGTATGTATACATATGTATTGAGTGAATCGCCTTTAGGCCCGGTACACACTGAAGAAACTGGTTTCATGAAACCGGTTTTGTGAAACCTATTTTATTAAAGCGTGCACACAGAATAAACTGTTTCCCATTGGTTTCGTGATTGATTCAGACGGTGATGCACTTGTGTTGTGGTGTCGGCTAAAAAATAAAAATAAAAAAACGCAAGTTCTGGATTTACCCGATGATTAGGGATCGTCAACACAGCTGTTTTGTTGAAGCTCGCGTACTAAAACAGAGATCCTGATAAATTTATTAAGGATTTTTTTAGGATGTCGAAGCCGGTTATTGATCGCTTATTAGAGCTAGTAGATCCACTGATGAAATGTGAAACTGAAGCAATAGGAAATTGATTTAACGAATTTCATGAAACTCTACCACCAACCTATGGTTTTCTATTATCGGTCTCATGAAACTAAAGTTTCATGAGACCAGATTCTTCAGTGAGCACCGGGCCTTAGCTGCGAATGCTCTTAGTGAATAAATAAATTATTACATTTCAATGTTTTAAGTTATACTCATAAAATATAAACTTATGCCAGCTTAGGGGTCTTCAAATATTATTTTATTTATATTATTTTATTAAGTAGTGACATTTCGGCTCATGGCATTTTTCATGGAAGACCCCTAAGCTGGCAGAAGTTTATAGAAGGCTCATTCTTAAACCATTAAACATACTATAAAATATATCGTTCAATGAGCTGCGGAATCCACGATTTTCGAAAATATTTACTTGAGCCAGCTCGCGATGGCCGGAAGATGGGATGAAGAAATATGTGAGAAGAAGAGAGGAAGGAATAAGTCAAGAGATGGACCCCCGCTGTCCGGGCAGTTCCCTGGGGTAGTGAAGTCTTACCGGATGCATCCGTGTATATTTTTCACAAATCTCAAATATTGTTTCCATATACACACCTAAAAACTATCTCGGCATATTTATCTGTACTGGAAGGGGGCGGAAATATTCCAAATTGTAAAAAAAAAAAAAAAAAAAAAAAAAAAAAAAAAAAAAAAAAAAAAAAAAAAAACGACTTCATCAGTGCTAGTAGATGTGTATAAATCTACGAGAGCTGAAGGATGATGGTGTTCTCTCTAGTGTGTTGATAAACTGTTCGCTATGATTGAAACAAATATATGTAAAAAATAATATAAGTAATTCCTACTCGCAGGACCTGCATCATCTTAGCCCATATCTGTTTTATCTCTAGTTTCATTAGAAAAATGTAGAATAGAAACAGTTAAAGTTTTGTTTGAATTTTTAAAAAAATTCTTAGGCGCCACTACAGGGAACTGACAGGGGAAATTATTCCATTTAAACATCGATTTTCCAGATAAGATCGTTCTATCAAAAATCGTATAAGGACCGTTACATTTACAACGATTTCCTAACCAGATTCAAAATTTGTAATAATATATCCAAAACTCCCAAGAAAAATCTAGTTTTTCCCCCATTTTCTTCAACAATGGTTATAGATATGACCTTGGAAATGATTTGAGACGTCCAATTACTCTCCAAGAATAATTACTTATAAAACATGTACCAGGTAGTCTAGTAATGTAGAAAAGTAAGCGTTACGATTTTTACGCACGAATTTCGCCCAAGAAAATATGTTCCTGCGGAAAGATTCTGCTTATTGACGAGCTCGACCTTTCAAATTACACAAAATACTTTTGTACCAAATTTCATTAAAATCGGTAAATTTTTTTGAGCCAGCTAGTGAGCGAACGTATAAATCGCAAATACTTATAAAAAAAATCTTTTTACTTATAAAAAAACCGACAATGTTACAAGTCCAGGATGCCTGGAGACAGGAAGGTCCATGAATCACTGAGATTGAGAGTTTGAGAGAGAGAGATAGGGTGTGTGTGTGCGTGTGTGTGTGTGTGTGTGTGTGTGTGAGAGAGAGAGTGAGTGAGAGAGATACCAGTAAGTATAAGATGGCGGATGGAGTTGCGCACAAGCCCCTAGATCGATACCTTACACCCCAGGTGAGTGACTACCTCCTATCTCTACCTGTATACTATCGATAGTTACCTCCCTCTACGTACTATCGATAGCTATCGACTCTTCATTCCTAGCCAATCATTATAATAGCCAGACTTCGTTGTCTTTCATTATTAAAGATGGTAGTGAAAGCTGCATTCCTCAATAATTTGCTTAAAGTAAATTATAAGAATTCAAACCAAACATGAATAGTTTCATTCTTTTATATTTGCAATAAAACTGCTGACTCAATTATTAATTTTTTTATGGATTAAACACCAAATTTTAATGGAACGATTTTGATTTTTTGTTTTTTTTTACAAAACATGTTTCTCATAGGTGGGGGCATCTTGTTGCCGAGTTTAGTGTCAAGGAAGTGCAAATGAAGGCCGATGCAGCAAAATTGATAATTTGGTTCCTGAGTAACCCCCCACCCACTCCTAAAGAAAGGTATGACTGCGTGGCTAAAATTATTCATTTGGTATTACAAAAGAACTATTAAGTTTCATTTTTCCGAAACACTAAATGCCCTGTAAATGGTATATGATAACGGTATTCTCAAATGATGTAATAAAACAGATCACAAAGTGAGATAGGTATAACAGATCAGATATTGACTTAGCAGCGAAGAACGAAATGAAAGCAAGCATCATAGACATATGAAGGGGAAATAGAAAATGCAGGTACTAACCCTTCGACACGATTCATAAAGCTCATTTCAATACTTGGATGATGCTTAACAAATTTAAGGAAATTTCTGCTGTCTTGGCTTATCAGAGGACTTTATTTTATTTTCTTAAACCGCTTCTACGTGTGCGGACACACAAACACACACACACAATAAGTAACACAACATTAAAAATATATACATAAATTTGAACCACCGTTATTTTCGTTATCTATAGGTTCTGAAACGAGAAATTTTCTAGTTGGCATTTACGGATGGCGTTATGAGATCAACCTTATAAGCGGGTTGCTCTAAAATGCAAATGAAGAATAGTTTTTCATAGATTCTTAGTTATGAATAAGGACAAATTATCAAAACAACAAGGTAAAATTACAAAAGTACAGATATAGCCACGTTGAATTCAACGGTTCCCATTGCTCACCGAAGTTAAGCAACATCGGGCGTAGCCTGTACCTGAACGGGTGACAGACCACGTGCTGTTGGAATAGTAAAAAAGGGTGGCAACCTGTAAATAGCCTAATTGTTGATACACCGTAAACCAAAAAAATAAATAAATAAAATACTTAAATATTAAAAGTACTATTATTTCTCTAAATATAGAAATGTTCTAAATATAGATTTTTACAAGAATCTATTAGCTGAATCCCAACTATGCGCTCCCGGACTTCTTATCACCTCGACGGCTATCAGCGCCTCATTTTAAAAAATTGTGTAAGCCTTTATAACAATTGTACCATTAGGACGTTAATCTGTACAGATAAAGACACCTCCTGTAATGCCTTGCCAACTCTATTAATTGTAAACCTGTGATTAAAAAAAAAAAAATAATAAAAAAAAATAAAAAATTTGGTTACATTTTGTGGTATGTATAAATAGTATGCAAATAAGTGTTTGAATATAATTTCCGTTCTACTACTGCCTGTTTAATTTGCTGCAGTTAACTGTAGTCAATGTTTTTCCATACTACCTGTCACTGAATTTGTATTTGTTTTGTACGTAATTATTTGCGAATTGCATTATTTGTTTGTGTTCTGGACAGTTGTTGGAAGAAAAACGCTATCTGAAAATATTTTCTGAATTAGAAATAAAAAACAGAAGATTTAAAGAGATAATCAATTCCCCCTAGAAGACTCTTGACGAACATGTGTATTAGACTGGAGTCGAGAAGCGGGTTGAGTAAGACTGATTGCTTCTACACCTGGAAACCCGCCAAGATCTGCCTACAACAGGCGCGACAAATTGGGAACATTATGGACCATCTCATTTCTCACAGCCTATCAACACTCTTAAGCACACCTTTTTATCTCATAGAGATTAAAAAAAAAAACCATCGCATGAGGTATTTAAGGTCCCATATGAAACATTTACTTAGTAAAAAAGTGTATTGTGTATGCCTGTCAAAGAGACGGATTACATTACAAGTACATCGGGTGAAATGATTTCCTACGCGAAGGTACACGAAGAACAAAATTGTATCCGTTATTATTATTTTTATTTCTGGAAGGTAATGTATATATACATTCTTTTTTCCACATTACAGTAACCTTGCAATGTGGGAATTTATTTTTCTACATGTTCCATTTTATAAATACTACATGTATGTTATATGTTTGTGTAATATGAGAAGTTAAATATTAACATAACTTAAAAATTAATTAGTGAAAGGTAAGGAAATAAAATTAATATAAATAATACTAAAAACTAATAAATGCAATAGAAGAAAAATAATATAAAATTTTGCAAAAATAAATCATAGATAATGTATATGAATAGAAGAGTAGTCCAAATATAATTTTTAGCTTATAAATAAATCTATAAAGTAATGAAATATTACAGCTTATTTCTTGAAGTTCGTCATAGTATATTGTAATGTATATGTTTGTGTGTATATAATAAAATAAAATGTTATTTATTTTAAGAGAATTTGGAAATCTCGCGAGGCATTACGGACCTAAATATTGATAGCTGACTTTATATTGATAACGTGATTAAACATTTACAGAATATAAAGAGGTACGAAAAAATATAAGCGTATACGCTAAAATATAAACAAATCACTTCAAAATTAAATAATGATTTGATTAATCTATTTGATATTTTATTTGTATTATTTTTAGTTTACATAGTATTTACATTTAAAGAAAAATAAACATCATTAAAACTTTATCACTGTTACACCAAAGATACCTAAAAATTGCAGAAAATCAACTTTATACATTTGTAATCCCTGTATAATAAATGAGGACATTACGATACCATGTTTTAACATTTCAGGACATTAGTATGTCAGTATTTATTAAATACTAATTCACTTAAATTAATTATTAATTTGAAACCAGTCCCCTTGCCCCGCTCTACTTCTGACACCGTTTCTTATTTCCACCGACATTTCTCATCTACAGAAGGAATTCTAAGATTGAATTCTCACTCTAGAGACAGAGATAAAAATATATCTTGACGTGAGCTAAATTCAGACCAACCTGTCTTCATCCAGAAGAAATTGAGAGCTGGCATTTTGTTGCCTAATTTACTATTAAAAGATGTATTCTTCTCGATTATCTAAATTTATTATTTAATTACACAACATAGTATATATAAATTATACATTTTGATATAATCAACCAAACAACACTACAGACAATTCAATGAATATTTTGGTACACAAACCCGTTTATTTATTTTAATACCAAATCACTTCATGTATTAATCTTTTTAGAAAATTAAGATTTTGATTTTCATCCAAATATCGTAAATATTTTCCGACAAAAAATATTGAAAAGATTAAAGTAGGGATGGTAATATCTAAAACATTCATTTATCCAATAATAAATAATAATCCATAAATCGTTCAAATGTTTAAATTTAATGATGTGATAATTATTTTAATAAACAATGTATAAATTGTAGATAATATTCTTTAATGTTTTAAAAATTCCTGAACTAATGAAATATGATTTTTCCAACCCAGTTCCTGTACATAAGATGAATCCTGTTCGAAAACGCATATATTTTCAGAAGGTAAAGGAGAATTTAATAATAGTTAATAAAACTACATTTTAAAATAAAACTGAGTTTTTATTACAAAGGGGGGGGGGGGCGAGGTTAGCTCAGTGGTACAGTACGCGACTATTGAACTGGGGGACCCAGGATCGAAACCCGAGCGTGCACTAATGATTTTTATCTTGGTATGTGTCTTTTGAAGGTTGGAGTTTGGGTCCCGGATAGTCCCTAGGGCCACCCAGCCATTAATTAATTAATGGGTACCTGTATCGGGAAAAATCAGGCAGCCGGAGTATAGTACTGACCACACTATCTCCCAAGTGTGCCGTATGGTCAAGAACCAGGTGCCTCTACAGTATCTGCCCCTCTGGGCCAATTTGAGGGACAGATTTTATTTATTTATTTTTTTTTAGAAGGGAAAATTTATGATTTACTATACGTATAAAATTTGGGTTACTTATACATATGCATGAAGTACTTGGTGACAAAACAAAATAGACCATCGTGTGAAATTTCTAATACTGAACTGACAATAAATCATATTCCACCATGTGAAAATAAAACCATTCAACATGTGTGAACTCGCTGAAGGTAGCCAGTAAATAGACAGTATCTGAACATATCTTATATAACATATCTCAAAGTACAGGATTATACAATATCATACGAAGGCCTAGAAGACAGGTTAATGAAACAAAATGTTATCCCATGAATAAGTTCATATTCTTTTTTCTCCCCAGCAATGGTTTTTATTTGTTGCTTATATTTCGCTGGACGCCTTCCCTGGACGCGATGTCTATACAAACCTTGTGGATGTGGCGGCTTCAATCAAAGGAGAAGAACAACCAGGAATTAAGTTGTGGGAGATGTTCAGCTGCGAACAATACCGTCTTCATTCCAGTTCTTTGAAGATTATCCTGGGATGAAGTTTTTGCAGCACGAGCTCCTAGTTCAGACCGCTTTATAATAAAGCAACTTTAACACTCTACAAAGGTTGTGGAACCTCTCTTCGAGCCGGGTGGTCTCGTCCTATGGCCTAGCCCTACCCCAGGTAGGACTACTCCGATGGCTTAAGGCTCGGTATTATATTCGGCTTTTACACTTTGCTTCTCCTTTAAGTTCCTCTGTCATTTCAAACGGAATCGGAATCCTTCGACAGGTTTCCCACGGACTCGTTGCTCAATTGCTCGAAATTACAAGGTGTTTCGGGTAAACTTGTCCACCTATTTTTTCTAATATCACAGGTAACAAGGTGCTAAACAGGTAACCTAATAAGACTTGAAACCATTTTTGTTCATCCACCGTACATACTCTTTCAAAAAACGACTGTTGGAAAGTTATTTACTTTGTTTATAGACTAATTTATTGTCATCTGTATGCAAGGCTGCCTGTATCAAATGTAAATATCCTATTGAATGTATAGCTGTCAACGTTTTTTTATATGTGAAAATAATAAGCTATTCTTTATTTTATTTTATTATTTTATTTGTTTTTAATATACGGATCCTAAACGTCTTAATTACAAAAACAATTTTATAAACATAGTTAGTTGCTTATTATGGCTTCCCGTCTCTCCCTTGAAACATACTTATATTTTTATTTATATGGATTTATTGTGCATCAAAATATTACGCCATTAAAGAGAAAATCGGTTTTGTAGCGATGTTCTAAAAAATAAACAATAAATAATTCAATAGGTAAATTTTAACATGATAAACTAGATTCTGTAAAATAATGAAATTTGATCATTAGAAAAGAAATTAGATTTCGACATATAAATTAAATAAATTAATTATTCAATGCGTTCTTTTAGCTTCTTGAGGCATATATTTTATTTTCACTTTAGGAAGTTCTTTTTTCCCCCAAAATAATAATACTGACCAAAGACTGCGTGAGATTTTTTGACTGTTCCTCACGGATTTTTGTACCGACAAAGTAGTCTACAAATTCCATCACTTCTCCTCTGCTTGGAAAACTGTCTTTTTTTTTTTTTTTTCTTATACCTATCGCATGTGTTGTTACTCAGCGTTAAACCTCAAATTCGGAAGTGGTTACCGAATATTAGTCATAATATTAAGTCATATTACTCGCAGGAACGAAAAAAAGGTGGTTGGGGGTATGGGTTGGATGGGTTCTTAAGAGGATTGAAGAAGGAGAGGTGTAATAATGCCACAGATTTTGTGTTGAATTGAAAGCAAACACTTTTTTTTTTTTTGTTTATACATAATAGAAATAATGGTGTTTTTCAACATTTTAGTAACTTATATAAGCCGATCCCTCACATTTTGCAAACAAAACTGAACGTGATGAAAAAAAAGTGGCAGTCATCTTTGGATTTTGCACACCAAAAATCATAGGCTCACCTAAAAGATTCCGTGCAGCTGATCAAAAATGTGTAATAATTCAACACAAAACTTAAATATTTTTTTTAAACATCAACGGACAAAATATCAACAATAAAAAATATGTTTGTATAATGTTCAGGCATTTTATTATTAGAACAAAAAAAACTATAAAAAAAATGTGTATGTCTTATGAGCGGAGCTGTTGGATGAGTTCATCCCCGGAGAGTAAACAGGTTGCAGCCTGATGTTTGTAGCATGGCAACTTCTATAGTAATGATGGGCCATACCACCAACAGCTACCTGTTCCTGGAGTTTAATAGGCACCCGAAATAGGGAGCTTCTGGGGTAGTCTGCTAGGTCAGGGTAGGAGACAGAAAGTTATCTGTACAAGTATTTTTGAGATCATCTATCCACTAGCACAAAATGTCGGTCACCTTAGCGTATTTACTGAATACACTTAGTTCAGATGCGTACCGAAATCTCTTAGGAAATAATTATAAATCGTGTTAACCGAAGAAGATGGAATACGTTCATTTTTCATCCTTCCAAGATTTGAAAATCTTGTTTGGAAAATTGGATATTCTAATATAACTATATGCGGGAAAATTCGTGTTTATAATTGGTTACGGGTGAATGTCGTGAAAGAAAAGGCCTGAGAGGAGATGCGGTAACCCAACAAATCCCTGAGCAAGGAAAATTATAAATGATTAGAGCATTTACAGTTGAAGGCATATCTTGTTGAAGTCAGAGTTGGGCAAACGTTAGCGCGCGCTAAAAGCTGATACCTCTCCGCTAATTTAGCGAAACTGTAGAAAGCCAGCGCTAATATTAGCGGTTAGCGGCGGCAGTGCGCTAACCGCTAATCTATTTATGAAATATCGTGATTGCTAATAGCTTAAGCTATAGTTACAAGTTGTAACTATAGCTTAAGCTATTAGCAATCACGATATTTCATAAATAGATTAGCGGTTAGCGCACTGCCGCCGCTAACCGCTAATTATTAGCGCTGGCTTTCTACAGTTTCGCTAAATTAGCGGAGAGGTATCAGCTTTTAGCGCGCGCTAACGTTTGCCCAACTCTGGTTGAAGTTGATGTTTAAGATATCGCTTATATAAAAAAGAACCTGTTACTTGATAATGGAAACAACTAGGGAGTTTCTTAAAAATTGATAATAATTATTTATTAAAACACAATAAGAGCGCTGACAATTTTCGTTTCCCTAGGAACGCAAAAATGTATAACAATAATTGCTCAAAGTCAAAAAGATATATTACAATATTAGAAAAATGCAACAGGAAAAATGAAGAAAAAGAAACATAGAGAAATTTAAGAAATGTATAACATATAAATTATTCTTGAATGTTGTGGGTGTATGACATTGTTTCTACCATGTAATTTTTTATATATATCTAGATATGCAAGTAGTTCTTGTGGTACGGTTAATATATCACCTTCTGTAGGAATATGTTTAATTTTCAAGGTACTTTACAAAGACTGTTTTTGGGTTTGACACTTCATTCAATAAGGTTGTTTCATTTAATAAAACAATGGCTAATTTGAAGCTTTTTAAGAAACACTGGTTTCTTGTCCTGTTAACGCATATTTTCCCATCCGTGTTTTAATTTGTACCTAGTAAAATTATATCAGGTGTAAAGCTCTTATCGTCAAAGCTGCGAAGACTTTCAATAAATAAATAAAAATGTGTACCTATTTTTTATCTCTTCGAAGCCAGGAGTGAAATCAGTCATATTAGTTTTAATAAGTTCAATGTCTTTTTTCCATGAAACATTCACAAAACATTTTTCCGAGAAATGATTTGTCATGTTTCATTATGTATAGTACAAGAGTGAAACTTAAAAAGGGCATTCGTAATATATATAAATAAACATGTCGACCTGTGTGACTGAATTTCATAACTCACTTTCTAAGTATGCAATACCGCAAAATCTTCGTCAATTTAAAAAATCCATTTGAGATCCTTCAACTTGTGTTGTTATTTTCCGTTGTCCGGAAATTATGGAAATCAGGTTTTATCTTAATTTCTTCAACTTATAATGAATAAAATGGCTATTTCTTTATGTACCTTAAATCTTCTATGTATTAACTGAATTAAAGATATATAAACAAAAATCGCTTTATTGTTCATTACATGTTGAAATAATTTTGATAAATCCTTGGTTTCCAAAACTCCACTTTATCTGAACTTTCCGGAGAGTGTAATATAATTTCCCAGAAGCTCCCGTAACAAGAGTCTTGAGGAAGTCAATTAAGAATGAAAACAAGAATATGAAGGAATATGTTTTGAGAGGATGACTAACGAGGGTGTTTTTCTTTCGAAGCGATTCCATTAGATATGCAGCCTTTCTATAAATACTAGCATGGGGTTGTTCTGACAGGGTGCATATGCTCTAGGGGTGGGAGCATCTCTCAGCACATTCCACATCTAGAGGAGGGATCTTAGGAGAATCCTGGGTTCAACTCCCGCCGGCTAATTTTCTAAAAAATAATCATTTGACTAGTGGAAAAATAATTATTCTGCCTTCTAATATAGTGTAAATTGTGTATACAGTCTAACAAAGTGACCAAGTTTTCATTAAAATAAGAAAAAAAAAAAAACAGAACTTTCATTGGGAGTAGCAGTAATGTCTGCCTTCTCCCCTCAACTCATCCAAAGTGTTGTTTGCATAGTTTGACCAAATTTAGTTATTGTAAATAACTGTACAGATTGTAAATTATCAATAAAAATCTAATCAATATCTACAGTATCGGAAATGAGCTTACTCGGCCTCATCGACTTCCACTCTAAATGATCAGTGACAATCATCCAAAAATTTGTTTGGAATAGAATCTACACAACGATCCCAAAACTTTTCATATGTGTTGTTTTGTACTAATATTTTCTTAGCTCCAAACGCCATCAAAATTTAAATATTTTATTTTGGATGAATGTCAAACGTCTCTGATCAATCGATTCTGAATACCCAAACCGAAAATTAGCTAAGAAAAAGTGTTGTATCAACGTTTCTCGTAAACTGTTACAGATATCGCTTTAAGGATGGTTTCATTCGTTCTTCTACATTAGAAAATCTATAAAAGAAAGTGTACCTGCAAGCGTATTAAAGCTAAAACGTAAGCGATACGGTCATGGGCGTATATAGAAAATAATTTCGGGAGGGGCTGGGAAACTTTCGGGGGGGGGGGGCTGAGACTATTTCCGGTGTATGGATTACTAACAATTTAGGACTTGGAATAGATGTAACCAACAAAAACGCTATTACACTCAAAATAAAACGTTTTTGATGAAGTAAGTGATGGTATTTAATTTATTTTTAAGGGTTTTAAGATTCATTTTTACCAATTAAATAAAAATTTCGGGGGGGGGGCTGCAGCGATACGATACGATGGATACGGTTTTTACACGCGAATTTCGACCCAACAACAATGTCGGATAGTGCTGGTTAACGAACTTGACTATACAAATTATACGAAAGATTTGTGCACAGATTTTCATAAAAATCGGACCATTTATTGGGTAGCTACATAGCAAACAGACAAACATATATATACGTATACATACTGTTGATTGCACCATAAACACTTCCTAGGCAGTTTCAAGGCCCGATAACTTTCGTACAAATGTAGTGAGTTTTAAGGATATTTTCAAATTATGCATTGAACAAGACGAACGTTTACTCCGCACGTACGGACAAATTCTGCTGGTTAGCGAACTTGAAAAATTAAACGAAAGATGATCGTATCAAAATCGGGCCATTTTTGGGGCAGCTACAGACTTGACGGACAAATACAGGAATATATGTACATACATACACAAATTTGAACCACCGGCATTTTCGTGATCTACGGAGGCTGCAACATCCACATTTCTCGTTGGCAAGTCTGGTTTGCGTCATAAAGTCAACGTTTTAATTGGGTTAACTCAATAATTGAATTATTTTTCACCAACCTGATAAATATTGAGAAGAAAACACCAGGATTTGATTGCAACTGGGCAGTCTCATAGCTGCACTAATCATTCTTGGTGCCTAAACTCCCGTGGCCAGCCCAATTCCCTACCAAGGAGTTCTTGATAAACAAACTCCAGGTTGACATTTTACCTATTTTGATCCTGTTAGTTTCCTTCTATTCAAATGGATTGAAAATGATTTGAGTACCGGAAACATATTGGAGCCTGGGATTAGTAAACACATTCTCGAAGAGTGACCAATCTAACAAATTAGCCGCCAAATACAACAACCTCTCGGCGCGAACAACAAATCTCCATGGAGACACCAACAGATGATATTATCACTGTGATAAGAGTGTAAACAAACATCATGGCTAAGCGGGCTATGTAGTTATCCATGGAGACTGACTGTACTAACTGTTTAGACTGCTCCACGTACAGGTGCCGTGGATCAGGGCTGGCGTCATCTCAACCCCTGGCGGCTAGCGATCCTGTCGCCGTCAACATCCTCCTCATCTATTGTGTTGGTATATATATATATATATATATATATATATATACATATATTTATATATATATATATATATATATATATATATATATATATAGAGAGAGAGAGAGAGAGAGATAGATAGATAGATAGATAGATAGATAGATAGATATGTACATTGATATTTTCGTCTTTTAGCACTTCCCTCCGAAGGAAAGTAGCTATTGAGGTTGCACTCATGACGGAAATTTTGAAAAATTTCTTCGAATCTTTATCGGTCCTACCTAGTAGACACCGAAAATGACCCCCGTTCAAATTTCTCTCTCTCTCTCTCTCTCTCTCTCTATATATATATATATATATATATATATATATATATATATGTGTGTATATGTATGCATATATAGTTATATATGTGTCCGTTAACACGATAAAGGCAAGAGTTTTTGTTTTTTCGCCACGAAACTTGGTACGTAGTATTCCCCCATCAAACGATTGAACGAATTCATTAACCAACAAAATCGGACCATCCGGTATTTGTTGTGGTCAACTGAAGAGAAAAATTTGTTGTAAAAATAAACTAAATCGGTTGACTAGAAGGGGTGAGGGGTTACTCAGGACAGAAATTACTAATTTCCTTATACCGGTCGTAATTTCAGTTGTATTTTTACGAAACTCTGTATACGTCCTGGCTATCTAATAAGAAAGAAGTGTTGTGAAAATGAACTAAATCGGTTTATTGGAGAGGGGGGGGGGTACTATTTTTTAATTGAATTCTCCCGCCAAACGTAGGTTCGCGAAACTCATCAAGATCAAGATGAAAATGTGAAGCTTTGTGTATTTATTACGTAGTGTAGTACCCAGAGTTGGGCGTAATCATAATCATAATTACAATTACGATTATAATTACAGGCTCTCGAGATATAATTACAATTGCAATTATAATCACAGACTCTGGAGATATGATTACGATTACGATTATAATCGTAATTACAGCTGTGATTACGATTACACTTGTAATCACAACTAAAGTTACAATTACACTTGTAATCACAATATTTTTCTGTAATTACAACTGTAATCACAATTTTTTTCTGTAATTACGAATATAATCACAGATGTTTCTGTGATTACACTTGTAATTGCAACTAATTTATCCGCAATTACAACTAATTTATCCGCAATTACAACTGTAATCACAATTTTTTCCTGTAATTACGAATATAATCACAGCTGTTTCTGTGATTACACTTGTAATTGCAACTAATTTATCCGCAATTACAACTGTAATCACAATTTTTTTCTATGATTGCGGCTGTAATCACAGCTGTTTCTGTGATTACGAACGTAATCACAGCTGTTTCTGTGATTACGAACGTAATCATAAATATTTTCTGTAATTACGAATGTAATCACAAATTTTCTGTGATTACGAACGTAATCGCACCTTTTTTTCTGTGTTTTCTACTGTAATGACAACTTTGCTCTTGTGAATATAGTATCGAGAAGGGTTGTGAAAAAATTACCGATCGCTAAAAAATGATACCTCAGCGTAATTTAGCGCTACCTTATACACCCAGCGCTAAAAATTAGCGCCTAGCGACGGCAGGGCGCTAATCGTTAATTTATTAATGAAATGTTTAAATATCGTGGTAGCTAATAGCTAATTAGCTTTAGCAAGGGCGTATATATCATTTCGGGAGGGTCTGGGAAAATTTCGGGTGGGGGGGCGAGAACAATTCCGGGGTACAGAATACTAAAAATTTAGAGCTTGGAATAGTTTTAGGCAACAAAAACGCTATTACACGTGAAATAAACTATTTTTTATGAACTAAGTGATATTATTTAATATATTTTTAAGGGTTGTTGAGAGGAGATCGTTGACCGTAGATGATGCAAGGTAGGGATTGTCGGAGTTCGGTCACTTCGCCGCTTTCGCCGCTCTTTCTTTCATCTTCTATGTTCTCTGTCCATTGGGTGGTCCAGAACCCCCCCCCCCTCACCTACTCCTTTCTTCCTATATTTCCCTGTATTAACTGTCAGAAATGATCCCGCATTTGTGAGGAATAGTTCTCTATCTTCCCATCGGTAAGCCCATATTGTTATTCTTATATCTAATCTAATATGTAATCTGTTATTCTTATATTTGTTTTCCTAATAATCCAAACACTTCTAGAGCACATTGTTCTTCTATATATTATGTTCTAGTATTTTATGTTTTGTCTTTTTCCATATATGTATGTATGTTTATATGTATGTGTATTTGTGTATGTAGGCATATATATATATATATATATATACATATATATATATATATATATATACATATATATATATATATGTATATTTCAGTACTACATCCGTCCTACTTGTTTTTTACAGCCCTGATGAAGGCTTGAAGTTCAAGCCGAAACGTCGGCACAATAAAACCATTTTTATGATAAAATGTAGTTTTATTAAATAGCAGTGACCGAACCCCGACAATCCCTACCTTATATTTTTAAGGGGTTTTACGACAAGTTTTTACCATCAAATCAAACTTCCGGAGGGGCTGCATTCCCCTCAGCCCCCCCTTTTTATACGCCTATGAGCCTTATTTATAGTTACAACTATAACATTTTCCAGTCCGCACAGGTCCACTTCCGGTCAGCTTTGAGCAACTTCCAGGGGCTCGACCCTTTTATAATGCCAACGGCACTCGGTTGGTCACCCATTCAGGTACTGGCCACGCCCGACGTTGATTATCTTCAGTGATCAATGGGAACCGCTGGATCAACGTAGGAATTGCCGTTGGCGGGAAGTTTAATGTGCCGAAGGGATAAGAAATAAATGTTTTCAGCATTGGGGTCACCGAAATTGTTTCACACTTCGCCATGGATTTTAGAAAGCTTGGCAACAAGGATGTCGAATCGCTGAAAGTAATACATAAAATATGAATGTATTGGATATCGCCAATAAGTGAGTGTTTCAAAAGATAGAAAAATATAGACATAGTGTAAAAAGCAGTTACTCAGTAATCATTTTGTGATTAAGTAGTTGTTACAATATCACGCACGAAAGTCTATAGTGAAAAGTTCAGGATGTTTCTTCCTATCTTTTGTGACCCTTTTGGTGCATTTTTGCAAATGTTTGTAAAGTAGCAAAGGTGTGTCAAGGGTTGATTAGTTAACGGAATCTGCGAATTTTTACAACTACTCGTTCTTAAAAAGACGTTTCTTGGCTGCTGGAGTTCGATGGATTCCCTTATTTTTTGTGTGTATACAATTTCCTCGATCCTCATTATATTTTATTAGGGTGTTTTCCCTTTACAATGAGGATGGAGCGAGGAAAACCAATCCCTACCTCTGAGCCGAATTGAAATACGTAGAGCACACTTTTAATGTGTATTTTTATTCAATTAACAGGCTAAAGTAATTGACAATACAAATTTGTGATAATTACATGTTTTATTTCACAGGCCTGTGATAACTGAAGTATCTTACATAATTTATTCAATCAACCTTTTCAATATTGTGTGTAAAAACAATTCGATTCTGGATGCGTCACCAGTAGTCGATTGAGCTGGATTCGTCTTCAGCTCCAGTTCTAAGGTTTACTCCATGAAATGAACCAATCGCCGATTTCCAGGTATCTTGAGATACGAGTTGAAATCACCAATCACAGGGATATTGTCGACAATATATTCTAAATGTTCAGAATACTACTGGTCGCATTGCTCAGAATGTGCTATTTAGTCACTAAACACCGATGTAACAGATTTTTATAACATATTTTTGTGTCACTTTTTGTTGGTTCACCCGTTATAATAAAAGTGTGTTCCACGCTCAAATATTGAATACACTTTGGCAAATATCAAAAAGGTTTTAACAGAAATCGATCCTGATATGACCAAATCTTCTGGTGACGTTTGGATTTTTTTTTTTTTTTTTTTTTTACTTTCTCTAATTGTTCATAAAAAATAAATACAGTTTTTTAAAACTCTTATCAGACGTTTTTAAACAGTTGTTTGTGAGTTTTAATTTTGAAACGTGATATAGCCAAAACCAAAGGTTTCTCTATCTTCACTTAATATTCTTCTATATTTTTTATTTTTTAAATGAAATCAGTCATAACTAGTTTGACATTGATAGCATTTTGACGCTATTGTCTTGTGCCTTCTGTATTTTTATTGTTTTTTTTTGTTTTTTTAAGACAATCGCTATTCCTTCAGGTGACTATACCACAATAAGTTCCTCCTCAGAAATCGTCAATTTTTCAATATATTTGCTTTGAGGAATGTCTTTAAGTAATAAGATTTAAGATTTTAGATCTGAACAAAAGAAAATATCAGAGTATTGGGACTTAGCTTAGATTGTAGCTCCAATTCTTGTTTTAATAAAGAAATTGCTTTGTTTCTTGTAGTTCGTAGTATATATTATTAAGACAAACCAACGCCTTTTCACTCTTAGATTTCGACTATTTTCTATAGAATAAACAAAAGTAAAGAATACTATTTTATTAAACTATTATCTTTATTAAAGTATCTTTCTAAGGAATAGTTTCAAATTGGCAAAAATGATTAAGTTGAGTTTGATGAAAAAAGGATATACAGAAAGGAGGGAAAAAAAGCAAATTAATTTCGTTTAGAGCCTTCTGCTCAAATTCAGGAACATAAACATGCTTTAGGTCCACCCGACAAACCTATTTAATGTACTGTATAACATACAGTCTTCTTTTTTGTACATGGCCACCGCGCATGCCCGAACGCCAGCGGATACTTTTATGTAACGCTTTTTTTTTCAGTTTAGTCATCGCTAAATCATATATGCTAATATTATCTTAAGTATCATAATTAGCATCCATGTTGCGTTTCCAAGTTATCAGATTGATAGAAGAAGGAGCTCTAGAGGGGATCCGAGATAATCGATATTCAATGTTGACCAAGGAGATAGCGAATCAAATGCAAATTACCATTAAGACACGGAGAGAATTTCTGGCCTGTGACGTCACGGAGATTGTTGACATAGAAACCTCCGCTTTGCTCTAATGTACACAAATGTAGCCAGTGACAATATCCGATTGCTGTCTAAGTGGATACTTGCAATAATTAGCCAATAGCAAGCCTAGACAAATAGACCGACGACAACTAATGCTCACATACATAATCACAACTTGATTACGCTACAACAATCACTATTGATACAATGATAATAATCCTTATAACAACCCCTGGGGTATTGATTGTATGCTCAGAATACAGGATTTAATTTGGTTCTATGCTCAGGTGACATCTCAGTCCGCATCCCTATCTTTGCTTAAACCTCGTACATTTCTGAAGCTGTCTTGGCTGGGGATATTATGTAAGTACAGTGGAACATGGATAATTCGAACTTCCATAATTCCAAATCGTCTTTAATTCGAATATTTCTCTCGGTCCCTAGAATTTAATGCATAAACAATGTCAACAATTTATTAGGGAATATTGGGAACACACTTGGACGACTCTTACAGACAACTAACTACGGTCTATAAAACATACCGTCAAAAACTGGCCATCCAGTTATCAAATCAATAAAAGGGACGAGGTAGTATTGGCTCGACTCAGGATTGGCCATTCAAGACTTACTCACCAGAACTTAATGACAAGATAAGAGAGTCCACTCTGTGAAATATTTAATACTGAATTGAGAATAAAACATATACTTTCAGACTGCGTAAGATAGAATGACTTGAACATCCCTTGCAACACGTGTGAACTTCTCGCTGAAGGTAGCCAGTACATAGACAGTTTCTTAACATATCTACGAAATAAAGGATTATATGATTTCATATGAAGACCTAGATGATACGTTAATGAATCTACATTTTTATCCCATGAATAAGTGCATTTTTATTATGACTAAAAGTTAAAGCTCTAATCATTTTTAAGCCTTTAATATATTTAATTTAAATGCATACATCCTGGACATATAATAATATATAAACTTACAATCTATTCCTGATCTCTTAACTCAGTGTGTTTATCGTACAAAATACGAAACACAAAAAATAAAATAAATATAAAGCCATGTAAAAATATTGTGGTTAATTCGAATAAAATATTGGATAATTTGAATTTTTCAAGAGTCTGAACCTCCAATGTGAAGTGAACAGAGAGGCGGCCGATCTTAAATCTTGCCAAAATATTCGGATAACTGCTTTAGAAAAGCTAGATTTTTATAATCAAACGAAAGTGGAATAGATAAGGCTCGTCGATTGTGTTTACGATTTCCAACCAGTGGACGGATGAAAAGTCGTCGTTCTAGACTGTCGGATAATCTTTGAAGATTTCATTAATTTCGATGAAGATAATGCTGTTTGGGGTGAATTAACTGAAGCCGAAATAATCGCCGATGTTCTCAAAGATATTCGCCGCTTCTCTGAAGCATGATGATGAAGACGATGAATCAGGTGATGAAGATGAGTCTACAGTAACCCAGGAAACGCCCCCTCCGAGTCCAGTCGAATCACTTTTGTATATAAAGGAATTAAGACGATTTTTAGAAAGTAAAAATTATGTCAGCGAGAATGTTTTTAATTCAATAAATGTTTTCGAACCTTTTGTGATCTCCGACAGGCTTCAATCAAAGAAGTAAAAAAACAGACTTTTTTCAAAAACAATCATCAATTTGTGCAATTTTTGTTTTTCTTTGATCTTTTGCCTTTATTTTCAAAAACTTTTGTAATTCGAATTTTGGATAATTCGAACTTTTTCATCAGTCTCTAGGGGTTTGAATTATCCAAGTTCTATTGTATCCTATCAAAATGTCATCGTCCGCTTTTGCTATCTTCTCTTATAGGATCTTTATACAGTCTACGAAGTCAAGGGATGGTTGGAGGCTAGGAGAAAATACGTCAGATCTTCAAGCATAAATCTATATTGGATGTTTCGGCTGCACTTAAGCAGCATTCTTCAGCTAAAAATAAATATACACAAATTACAAGTAAGAATAATATGCCAGTAATGAACGTTTTTTAAAACATCATGATAATAAAATTTGAAGGAATCTTATTTTATAAAATTAAACATTAGATAGATAGGTTGCTATTATACAAAATGAGGTTTTCAGTAAGAAAAAGTAAACCTATTAACAAAGGTGTAGAGGTAACCAAAATGCAGAAATACATAAGCCAACAGTAAACAGTCCAATATAGATTTCTGCCTGAAGATCTGGCGTTTTATTCTCCTAGCCGAATCCCAACTATCCCTTGACTTCGTATCACCGCCACGGCTAACTATCTCCATTTCCGTTATATAGACATGTTACGAAAGACAAATAACCATGGACCCTATCGTTTTAATATATTTATAAAATAACTAGCTGTTACCCGGCGTGCCATGCTACACCAACATTCTGCATCTAGAAAAGCAAACATAAAATAGAAACCAAATAAGTAATATTAAAATCTAATAACGCAAATCTGTAACTGTTCGGGTACACAGGTTCAAACCCGTAAACTCCAAACTGTAAGTCCTAGCCGATTTTAACTTAGCCTATGAAACTACCCGGATCATGACCTACAAGTGTGCCAAGTTTGATCAAAGTCGGTCAAACTGTATTGATTTGTGTAAGGAACAAACATATAGACAGACAGCTGGTAGACGTTTTTAGACTTAGCCTATGACACGCCCCGGATCAAGATCTACTTGTGTTTGTCCAAAATCGGGCACACGGTGTAGATTTGTAGAAGGAAGAAACAGATAAACAGACAGACACGTGATTTATACGTATATAGATAAGTAAATTTTAATATCTTCTTCTTTAGGGGGAAGGCGAATAAAAATAATTCTAAGCACATTCTAGAAGAACTAAAGGCCAAACATAGGTCTTGATATTTTGAAAACTAGCTGTTACCCGATGTGCTATGCTACACCTACATTCTGCACCTATAAAAGCAAAAACAAATTAGAAACCAAATAATTAATATTAAAATCTAATAACGCAAATCTATAACTATTTAGGCACATTGTTTCGAACTCATGATCTCCGAACTGTGAGTCATACACGATTTTAACCTAGCCTATGACTCTCCCCGTGTCAAGTAGCCTATGACCTATCTGTGTGCCACGTTTGGTCAAAATCGGTCAAACGGTGTCGATATTTATAAGGAACAAATAGACAATCGGACAAACAGGCAGACACGTGATTTATATATATATATATATATATATATATATATATATATATATATATATATATATATCTAATATATAAAATTCTCGTGTCACAGTTTTCGTTGCCATACTCCTCCGAAACGGCTTGACCGATTTTGATGAAATTTTTTGTGCTTATCCGGTATCTATGAGAATCGGCCAACATCTATTTTTCATCCCCCTAAATGTTAGGGGTAGTCCACCCCTAAATTTTTTTTTTTATTTTTTAGACAAAATTTTTAATTTCTATTTTTGTATGATACAACATACAAAAATACATACAATCCTCAATTTTCACCCTTCTACGATCAACCCTTATTTTTTAATAGCCAGTAAACAGCACGGAGTAGGGATGAGAACGAAGCCGGTCTCCTTTCTTTCTCACTCCCTACACAGTTGTCGGCCATCATTATTGTTTATGCATCAAGTGTAGTGGTAACGTTGACAATTATTATTTTGCTATCTCAGTGTAACTCTCATATTAACTTTTAATCATTCCTATTTTATCAATAATAATTAAATTATCAATTTTGAGTGTATTTTGCACGATTAGTTAATCAAATGATTTTATAACCTCAAAAGTACTCAACACGTGACACGAGCTTCCAATAACAACGGATTTTGTGTTGTAAGTATACTTTTTTTTATTTATATCGAAAATGTTGTTGATCTTATAAAAATGTAATTTTAATTTAATTTTATTAAAAAAATGTAATTAAACAATTAAGATTTTCATAGTTTACAAAAAATCAATCATTATGAATCTTTATTTTGAAATGTCAATGGAAATATTGGTTGTATGAAAAAATTATAAGAGACAATGTTTTCATAAAATTTAATTTTTTACTTTTGTTTGAAAAAATTTTTCAAACAATTTTTCATCGTTCACAGCGCTCCATGCTTATTTCACGCATATACCACATTCTTACATACATACAATATACACATTCTAACATACATACATACTTACAATAAGTAAGCTATTTTTTGTCTACACTAGAAATTACTAGGAAATTATTTATATGGCAAAACAACGTTTGCCGGGTCAGCTAGTATATATATATATATATACGTATATATATATATATATATATATACATATATATATAAAATAATAATAAAAAAATAAATTAATAAAAAAGCTCAGGTGATCCCTATTTAGAACTATGAATTGTCTTTGTTTGGGATTTAGGAGATACTAAACCGCACTAACGTGGCGGACAGGAATACAACCATCTCAACATTTTTACGGCTTCTATTTTTGTGTTTTCGATCGATATTTTAAGCGGTACTTAGATTGCAATAGCTAAAAAAACCTGACGCGGACGACTTACCAGTAAAATCGTGGGAAAACACATTCCAACATTTACGACAAGCAGTAAACGTCAACATTAACAGTCCTAGTGACGTTTACAGACTGTATATTCGTCAAGTGGATGGACCAGGGAGAGAGAGGTGGAGCTAATAATTCTTCATCTGTGTCTACAGCTGAGTTTTGCTTTGATTTGTTTTTATACCTAATGCTTATGGTTGTCGCTTCGTAAACAGTTCAGTTAAACCGTGATATTTAAACTTGGAGGCGATTTAGGGGTTTTTACAGGTATCCCTTCCTGTACGGAGGTAAACCCTCAAATAAATGGATTAAGCGATCCGGAAGGACTCACGGGAAATGTTGACATTTCATAAGCCATGCATCATATATCATTTCATGCGCTAAAGATTTTACGGATAGTTAATTGAATCACACTAGTGCCGATCGAGATCTTGCAAGCGAAAATTACTACAGAAGCGTTTTTGTAGTAAATGTAGTAAGTTTTTTTTTTTTTTTTAATTTGATTAGAATGTAATAATTACACAAAATGAAAATTCAAGACAGCAATCAGATAAAACAACAAATATTTATATACATAGACACACACATAATACGTACACACACTCTTTCGAACACATACATATACATATATATATATAATTTAAAAAATAATATAATAACTGTAATTATGCACATGCATACAGGCACAAATACAAATAAAGAAGTATAGAAAATCGGGGATAAAGAAAACATTTTATGTGTCCAAATTACATTATATTTAATAAGCTTTCAAATAATTACTTTGCACATTCCAAACCGGTTTCCAGATGATTAAAAACAGTATACGGAATTCCTAAGACTAGTAATTCTTTTTTTTTATAACATTTTTCTAACTCCAAACGTAGGTAACCAAAATTTCAATATCTTAGTTCGGATGAATATATAACATGTAGGATTGACAATTATTGACTTTTCCGAAAAAAAAGTTATATCTAGCCTTAAAAATGGTTTAATTCGTTCTTTTTCCCAGGAAAAAGAACGAATTAAACCATTTTGCCCAGGCAGAAGATTTCAAACAATCGAAGTAAACGAAAAGTGTAATACTTTATCCATCCGACCCATGTGTAATTAAAAGGATTCGAGGAAGGATTGAGTTGAAAATGTTTTCACGTGTTCACTTTCAACCATCGAAAATGTATAGGTTAAGCTTGAATCAGGTTAGTGGTTAAGCTTGAAGTTTTACAAAAACAGAGAGGCAGGTACTCTAGAAGGATCTGACCATCCAGGGAAGGAAATGGCACACTAGAGAGATAGTGTGGTCAGAACTACGCTCTCGCCGTCAGATTTTTCCCGGTTCAGCTATCTATTAAAGTCTGAGAAACCGATTTTACCGTTAAATAATGACATTGGTAGATGGAATGTTTAGTGCACGGACGATTATAGAACTCAGGTCGTGCAGAACATGGGTCGAGTGCCCTGCCGCTGAACCTAAATCGCCACTTGCAGTCCAGATTATTCCGATTATTTTTCCTATCATTCTGGTGTTCCACAAGGCATTTTGTTCGGACCTATCCTTTACATCACATAGACTCTTCAGATCAATACACTCGTAACATTTGTTGGAAATAGAACTCCTCTATGAAGGTTTTAGATATAATTCCTCCTGATCGCTCCTATCTCTAGAGTGCTGTCGAGAGTAGCCTGGCTATTATTTATTAGCCTATCTTGGCTATAATGAGCGGCCAGCTGATCCTCGGCCAAGGTACACATTATAATGCCGCGATCCCTTACAGAGGGCATTAGGCGTACAAACAGTAGGCCACTCCTAGCTGGTATATATATAGCTAACCTTACTCCCGCAGGCCAACGCAAACACTCTCTGATTGAATTAGTGGACACCGGAATGTCGGCTTCTTTTGAATGGAGACTCGTTGCGGGTGGACGCACATTTCTCATAGATCTCTTGATTGGGCGACATTAGGCACAGGATATAACTCTTCGAAAAAAGATCAATAGGCCCTCTCGCAAGGTTAATGACTTTAATCAAATTAATACCAACTCGGAAATATCAATTTATCAACGTTACTATGTACCATTTTCGGGTGGTTTATTAGATATGGGCCTTCATAGCGCAGAGTCTATCTTCACCATCTCGCTGTTTAGACATCCCACTAACCACATCCTCCAATGGAGATATGCCGGTCATGTTGAAATAATGTACTCTCACAGATTTTTGTGGGGGGGGGGGGGGCGAGACGAGTTGTCCTTTCGTTTTAGGCGAGGTAATATTCTGCTAAGTTTCACCGCAAATAACCCACATTGGTCAACACGTCAGAAGTAAAGATGGGCAATTCTCTAATATGAATCGGTCTTTTGGATCGATTTGAATCGAAATGAAAAGATCGATCCACAAAATAGATCGGCAAGTCCTAGATTGATTCAAAAGATCGATCTTCTAGGCTCAGAAGATCGATCTTCGTTATGGATCGATATTCGATATGAATCGATCTTCTATATGGATCGATCTTCGATGTGGATCGATCTTTGTTATGGATCGATCTTCGATATGGATCGATCTTCGATATGGATCGATCATCGATATGGATCGATCGTCGATATGGATCGATCTTCGATATGGATCGATCTTCGTTATGGATCGATCTTCGTTATGGATCGACGTTCAATCCGGATCGATCTTCGATATGGATCGATTTTACTATATCTTACAATTACCTACGAAATTCGTATTTCATTTCGATTCTCATTTGAGAATCGTCCATCATTACCACGAATCGACCTAAATAAGTCGATTTGAATACTTGATAATATAAAAAATATATCTGTAACCTAAAAATAGAAAAATGTAACAATATTTTTCAGCAAAAATAATATATAATGAAACTACTACTGTTACATCATATTGAAATCTATGGGTATTATTACTTATATATTTTTATCAAATGAGAAAAAAATAGTATAAAATAAATATAATAGAGAAAAATGGTTATAAAAATTAAGAGTGGAGTTTAAAACCTTATTTTAAGCCCCCTGTTACTGGGCATAAGACACAGTTACCTAAACTTCATCTTCAGTTCTTCAGTAATGAGATTGAGTAACAACAGTTGAGATTAAGTATTTGGATATTTGAAATAAAAAAAATACTTTATTTTACGGAATTCTAGATAGACCGATTCATTAAAAGATCGGTCCTGGGAGATAGATTTTTGAAAAGATCGGCCATTCGAGATCGATTCAAAAGATCGATATATCGTGTTTAAAATATGGATCTTTTAAAAGGTCGATTAAAATCCCCCATCCCTAGTCAGAAATAGTTTTCCTTCCCCTTAGAAAGGGTGAGAATACTCTAAAAGAAATCGCAAATTCAGGCAATATCAAAAGTTTATTGATATAAAAATTATAGGTAAATCTGGTAAAATGAATCAATTACCATCTGTCTGCGCCATGATATCTGGTGCTATTTGATTATGAGTGGTGACAGATACCGTTAAGACCCGAGGACTGGACGACTTTCGAGAGCGCATGCTCAAGAAGGCAATTATGAAGTCCTTGACTCGAGTTGACTCGTGCCGATTACGATGATAGGCATTTTCTTGGAGCAGAGATCCTCTAAATCTACATGGAAGATAGTTTCCGCGAATAAAACGTCCTACTCAAGCATGACTTGAGACTTGTTCCATTCTGTCTTGGTTTAACCCTCTTTGTTGTATCTGCAGTGGTATTTTACGTTCGGGATCGCGGTGTTAGATTCAAAATCGTGCTCATCTAGATGCGGATGTGCTCACAGAAAGTGCAGAAATTTTGCATACTGTGAAATATAACCTGTGAATCATGAAAACTACAACATTTTGATGAAAAGATAAAGATTATTTACAAATCACACTACTCATGGGCGTATATAGAAAATAATTTCAGGAGGGGCTGGGAAATATGGGGGGGGGCTGAGAACATTTCCGGGGCATGGAATACTAAAAATTTAGAGTTTGGAACAGTTTTAGGCAACTAAAACGCTATTACACGTAAAATAACATATTTTTGATGAACTAAGTGATCTTATTTAATTTATTTTTGAGGTTTTACGACAAGTTTTTGCCATCAAATCAAGATTTCGGGGGGGGGGGGGGGCAGCCTCCTCAGCCCCACCTTATATACGCCCATGACACTACTCAAGTTGAGGAATATCTCTTCAGAAATTTTAAACAACTTTTTTACTTTATTTCAACGTTTCGGACATCTTCAAGGATTCTAATTTCTACAATGACTGTGCCACATCAATAAAATACTCAATTTACCAATATATAGTCAAAATAAAATGATTCCTGTAAGGAATCAAGTCCATTAATGAATTGATATGTACACATTTATAAATATAAAATAGCTCATAGCCACTTTACAAAAAAAAATAAACTTTACCAATTAAAACAATCTCGAAGACCTTTTTATATGTTTCAACGCCCTAATTTTAAATCCGCTCTTCACTCCCGTTTCGTCCTTCCGATATACATATTCCTTCCGCCGTACAGTTTTATGCGGAAAATCATTTGTCAGCCGTGCCACCTTGCACGGGGATTCCTTACCTCTGTCTGTCAGCTATGATAAAAACCTAGAAATCTTTATATCCTGAGTGCTCCACAACTTCTTATCCCTGTAAGTTATGCCTTAATCATAGTTTCTACTCAAGCTCAAGTCTTCAACCAGATTCTGTTAATTCAAAATTAGTCCTAAAGGACATGTGTCCCGAAATAAGAATAAAAAGTTTTGAAATGAAAATTTCATTTTATTCCAAGATGACGTAGTCCTTGTGTGCCGGATTTCTTGAATATGAATCATTGAATGAATGAATGAAAAAAATACTTTATTCTGGGAATTTGTCCCATAAGAATAAAAATAAATGCACAATAAACGATACACAAATTTAACCTAAAAATATGACTATAAATAAAGAAAAAACAAAAGCATAAAAAAAAAAACGAATACAAATATTATTAGTGAAGTCTTAAATAATAAAATAAAACATAAGTAAATATGTACATAAATTATAATTGGATTGGGGCAATGATGATACAATGTTCAGGGGGGGATGGGAATGTAATTAAATAGTTTAAAATAAACAAATAAATAATCTAATAAATATTAAAAAATTAAATAAATATTAAAGAAATAGGGGCTATAAAAGGATATGAATAAAAATAAATGCACAAAACAATTGAAGAAAACAACAACATAATTTACGTAGCTAAACTGGTCTTCCTGGTGGTCAAATCTTAAGAAGCGTCTTCCTGGGAGGATAGGAGAAAAGCAAAGGGGAAGATAGAGATCGGAGTGACGGGAGCGGGTACCACGGGAATGGACAGAGATTTAAACTGAAGGAGGTTGTAGATATAGGAAGGAGACTTGGAAGAAATGTTTTGGTAAAGGAAGGAACCTAGGAAGTATTATCGTCGAATCGATGGACATAGCCACTTCAACTCGGAATACCGGTGTGGAATATGGGCATCCCTGGGGGCATCGAGGATAAATCTGAGAAAACTGTTCATTAATCGCTTAAGACGATCCTCAAGCTCAACAATGATCAATATGCATCAACAGAATAATATATTCCGTCATTGTAACCGCCCAAAAAATCGCTGCACTAATTATTTCTCTTTCCTGGGCTTTCAGGTAAGTATTTTCTCTAAGATGATGCAGTTCCTGTGAGTCAGACGTTTTTTATTATTAATTTGCTTGACGGTTTCCATTCCTGCAGCGACCGGTGCCCATCTCCGCTGGCTATGTTCCTAGTATAAAAGAGAAGAAGACATACGCATCGTGTAGCTGTCATCGCTCTCCTGACAGTGTCTGCCAACAGCTGACCGAGTCCACACTCAGACTGCTCGGGTAATAATACATCGGAGGATACCTGGCTCTCTCATCACTACGCCGGCCTATTTTCTGCTTTACGGCGATTTTAGTTTTTCGGAGGGACGTTTCAGAATCAGCCTAAATTAGTTTGAGAGCCAATGTGCCAAAAACCCTTAAATGTTAAGCTCAAAATTGGAGCACAGAGAGTGCTCAACATTTTTGTCGTGCTTCCTCCATCTCTATAGGGAACGTGAAGTTTATAAAGACTTTGTTACTTGGGGAATCGTAAGAATACACTACCAATGCTATATCAATAACCGTTTTGAGGAAAGTGGAAAAAACTAAAATTTTCATCTCACTTACTCTCGAACAACGGATTGAGTTGAAAATGTTTGAAAACTTTAGTTACGCTTGATGTAAAGAAAGTAATTAAAAAAATGTATTAATTTAGATATATTCCTCTACAGGAATCTCTACAAGATGACGAATCAACTGTTCAAAATTTAATTAATTTGCTGATGGAAACCAGCATATATATTTATTTTAATTTATTATTTTTTTTTTTCTTTAAGGCGCACCGACAACTGGGCCATTAGCGCCGGAATTATATTACTATTATTCTTGTTCGGGGATTTCCGCTTTAGCGGGGTTTAACACAAAGAACAGGCCTCTAATCCTCTTATTTATAAAATCATCATGGCTAAAGTAATTAGATATAAAATTATAACTATAAGTATTATATTGTACTTAGTACCAATGGAATTAAGATAGTTGCTTTCAGTCAAGTCAACAGTGCTTATTGTCATAAAATAAGATTATATAGTACTGTGTCCTTCAAGTATCGTACCAATGGAAGTAAGATAGTTGCTTTCAGTCAAGTCAACAGTGCTTATTGTCATCAAATAAGATTATATAGTACTGTGTCCTTCAAGTATAGTACCAATGGAAGTAAGATAGTTGCTTTCAGCCAAGTCAACAGTGCTTATTGTCATCCAATAAGATTATATAGTACTGTGTCCTTCAAGTATAGTACCAATGGAAGTAAGATAGTTGCTTTCAGTCAAGTCAACAGTGCTTATTGTCATCAAATAAGATTATATAGTACTGTGTCCTTCAAGTATAGTACCAATGGAAGTAAGATAGTTGCTTTCAGCCAAGTCAACAGTGCTTATTGTCATCAAATAAGATTATATAGTACTGTTTCCTTCAAGTATAGTACCAATGGAAGTAAGATAGTTGCTTTCAGGCAAGTCAACAGTGCTTATTGTCATCAAATAAGATTATATAGTACTGTGTCCTTCAAGTATAGTACCAATGGAAGTAAGACAGTTGCTTTCAGTCAAGTCAACAGTGCTTATTGTCATCAAATAAGATTATATAGTACTGTATCCTTCAAGTATAGTACCAATGGAAGTAAGACAGTTGCTTTCAGTCAAGTCAACAGTGCTTATTGTCATCAAATAAGATTATATAGTACTGTGTCCTTCAAGTATAGTACCAATGGAAGTAAGATAGTTGCTTTCAGCCAAGTCAACAGTGCTTATTGTCATCAAATAAGATTATATAGTACTGTGTCCTTCAAGTATATTACCAATGGAGGTAAGATAGTTGCTTTCAGCCAAGTCAACAGTGCTTATTGTCATCAAATAAGATTATATAGTACTGTGTCCTTCAAGTATAGTACCAATGGAAGTAAGATAGTTGCTTTCAGTCAAGTCAACAGTGCTGCTTGTCATCAAATAAGATTATATAGTACTGTGTCCTTCAAGTATAGTACCAATGGAAGTAAGATAGTTGCTTTCAGCCAAGTCAACAGTGCTTATTGTCATCAAATAAGATTATATAGTACTGTGTCCTTCAAGTATAGTACCAATGGAAGTAAGATAGTTGCTTTCAGCCAAGTCAACAGTGCTTATTGTCATCAAATAAGATTATATAGTACTGTGTCCTTCAAGTATATTACCAATGGAAGTAAGATAGTTGCTTTCAGCCAAGTCAACAGTGCTTATTGTCATCAAATAAGATTATATAGTACTGTGTCCTTCAAGTATAGTACCAATGGAAGTAAGATAGTTGCTTTCAGCCAAGTCAACAGTGCTTATTTTTTTTTTTTTTTTTTTTTTTTTTTTTTTTTTTTTTTTTACGGCGCATCAAAACAGTGCTTATTGTCATCAAATAAGATTATATAGTACTGTGTCCTTCAAGTATAGTACCAATGGAAGTAATGTTAAGCTCAAAATTGGAGCACAGAGAGTGCTCAACATTTTTGTCGTGCTTCCTCCATCTCTATAGGGAACGTGAAGTTTATAAAGACTTTGTTACTTGGGGAATCGTAAGAATACACTACCAATGCTATATCAATAACCGTTTTGAGGAAAGTGGAAAAAACTAAAATTTTCATCTCACTTACTCTCGAACAACGGATTGAGTTGAAAATGTTTGAAAACTTTAGTTACGCTTGATGTAAAGAAAGTAATTAAAAAAATGTATTAATTTAGATATATTCCTCTACAGGAATCTCTACAAGATGACGAATCAACTGTTCAAAATTTAATTAATTTGCTGATGGAAACCAGCATATATATTTATTTTAATTTATTATTTTTTTTTTTCTTTAAGGCGCACCGACAACTGGGCCATTAGCGCCGGAATTATATTACTATTATTCTTGTTCGGGGATTTCCGCTTTAGCGGGGTTTAACACAAAGAACAGGCCTCTAATCCTCTTATTTATAAAATCATCATGGCTAAAGTAATTAGATATAAAATTATAACTATAAGTATTATATTGTACTTAGTACCAATGGAATTAAGATAGTTGCTTTCAGTCAAGTCAACAGTGCTTATTGTCATAAAATAAGATTATATAGTACTGTGTCCTTCAAGTATCGTACCAATGGAAGTAAGATAGTTGCTTTCAGTCAAGTCAACAGTGCTTATTGTCATAAAATAAGATTATATAGTACTGTGTCCTTCAAGTATCGTACCAATGGAAGTAAGATAGTTGCTTTCAGTCAAGTCAACAGTGCTTATTGTCATCAAATAAGATTATATAGTACTGTGTCCTTCAAGTATAGTACCAATGGAAGTAAGATAGTTGCTTTCAGTCAAGTCAACAGTGCTTATTGTCATCAAATAAGATTATATAGTACTGTGTCCTTCAAGTATAGTACCAATGGAAGTAAGATAGTTGCTTTCAGCCAAGTCAACAGTGCTTATTGTCATCAAATAAGATTATATAGTACTGTTTCCTTCAAGTATAGTACCAATGGAAGTAAGATAGTTGCTTTCAGGCAAGTCAACAGTGCTTATTGTCATCAAATAAGATTATATAGTACTGTGTCCTTCAAGTATAGTACCAATGGAAGTAAGACAGTTGCTTTCAGTCAAGTCAACAGTGCTTATTGTCATCAAATAAGATTATATAGTACTGTATCCTTCAAGTATAGTACCAATGGAAGTAAGACAGTTGCTTTCAGTCAAGTCAACAGTGCTTATTGTCATCAAATAAGATTATATAGTACTGTGTCCTTCAAGTATAGTACCAATGGAAGTAAGATAGTTGCTTTCAGCCAAGTCAACAGTGCTTATTGTCATCAAATAAGATTATATAGTACTGTGTCCTTCAAGTATATTACCAATGGAGGTAAGATAGTTGCTTTCAGCCAAGTCAACAGTGCTTATTGTCATCAAATAAGATTATATAGTACTGTGTCCTTCAAGTATAGTACCAATGGAAGTAAGATAGTTGCTTTCAGTCAAGTCAACAGTGCTGCTTGTCATCAAATAAGATTATATAGTACTGTGTCCTTCAAGTATAGTACCAATGGAAGTAAGATAGTTGCTTTCAGCCAAGTCAACAGTGCTTATTGTCATCAAATAAGATTATATAGTACTGTGTCCTTCAAGTATAGTACCAATGGAAGTAAGATAGTTGCTTTCAGCCAAGTCAACAGTGCTTATTGTCATCAAATAAGATTATATAGTACTGTGTCCTTCAAGTATATTACCAATGGAAGTAAGATAGTTGCTTTCAGCCAAGTCAACAGTGCTTATTGTCATCAAATAAGATTATATAGTACTGTGTCCTTCAAGTATAGTACCAATGGAAGTAAGATAGTTGCTTTCAGCCAAGTCAACAGTGCTTATTTTTTTTTTTTTTTTTTTTTTTTTTTTTTTTTTTTTTTTACGGCGCATCAAAACAGTGCTTATTGTCATCAAATAAGATTATATAGTACTGTGTCCTTCAAGTATAGTACCAATGGAAGTAAGATAGTTGCTTTCAGCCAAGTCAACAGTGCTTATTGTCATCAAATAAGATTATATAGTACTGTGTCCTTCAAGTATAGTACCAATGGAAGTAAGATAGTTGCTTTCAGTCAAGTCAACAGTGCTTATTGTCATCAAATAAGATTATATAGTACTGTGTCCTTCAAGTATAGTACCAATGGAAGTAAGATAGTTGCTTTCAGTCAAGTCAACAGTGCTTATTGTCATCAAATAAGATTATATAGTACTGTGTCCTTCAAGTATAGTACCAATGGAAGTAAGATAGTTGCTTTCAGCCAAGTCAACAGTGCTTATTGTCATCAAATAAGATTATATAGTACTGTGTCCTTCAAGTATAGTACCAATGGAAGTAAGATAGTTGCTTTCAGCCAAGTCAACAGTGCTTATTGTCATCAAATAAGATTATATAGTACTGTGTCCTTCAAGTATAGTACCAATGGAAGTAAGATAGTTGCTTTCAGCCAAGTCAACAGTGCTTATTGTCATCAAATAAGATTATATAGTACTGTGTCCTTCAAGTATAGTACCAATGGAAGTAAGATAGTTGCTTTCAGTCAAGTCAACAGTGCTTATTGTCATCAAATAAGATTATATAGTACTGTGTCCTTCAAGTATAGTACCAATGGAAGTAAGATAGTTGCTTTCAGCCAAGTCAACAGTGCTTATTGTCATCAAATAAGATTATATAGTACTGTGTCCTTCAAGTATAGTACCAATGGAAGTAAGATAGTTGCTTTCAGTCAAGTCAACAGTGCTTATTGTCATCAAATAAGATTATATAGTACTGTGTCCTTCAAGTATAGTACCAATGGAAGTAAGATAGTTGCTTTCAGCCAAGTCAACAGTGCTTATTGTCATCAAATAAGATTATATAGTACTGTGTCCTTCAAGTATAGTACCAATGGAAGTAAGATAGTTGCTTTCAGCCAAGTCAACAGTGCTTATTGTCATCAAATAAGATTATATAGTACTGTGTCCTTCAAGTATAGTACCAATGGAAGTAAGATAGTTGCTTTCAGCCAAGTCAACAGTGCTTATTGTCATCAAATAAGATTATATAGTACTGTGTCCTTCAAGTATAGTACCAATGGAAGTAAGATAGTTGCTTTCAGCCAAGTCAACAGTGCTTATTGTCATCAAATAAGATTATATAGTACTGTGTCCTTCAAGTATAGTACCAATGGAAGTAAGATAGTTGCTTTCAGCCAAGTCAACAGTGCTCATTGTCATCAAATAAGATTATATAGTACTGTTTCCTTCAAGTATAGTACCAATGGAAGTAAGATAGTTGCTTTTAGCCAAGTCAACAGTGCTTATTGTCATCAAATAAGATTATATAGTACTGTGTCCTTCAAGTATAGTACCAATGGAAGTAAAATAGTTGCTTTCAGCCAAGTCAACAGTGCTTATTGTCATCAAATAAGATTATATAGTACTGTGTCCTTCAAGTATAGTACCAATGGAAGTAAGATAGTTGCTTTCAGCCAAGTCAACAGTGCTTATTGTCATCAAATAAGATTATATAGTACTGTGTCCTTCAAGTATAGTACCAATGGAAGTAAGATAGTTGCTTTCAGCCAAGTCAACAGTGCTTATTGTCATCAAATAAGATTATATAGTACTGTGTCCTTCAAGTATAGTACCAATGGAAGTAAGATAGTTGCTTTCAGTCAAGTCAACAGTGCTTATTGTCATCAAATAAGATTGTATAGTACTGTGTCCTTCAAGTATAGTACCAATGGAAGTAAGATAGTTGCTTTCAGTCAAGTCAACAGTGCTTATTGTCATCAAATAAGATTATATAGTACTGTGTCCTTCAAGTATAGTACCAATGGAAGTAAGATATCTGCTTTCAGCCAAGTCAACAGTGCTTATTGTCATCAAATAAGATTATATAGTACTGTGTCCTTCAAGTATAGTACCAATGGAAGTAAGATAGTTGCTTTCAGCCAAGTCAACAGTGCTTATTGTCATCAAATAAGATTATATAGTACTGTGTCCTTCAAGTATAGTACCAATGGAAGTAAGATAGTTGCTTTCAGCCAAGTCAACAGTGCTTATTGTCATCAAATAAGATTATATAGTACTGTGTCCTTCAAGTATAGTACCAATGGAAGTAAGATAGTTGCTTTCAGTCAAGTCAACAGTGCTTATTGTCATCAAATAAGATTATATAGTACTGTGTCCTTCAAGTATAGTACCAATGGAAGTAAGATAGTTGCTTTCAGCCAAGTCAACAGTGCTTATTGTCATCAAATAAGATTATATAGTACTGTGTCCTTCTAGTATAGTACCAATGGAAGTAAGATAGTTGCTTTCAGCCAAGTCAACAGTGCTTATTGTCATCAAATAAGATTATATAGTACTGTGTCCTTCTAGTATAGTACCAATGGAAGTAAGATAGTTGCTTTCAGCCAAGTCAATAGTGCTTATTGTCATCAAATAAGATTGTATAGTACTGTGTCCTTCAAGTATAGTACCAATGGAAGTAAGATAGTTGCTTTCAGTCAAGTCAACAGTGCTTATTGTCATCAAATAAGATTATATAGTACTGTGTCCTTCAAGTATAGTACCAATGGAAGTAAGATATCTGCTTTCAGCCAAGTCAACTGTGCTTATTGTCATCAAATAAGATTATATAGTACTGTGTCCTTCAAGTATAGTACCAATGGAAGTAAGATAGTTGCTTTTAGCCAAGTCAACAGTGCTTATTGTCATCAAATAAGATTATATAGTACTGTGTCCTTCAAGTATAGTACCAATGGAAGTAAAATAGTTGCTTTCAGCCAAGTCAACAGTGCTTATTGTCATCAAATAAGATTATATAGTACTGTGTCCTTCAAGTATAGTACCAATGGAAGTAAGATAGTTGCTTTCAGTCAAGTCAACAGTGCTTATTGTCATCAAATAAGATTATATAGTACTGTGTCCTTCAAGTATAGTACCAATGGAAGTAAGATAGTTGCTTTCAGCCAAGTCAACAGTGCTTATTGTCATCAAATAAGATTATATAGTACTGTGTCCTTCAAGTATAGTACCAATGGAAGTAAGATAGTTGCTTTCAGCCAAGTCAACAGTGCTTATTGTCATCAAATAAGATTATATAGTACTGTGTCCTTCAAGTATAGTACCAATGGAAGTAAGATAGTTGCTTTCAGTCAAGTCAACAGTGCTTATTGTCATCAAATAAGATTGTATAGTACTGTGTCCTTCAAGTATAGTACCAATGGAAGTAAGATAGTTGCTTTCAGTCAAGTCAACAGTGCTTATTGTCATCAAATAAGATTATATAGTACTGTGTCCTTCAAGTATAGTACCAATGGAAGTAAGATATCTGCTTTCAGCCAAGTCAACAGTGCTTATTGTCATCAAATAAGATTATATAGTACTGTGTCCTTCAAGTATAGTACCAATGGAAGTAAGATATCTGCTTTCAGCCAAGTCAACAGTGCTTATTGTCATCAAATAAGATTATATAGTACTGTGTCCTTCAAGTATAGTACCAATGGAAGTAAGATAGTTGCTTTCAGCCAAGTCAACAGTGCTTATTGTCATCAAATAAGATTATATAGTACTGTGTCCTTCAAGTATAGTACCAATGGAAGTAAGATAGTTGCTTTCAGCCAAGTCAACAGTGCTTATTGTCATCAAATAAGATTATATAGTACTGTGTCCTTCAAGTATAGTACCAATGGAAGTAAGATAGTTGCTTTCAGCCAAGTCAACAGTGCTTATTGTCATCAAATAAGATTATATAGTACTGTGTCCTTCAAGTATAGTACCAATGGAAGTAAGATAGTTGCTTTCAGCCAAGTCAACAGTGCTTATTGTCATCAAATAAGATTATATAGTACTGTGTCCTTCAAGTATAGTACCAATGGAAGTATGATAGTTGCTTTCAGTCAAGTCAACAGTGCTTATTGTCATCAAATAAGATTGTATAGTACTGTGTCCTTCAAGTATAGTACCAATGGAAGTAAGATAGTTGCTTTCAGTCAAGTCAACTGTGCTTATTGTCATCAAATAAGATTATATAGTACTGTGTCCTTCAAGTATAGTACCAATGGAAGTAAGATATCTGCTTTCAGCCAAGTCAACAGTGCTTATTGTCATCAAATAAGATTATATAGTACTGTGTCCTTCAAGTATAGTACCAATGGAAGTAAGATAGTTGCTTTCAGCCAAGTCAACAGTGCTTATTGTCATCAAATAAGATTATATAGTACTGTTTCCTTCAAGTATAGTACCAATGGAAGTAAGATAGTTGCTTTCAGTCAAGTCAACAGTGCTTATTGTCATCAAATAAGATGATATAGTACTGTGTCCTTCAAGTATAGTACCAATGGAAGTAAGATAGTTGCTTTCAGCCAAGTCAACAGTGCTTATTGTCATCAAATAAGATTATATAGTACTGTGTCCTTCAAGTATAGTACCAATGGAAGTAAGATAGTTGCTTTCAGCCAAGTCAACAGTGCTTATTGTCATCAAATAAGATTATATAGTACTGTGTCCTTCAAGTATAGTACCAATGGAAGTAAGATAGTTGCTTTCAGTCAAGTCAACAGTGCTTATTGTCATCAAATAAGATTGTATAGTACTGTGTCCTTCAAGTATAGTACCAATGGAAGTAAGATAGTTGCTTTCAGTCAAGTCAACAGTGCTTATTGTCATCAAATAAGATTATATAGTACTGTGTCCTTCAAGTATAGTACCAATGGAAGTAAGATATCTGCTTTCAGCCAAGTCAACAGTGCTTATTGTCATCAAATAAGATTATATAGTACTGTGTCCTTCAAGTATAGTACCAATGGAAGTAAGATAGTTGCTTTCAGCCAAGTCAACAGTGCTTATTGTCATCAAATAAGATTATATAGTACTGTGTCCTTCAAGTATAGTACCAATGGAAGTAAGATAGTTGCTTTCAGCCAAGTCAACAGTGCTTATTGTCATCAAATAAGATTATATAGTACTGTGTCCTTCAAGTATAGTACCAATGGAAGTAAGATAGTTGCTTTCAGTCAAGTCAACAGTGCTTATTGTCATCAAATAAGATTATATAGTACTGTGTCCTTCAAGTATAGTACCAATGGAAGTAAGATAGTTGCTTTCAGCCAAGTCAACAGTGCTTATTGTCATCAAATAAGATTATATAGTACTGTGTCCTTCAAGTATAGTACCAATGGAAGTAAGATAGTTGCTTTCAGCCAAGTCAATAGTGCTTATTGTCATCAAATAAGATTATATAGTACTGTGTCCTTCAAGTATAGTACCAATGGAAGTATGATAGTTGCTTTCAGTCAAGTCAACAGTGCTTATTGTCATCAAATAAGATTGTATAGTACTGTGTCCTTCAAGTATAGTACCAATGGAAGTAAGATAGTTGCTTTCAGTCAAGTCAACAGTGCTTATTGTCATCAAATAAGATTATATAGTACTGTGTCCTTCAAGTATAGTACCAATGGAAGTAAGATAGTTGCTTTCAGTCAAGTCAACAGTGCTTATTGTCATCAAATAAGATTATATAGTACTGTGTCCTTCAAGTATAGTACCAATGGAAGTAAGATAGTTGCTTTCAGCCAAGTCAACAGTGCTTATTGTCATCAAATAAGATTATATAGTACTGTTTCCTTCAAGTATAGTACCAATGGAAGTAAGATAGTTGCTTTCAGTCAAGTCAACAGTGCTTATTGTCATCAAATAAGATGATATAGTACTGTGTCCTTCAAGTATAGTACCAATGGAAGTAAGATAGTTGCTTTCAGCCAAGTCAACAGTGCTTATTGTCATCAAATAAGATTATATAGTACTGTGTCCTTCAAGTATAGTACCAATGGAAGTATGATAGTTGCTTTCAGTCAAGTCAACAGTGCTTATTGTCATCAAATAAGATTGTATAGTACTGTGTCCTTCAAGTATAGTACCAATGGAAGTAAGATAGTTGCTTTCAGTCAAGTCAACAGTGCTTATTGTCATCAAATAAGATTGTATAGTACTGTGTCCTTCAAGTATAGTACCAATGGAAGTAAGATAGTTGCTTTCAGTCAAGTCAACAGTGCTTATTGTCATCAAATAAGATTATATAGTACTGTGTCCTTCAAGTATAGTACCAATGGAAGTAAGATATCTGCTTTCAGCCAAGTCAACAGTGCTTATTGTCATCAAATAAGATTATATAGTACTGTGTCCTTCAAGTATAGTACCAATGGAAGTAAGATAGTTGCTTTTAGCCAAGTCAACAGTGCTTATTGTCATCAAATAAGATTATATAGTACTGTGTCCTTCAAGTATAGTACCAATGGAAGTAAAATAGTTGCTTTCAGCCAAGTCAACAGTGCTTATTGTCATCAAATAAGATTATATAGTACTGTGTCCTTCAAGTATAGTACCAATGGAAGTAAGATAGTTGCTTTCAGTCAAGTCAACAGTGCTTATTGTCATCAAATAAGATTGTATAGTACTGTGTCCTTCAAGTATAGTACCAATGGAAGTAAGATAGTTGCTTTCAGTCAAGTCAACAGTGCTTATTGTCATCAAATAAGATTGTATAGTACTGTGTCCTTCAAGTATAGTACCAATGGAAGTAAGATAGTTGCTTTCAGTCAAGTCAACAGTGCTTATTGTCATCAAATAAGATTATATAGTACTGTGTCCTTCAAGTATAGTACCAATGGAAGTAAGATATCTGCTTTCAGCCAAGTCAACAGTGCTTATTGTCATCAAATAAGATTATATAGTACTGTGTCCTTCAAGTATAGTACCAATGGAAGTAAGATAGTTGCTTTCAGCCAAGTCAACAGTGCTTATTGTCATCAAATAAGATTATATAGTACTGTGTCCTTCAAGTATAGTACCAATGGAAGTAAGATAGTTGCTTTCAGCCAAGTCAACAGTGCTTATTGTCATCAAATAAGATTATATAGTACTGTGTCCTTCAAGTATAGTACCAATGGAAGTAAGATAGTTTCTTTCAGCCAAGTCAACAGTGCTTATTGTCATCAAATAAGATTTTATAGTACTGTGTCCTTCAAGTATAGTACCAATGGAAGTAAGATAGTTGCTTTCAGTCAAGTCAACAGTGCTTATTGTCATCAAATAAGATTATATAGTACTGTGTCCTTCAAGTATAGTACCAATGGAAGTAAGATAGTTGCTTTCAGCCAAGTCAACAGTGCTTATTGTCATCAAATAAGATTATATAGTACTGTGTCCTTCAAGTATAGTACCAATGGAAGTAAGATAGTTGCTTTCAGCCAAGTCAATAGTGCTTATTGTCATCAAATAAGATTATATAGTACTGTGTCCTTCAAGTATAGTACCAATGGAAGTATGATAGTTGCTTTCAGTCAAGTCAACAGTGCTTATTGTCATCAAATAAGATTGTATAGTACTGTGTCCTTCAAGTATAGTACCAATGGAAGTAAGATAGTTGCTTTCAGTCAAGTCAACAGTGCTTATTGTCATCAAATAAGATTATATAGTACTGTGTCCTTCAAGTATAGTACCAATGGAAGTAAGATAGTTGCTTTCAGCCAAGTCAACAGTGCTTATTGTCATCAAATAAGATTATATAGTACTGTGTCCTTCAAGTATAGTACCAATGGAAGTAAGATAGTTGCTTTCAGCCAAGTCAACAGTGCTTATTATCATCAAATAAGATGATATAGTACTGTGTCCTTCAAGTATAGTACCAATGGAAGTAAGATAGTTGCTTTCAGCCAAGTCAACAGTGCTTATTGTCATCAAATAAGATGATATAGTACTGTGTCCTTCAAGTATAGTACCAATGGAAGTAAGATAGTTGCTTTCAGCCAAGTCAACAGTGCTTATTGTCATCAAATAAGATTATATAGTACTGTGTCCTTCAAGTATAGTACCAATGGAAGTAAGATAGTTGCTTTCAGTCAAGTCAACAGTGCTTATTGTCATCAAATAAGATTATATAGTACTGTGTCCTTCAAGTATAGTACCAATGGAAGTAAGATAGTTGCTTTCAGCCAAGTCAACAGTGCTTATTATCATCAAATAAGATGATATAGTACTGTGTCCTTCAAGTATAGTACCAATGGAAGTAAGATAGTTGCTTTCAGCCAAGTCAACAGTGTTTATTTTTTTTTTTTTTTTTTTTTTTTTTAACGGCGCATCTACATCTAGGTCATTAGCGCCGAGACAGTGCTTATTGTCATCAAATAAGATGATATAGTACTGTGTCCTTCAAGTATAGTACCAATGGAAGTAAGATAGTTGCTTTCAGCCAAGTCAACAGTGCTTATTTTTTTTTTTTTTTTTTTTTTTTTTAACGGCGCATCTACATCTAGGTCATTAGCGCCGAGACAGTGCTTATTGTCATCAAATAAGATGATATAGTACTGTGTCCTTCAAGTATAGTACCAATGGAAGTAAGATAGTTGCTTTCAGCCAAGTCAACAGTGCTTATTGTCATCAAATAAGATTATATAGTACTGTGTCCTTCAAGTATAGTACCAATGGAAGTAAGATAGTTGCTTTCAGTCAAGTCAACAGTGCTTATTGTCATCAAATAAGATTATATAGTACTGTGTCCTTCAAGTATAGTACCAATGGAAGTAAGATAGTTGCTTTCAGCCAAGTCAACAGTGCTTATTATCATCAAATAAGATGATATAGTACTGTGTCCTTCAAGTATAGTACCAATGGAAGTAAGATAGTTGCTTTCAGCCAAGTCAACAGTGCTTATTTTTTTTTATTTTTTTTTTTTTTTAACGGCGCATCTACATCTAGGTCATTAGCGCCGAGACAGTGCTTATTGTCATCAAATAAGATTATATAGTACTGTGTCCTTCAAGTATAGTACCAATGGAAGTAAGATAGTTGCTTTCAGTCAAGTCAACAGTGCTTATTGTCATCAAATAAGATGATATAGTACTGTGTCCTTCAAGTAAGTCAGTAAAGTGTTTTATTCGAAACGTTAAAATTCTATCGAAGGTAGAAATTGTAAGGGTTTGGTCGTTTGTATTAATAAAGTTACACTTTTATAAGAAAATGAGTTTTATTGTTATCCGACGATTCGGCTTGAAATTCAAGGCTTCATTAAGGCTGTAAAACAAGTAGGACAGAGTTAATACTAACATGATTACAGATAAAAAATTATAAAGTTTTAAAACTCTATACCGCCTGCATTATCACCACACTTTTATGACACCACCCTCCTTCCCCTGATCCTCAACTACCACCGAATTAATGGGTGGCCAAAAAATCCAAAATAATAATGGACGTTATAATAACAAATAAACTTCAAGTACCTAAGGACTTCACCCCATTTATATGAAATGTTGGTTCCTTTGGTTGGATTACCTTGCCATGACTTGAAAATTTACTAGAGCGATTGGTTATGATAAACAGGAGGATCTGGGGTAAATGTAAAGACGAGGGTTCTAGGCACAGCTTATTTTGAAATTTGTCACTATAACGAATTTTGATGCACTAAACACGAATCCGTTAAAAAAAAAAAACTCACTTTCAACTAGGAAAGAAGTTATAAGGCACTAAAGTTCACTGTTATTGAGGTTAAAGTTGGCGTAAACAACGTATTTGTAAACAAGCATGCGCAGACATGTAACATTGGGAAACAAAGAACTCTCATTTGAAATGTTGATAACCTCCAACAGCGAGTTGGATTGACTAGAGTTTTGATATCTTTTTGAGCGAGCGTATCGAGCGGAAACGCATAACAAGTCTGCCCAAAAGTCGTCTTAGACATTCTTCTTAATATGCATGTTTATTAATACGCTGTTTACGCCAACTTTTATAACCTCCATAACAGTGAACTTTAGTGCTTCATAACTTCTTTCTTTGTTGAGAGCGAGTTTTTTTGTTGTTTTTTTAATAGATTCGTGTTTAGTGCATCAAAATTCGATATAGTGCAAAATTTCAAAATAATCGGTGCCTAGAACCCTCGTCTTCACATTTACCGGATTTGGATTGAAATCCCCAGCCTGGTGGTTTAATGTTTTCGAAGAAATGAAGAATTTGAAAATGAAGTCACTGACGGCATAAACTGCCTTGTGTAATATACATTGGTTCAATAGATTTAACTTCAAATTACATCCTATCTGCTGGTGCTATGGTAAAATGTATGTAAATATTGAGCAGCACTTACCGAAGAGGAATAGTATAGAAAAGACTGAAGCAGGGAACAAGATTTCGGATTTACCATAGCTTCTGAATAATGGTGTTTACACAGTATAAAGAGCCTTCTCTGCATTCCTTCCTAAGTCTAGCTCCCGTAGGACTTATTCTCTCGAATAATCAAGTACTCCGGCATATTAAGCAGTTTTCAACAGACTTCTAATCGGACTGTTGCCTTAACGAAGCAGTAAGCTTCTTCAAGCCAAGCATGGATTATTAACCTGTTCTCGTGCATATGGAATTATAATTTTTTTATGAGCATAGGAAGTCAGAGGAATGAGAGACAAGCAGATTTTAAGTCTAACAGTCTAGGCAACGAAGAGTTATAGATGGAAATTTTTGGAACAAAATTGTTCACATCGTAACTATGTTTCGGCTGGTTAGGAGGTGAACATATCAAATGTCCCCGCCCGTAGCCTTTGAGTTGGGGGGAGAGGGGTCTAAACCCCTCTACAAGGGGGTCATTAAATTTCCTACAAGTTCTAGTCATTGAAGTTTTTCGAGATATCTTTAGTTTTCGAAATGAAAGTCTGTCATTTTGGGGAAAAAACACTTTTGCCGCAAATGTTTTCCCCTTTTTGACCGGATAACTCTTCAACGATGCATCCAAAAAATAAATAACGGTTATAGGGTTGTATAGTATTGCATTCCCTTCAATAATATATATTACTTTACTATTTTATGTATTTTCCGTCAAACTTGATAACAATTTCAGTGTTCGTCGTGAAATCCGAAATTTGGCGACTAATGTAAGGAGGAAGTAATTGATAAGTATATGCAGGTTTTTTCTGGATTAGGTGAATTTCCTGGGGAACCTTATCATATAGCTATAAATAAATACTAAGGCATTTAGGAGATAAGATAAAAATAAAACTTGATACTGATTAGTAAACAATTTATTGATGATTGAAAAGGCTTTTTGTTGTCATTCCAAAAAATGATGATTCTCCCGTGAAAAGAGAGTGATGATGGCAATGTTAAAGAATTTAGAAATCATAATTTCAGGGATAGAAAATACAAATTAAACCCCTTAGTTATTTGTAAATTTAAAAAATTGTATTGATCTCTAATGATTATTATATTGACTTCTATTTGGTGCAATGTACGATATTTCACTTTAAATTTTCCCTATATTTTATTTGTCAGATAATTATGCTATTTAAATTGAATTCCGATTGTGTAATGAATAACATTTCGTTCTTTATTGGTTCTACATTTAACCTGTAGGTTAATTGCCCTAAAATTTATTATTATTATTAAATTTTAACGTACATTTATTATTAACTACGAATTTTAGGACGGGTTATCAACTGGTTACCACCCTTTTCTAGCCAGGATAGCGCCTTTTCTTTTTTCTAAAGAAGAGCCACCACCCCATAGTGGGAATCGAACCCACGACCCTTGGCACGGATTCTGAAGTGCTCACGCCTTAACGCTCACAAAATTTATTATTATTTGATGTAGTTATTTTACCTGGATTTGTATGCTAATATGTTGTATTTTATCACTCTTAAAAAAAAAAAAAATAATAATAAACATTCTTTGGAGAAAAGATGTGAGAGTGACGTCATGAGATTCTAAACATCATATTACAGTAATATGATGCTTGTAGAGAGAGGTAGAATGATAAGGCTTATCAAGATGGTTCTGATGAGAAGATGGAGATGGTGAATACAGTGAGATTTATATAAGCTATGTGTTACCTACTTTTATCCTGGTAAAAAAAAAAAAAAAAAAAAAAAAAAAAAAAAAAAAAAAAAAAAAAAAATTACAACACCCTAAATATAACCCAAGAAAGAGAAACATTCTGACTAATACTTCATTATAGCGTGTTTTCACAAGATCTTAACAGCTTCTGTGATTTCTGTTGAGTTTGTTAAAAATGCACTATATATGAAGGAGGTAGCTTATTGCATCCAGGCGGAGAGGGAGGGGACTTTGTTTCAATTTCAACCTAGCAAGTTCATTTATATAAAAAAATTAATTGAACACCATTAAAGGTTTCAAGAATATTTTTGAAAAAAAATTCAACCTTGTAAGAATTTGAGAAATACAATAACGGCAGGAAACCGCTTGCTTATTTATTTTTTTTTTCAACATTTGACAAAATTATTTAAAGAATAGGTAATAACAAATAAATTCTTACCTCCACTTCAGGTGACTCAGCGAGAATACATGTTTTAAATTAGTTTCGGGTGTTACGTAGCTATCCCATACCGTCCCCAGGCCCACCCAGCCTCCAAACGGAAGTTTTAGGTGGCCGGAACGTAGTACTGACCACATTATCTCCATTACGTTCACAAATCTCATACTCTACAGTATCTGCGCCTCTGGACCCTCATCGCTCGTTACCGAGCTGATTTTCTCTTTGGGTTAGTTTCTGGGGAACCTATTTTTCAACTAGCAATAATCGCACCTCAGTAGACCTGCATTGGTTACAATATTGCCTCTGCGCAAGGTTAAGGAACCTATTTTGCTTGTCTTCACTGTCCGTCTCTCCTGAAATTTAAATAGTTCGTTTCCGTTTAATTCTACAATCTTACTACCGTTATTGGCACGTTGACAATTTAAGTCCGGAGTAATTTAAGTCCATACTTAGTAAATCGAGTTTACTTATTTTCATGAAGCATTCCGTTATAACTTTCTGGTATTCTTTGGCGAGTTTAGTTCTTAAATCACAAAAATGATATTGCACATGAATAATTTGAGTTCAAAATACACCCCCTTCCTGATGTACTTACTAATTTTGCAGGTTATGGCAAAAAAAAACAAATTTCAATGTCCTTGAATTGCTGCTTCTTGCTACTCTGATTTTTGATTGATTGCAAGAAATATTGTAAATTATATTACACGACAAGCAAGAAAATGTCGTATGTTAAGAGCTATGCAAATATTCTACCTCATAACTGTTATTTACATAAAATATAGAGCATTGCTAATTTATAATTATTGATCTTTCAGATCCTCAAGCAGATTAAGCAATGGAAAAGGAATCAGTAAAAATGAAGAATATTTTTTTAAGACAAAGCATTCTTTAAAGTCTAGTTTATTCAAATAATTTTTTAATTACATAAGCATATCATACTTAAGTAAATAATATAAAATAATAAAACTCAAAAATTATATATTACTTTCTTTATCATACTTTAGATTATTTTTTAAAAATCACAACCTATGGAATATTATTTGCAATACAAATATATAACACACTGACATAACACTACAAATATACAAATAATATACAACAATATTTACAGTCTTTCGCAATATTTATACATTTATAATTATTTATACTTAAACTGCTTACCCGTTATAGGTGAGCCCTATTTACATAATCCTAAAGAAAAGAAAAAACTTACAGAGGTGGACGTTTACTTATTATACACAAGGTCATTAATGGGACGAGAGACTCGGCCAAAGTATACACAGTATACTTCCGAAAACTCCGACAAAAATTAGTGAATACACCATATTTACTAAGATACGCACAAAATATACAACTCCTAGGACGCTAACATTTCCAAGGGGCCTCAAAAAGTGAACTCCAAAAAGTGAGAAATTTCAACCAAAACTTATGCGATTATGACACCTGCTAACCACTTGGAAGCTAGTGCATCAGTAACTGGCTCTAATGTATACAGTGTAAATAAAACTAGATATTACAGACAAGAATCTAATCACAATAGTATGATGACACGTACGGCGAATCCCGTCAAAATAGGACCTGCCTGCATTCAGCTTCAACCTGCAACAGTCAAACAAACATACAATTAGTAATTCATATAAAACATTTAAATTTAATTATAGGGAACTTAATAATATGCACATTAATGGTATCCCCATCTTGAAAAGCAACATTTTATAAATGGATATTAAATTACTTTAATAATTTTTTTATTGGGTCACCTGAGGAATGTTAATTCTAATATAAAAATATGTAATCGAGAACTCGCTTTAAAATTATTAATATAATTGCTGATTTTAAAAACAAGTTCTCTAAACTCTCGACATTTGTTAAACATCATTTTATGATATACTTGTACGAATGTTCTTTTATTTATTTCTGTATGAGCATCTACATGAAGTTGATTTGCCCAATACAATTATTACATATAATTTCTATTACACAATTAAAATTATACATATATGCCCAGTTATACAAGTAATTAGCTATCAAATTAATTACTATTCCCCTATAAAAATCCAATTAAAAAATTAATCGAATTTATAAAAGAAAAACAAACAGGTTATAAAAAGTTACAAAAAGCAAACAAAATAAGGGGATCCTAAAATTCTTTCTACAGCGTAAATAATTATTATTTTTATCATTATCGTTAATTTATGATCTCATGTATGCTCTGAATGTTCTTTTAAGTTTTAAAATACAATAGGTTTGTCAAATTTATGTAATGAAAATATAAAATTAGAAGTCCATTAGGTTATACACACACACACACACACACACACACACACACATCAACATCACTTTGTCAGGTCAAAAACTTTTTTTGACATTCCGAGGAGTCACTTTCAATTCGAGCCCTTGAAGCTATTTAAACAGTTCACCAATTTAAAAATGAGTGATTCACTCTTTACTTAGAACTATAAATCTTCTGGATGTTTATATTTAGCTAAGAGTTCTATCAGTTGACTTAATTTATTTTTCCCTGTGTTAGCCTACAAAGGGGCCATTTTTGAAAGAATCGACGAAGGACAAAACAAATTTAAGAATGCAAAATATACTAAAATAATGGATTGCTAGCTTGGTGGCTGAATGTTTTGCTTAGGTTTGTCTAGTGCTCGCTTGGATTCTGTTTTAACGATATACGATCAGAAAACTGTCCTCCACTCTTTGTAAGAGATGGAATAAGGCCCACAGCTCAGGAAGAAACGTCGTTAGTTTTGTTTTTTGATATTATTGATTATTATTGATAGAAAAAGCCGTTTTATATTTTCGGGTGAGTTATCAGGCTAGATATTTAATTTCTTCATCTGCTTTGTGTGTATCTGTTACTCTATTGATTTTAAACTGTCCAGAAAACTGGTATTACATGTCTGCCACATTCTATTCATTATGATCCTTGTCGGACTTTTTTAAATTTAAATAAGTGTACTACAATATTATTGATATATAGGAAGTAGTGGAAACATTTAAGGTCGTTCTGTAAGATTTTCTTGAGTTTTGTACTTCCGGGTATGATGGGAAAATGGTATCGTTCTAAAATAAGGCTTGTCATGGGTTGTGAGCATGTGGGGTAATACATTGGGTAACAATGGGATTTCGGCATCTGCCATATCCTGTATTTATTTTCATTCGGCTAGAAAGGTAAGTTAGAATATAATCATTTAGGTTTTAATGAAACCTAATTTGTAGCACAATATTATAGGAATATTTAAGAATGGAGGTAAATTTTTAAATTGGAATCTTCCTGATTTTATTTCGAGTTATCGAGATTATCTTTTTGTATATTTAGAATATTACTACTATCACTTTGGGTGAGAGAGAGGAAAGGAAAGAGAAAGACCGACATAGTGCAAAAGAAAAATACCAAGATTATATATTTGTCTGTTAAAGCAAAAGTTAACCAAAGAGTGGATAATAGTGAGACAGAGAACAAGAACACATTATGATGATCAGCTGGTCAGGTTAGAGAATATTATTGATGTTGATGGCGGTATGACACGCTTAGATATTAAAAATGCTTGAAAACCCTTTAGCGTGGAGCACAATATTGAACAAGGAGAATGAATATTGGATCAATAGACTTTAGGCTGACTTAATAGGAAAACAGCTATCCATAATTCCATAACTGCTGAAATGTCAGAAAGACTGAGAATATGAGCCTCAGCAATACCCAGAAAGTCCTTTGAATGAATTATTAGGAGATTTTGATAAGGGAGATGTGGAGCCCCGAAAGAAAAACAAAGTGCAAAAGGATTCTTTAAATCTGGAAGTAGCTAAATCTTACTCCAGAAGGGAAAAGGCAGTTTTGGCAAGAATGAGAGTATGACACCCAGCACCGTCCCAGTAAGTCCTTGGAATGATTTATTTGTAGATTATGATAAGGAGGGTGAGGAGCCCTGAAAGAAAAACAAAGTGCAAAAGGATTCTTTAAATCTGGAAAACAGCTCAATCATACTCCAGAAGGGAAAAAGTAGTGTTGGCAAGAATGAGAATAGGACACACAATATTGACCCACAGTCAGACCTTAGACTGATTTATAAAGAGATTTTGAGAAGGAGGACGTGGAACCCTGAAATAAAGAAAATTGCACGAGGTTTTCTTAGCTTTATCTAGTAGAAGTTCTGAGGAGGATGGTGTGGGACGCACGTGGTTTCTGTTTACACTCAGGCCTGCTCTGTCACTCGACCAATGTTTACAATCTAACACTCTAACATTAACCAATGTTCTAACAAATTAGAGACTCCACCCGATATCTAAATAGAGAGGGTCGTTCTAAATCCTATCGAAAACAGGAGGTAACTCCTCGCGGGAGATCGCTATAGTCAGCGGGAGTGCGGCAGTAAGCTCCACCATTTTATAACCAAGTAATACCAGCTCACAAATTAACTTGCTAGAAGATCAAACAGTATATTTATTTATTTGAATTTTACCATCCTTAAAACACGCTTTTTGTGACGGCTTGTCAACAGGCTACCACCCTTTTCTAGCCAGAATTGACACATTCATTTTATTAGGCTGTGCACAAATACGGCCGATTACGGCGATGAATTTTAGAGGACAGCAACTTCTTTTCATGTACTTTTAGATAAAACTAAGCGGAGACCGTAGCTAAGTACTGTGTCTTTCCTACTCCAAATAAACTAAGGATAATTGAGTTGCATTACAAATATCTTCACAACCTGTATGCACAATGTTCATGGTACATTTTGGAAAACTAAAAATATTTTTTAAAACCTACATTTAAACATGAGACTTCCTGAGTAAAACCAATTCTTCAGGAATAAAATATTGGTATAAAATATTGTTTTAATTTTCAAAAAAAAACTAAAAAAAAGTTGTTGTTTTTTTTTTGGATCATAACTAGTAATAAAATGGAAATAAATATTAGAGCAGTATTCTACACGAAATTAGACACCCCTGTGCGGCATGATGCTGTCGACAATGTTTACTAAAATCATTAGAACCGCTGGAGAATAATGTTGAAATATGTATTCCCAGCTATGCAGCTTTAGAGCGTAGATTACCCAATGCCCAGATTCGCGGAAGTTTCAAGAAGTTCCGAACTAATGAACAAAGTTGTTTACTACTAAATTGACTTATTACTATAAACAAAGTAAAAGCCTACAATTCGGTTAAATGGGGTGTGTACAACACTTAATAGGAAAAGGAGGATCGCAGGATTGAATAAAGTTTCGTTTTCCTAGAGATTGGTTTGCGCTGTCGATAATGTGAATTTGTCAAACAGAGGATATCGCCTTACCGTAGAACGCATTGTACCCGACCAGGAATGAAGGTAGTCTATTGCGTCGTATGTTGTTGTGTGATTCACATTTTTTGCTACTCAGATTTTGTTCATTATACTACAGAATAGTGTGAAATCGCAAGCAGCGAGGTTTTCTCCCGATAAAGAGTACATATTAATTAGAATTTCCGACGAATCATTTGATTTTGTATACATAAAAAAATCCTGAATTTTGACCACTTTGTCATTACCAACTCTTCATCCTGGTCATTGTACATAATTTCTTTAATTAATAACAGCCCAATAAAATCCTCTTCCAGCATCACGCCTTTTCAAGAAACTGGCGCAAAGGCAACAAAATACACATTAAGTAAGTAACATAGCGCAATAAATTACCAGTCGCTAGAAAAACAGTTCGACGCCACATAATACATTTCTCGCTCTTTCCGAGACAAATTCAGTATCTGCTGTACGAAACCAGTCGCTAGGAAAACGTACCTTAAGGTATCCGAGCAGTGTGGTGGCGGGGGTTAGAAACATCATAACCACAACGTTTACTGTTCCATCATATCATACACTTTAATTTCAATCCCTGAAGACCATCTTACTATTATCTGAATAATGCAGACTCTTCCTAGCAAAGAACCAGAAAAATTAAACATTATCAATTCCCTCTAATCGGAGCATATGCGGCAGAAAGTTCGGACATTTGTATTAGAACGCTTTCGTTCCCTGAGTACACAAAAGGGGATGTGGCTCTTTCAACATCCCTGGCTACTTTGTATTGTACAATGGGCTTTATCCGAACAATCGGTAGGAGGGGCTGTGACAAGGATAGGGGGACAGTCCACCCTTGGATACAGTTGCTGGGGAGATAGGGGTGGGGATGAGGTCGAAACTGCCTTAATATGCACAGGGAAGGGGGAAGACCACGCCTTCTGGAGTTGTGGGCTTTGAAGGAAAGTATTGACAGAGAAGAGTGTTCGGTCATGTCTGATAATGATACATTTTTTCCCCAAGAATTTCATATTTACTATTTTATATATTTATTAATTTCGAATTAACAGGAGCGAATCGAGTACATTTTTAGTAAATTATTGAAAGTTTCGAAATCTCGTGCGGTGGGAAGCTGCTCAATTCCCGTGAGATTCAGATTTAAAAGTGTAAAATATACATATTTAGAATAAATAAGGAATGTATATAAATATAAAAATATTTTAAAAGCGTTTTTTGTGTATTCAGGGATCGAAAGCGTTCTAATACAAATGTCGGAACTTTCTGCCGCAGGTGCTCCTATTAGAGAGTATTAGTAATGTTCAATATGTTCGGATTATACTTCTAAACTAAAAACATCGTTTCATAGATCTATGTATAAAGCGGGCCATTCACGTTCCGATTTGTAGTACGACGAGTGGTGCAACTTCCGGTGTTGGATCATACGTCGGATCGTGAAAGGGCTTGTTGGGAGTCTAGTTGGACTAGTCGGAACATTTAGAGGGGCGACTCGAATGTCCGACGGAGTTGGAGCATGAGTCGGATCAAAGTCGTCCAACTTAGCTCAGTCAGTGCTTGACCATCGGGCATCTTCAGTCTGCACTCGATAAGTTTTTCGGCTCGTGAGCGACGTACACAGTCCTGAAAACAGACTAGGACTCAAGTTTGGTTAGCAAGTCGGAGCGTGACTGGAGTCGACTATCCAACTAATAGTCCTACTAAGTCGTACTGCAAATTGGAACGTGAATGGCCTGCTTAAGGAATCCATTTTAATCGAAAACTCAATTTCGAAACAAATGGTGTTTGGACGGTGTTTGCATAGCATGGTTCAATTCTACTACTCTAAGGTTACTACGTACATTATACCAATAGCCAAGCCGAGCCATACATTACCATCCTGAGCTGGACACCCCAATGAGAAGTCATTGAGAGTTGAAGTTAGCTCAATTCGTTGCGGCCAGTAGTGTATACAGCTGTAAGCAATAAGTTTGTCTAGATTTGTTGCTTCTGGACTCCTGCCATCCAGGAATATTTCAGACTTCCTTACTCCTCAATTTCCTTGGCTATTGTCAACCCAGATACTGAGATATTTTTTCTCAGTCAAGGGTGTTTCATATTCTTTTTTATATAAGCTTCCTAAGATTCTTAATTCCCTAGAAGAAACCTACAGGATTAAGTTATGTTTTTGGTTACAAAACAACCATCTGTAAAATCTGTTCAGACGAATTTTTATCCTTTAACAATGAGGACCACTAAACGACCTGTATAAAATTCCATGATATTTAAAGTATAAAAAGGAATCTCTAAAATGCTACCCAACGATAAACTATCAAAATTGTTGAATACATTTTCAAAGAATGTCTTACAAAAAGGCCCTCTACAAGTACAATATAGTACTTGATTAAGGTAAAGACATAGAGGACGACGAGTCGATAATAGATGAACTACTACTCTCATGGGAGTATATAAGGAGGGGGGCTGAGGGGGCAGCAGCCCCCCTCCCGAAATTTTAATTTAATAGGTAAAAATGTTTCATAAAAACCTTAAAAATAAGTTAAATATGATCAATTAGTTCAGAGAAATAATATTTTTTTTTGGTGTTATAGGTGTTTCAGATGCCTAACAATTCCAAGTTCTAGATTGTTAGTATTCAATACCACCAAATGCTACCAGCCCCCCCCCCCCCGAAATTATTTCCTTTATACGCTCATCACTACTTTACCTCAAAGAAAAAACATTATGGTATGAATGTAGCATTTATAAAGAAAAAACAAAATTGAAACACTTAAAAGAAGAATTCGGTAGTATGTCAGAAATATAATTTTCTTTTACAAATATGTATATATAATTCAAAAGAAATTATAAATAATAATAAAATTAAGTGGGCGTTCTGGGCCAATTTAAACTTCTAATTTTATTCACATTACATGTTACTAAAGCCGAATTTAAATGTTGAACAGCAAATCGTTATATTTGCAGATGCTCATAAATAAATAAATATAAAAATGTTAGGCCGACTCCAACAAAAAATGTATCTTTTCTGCTGGTAACCGAAACAATTTTTTTTTTCTTATTTAAGAAATATGTAAATGTCAAAAAATTGGGTTAGTATATATTTACAATGTTTACGATAATGTCTCATTAGGTACGACTAACGACAGATGTTCGTGAGGGTTTCAATTTGTTCATTACATACTGTCAATGATGTTATTATTTTAAAGCATATTTAAAAAATTCCTAGATCAATAGCTACAAAATTCTTCTGCATTTCCTAAATGCACAAATCTGCAGAGTAACACGAAATTTGTCAACCAAAATTTAATGTTGGTTGTTCATATTTGGGTAATAAATACAAGTAGTAGATTGGTTAGAAAGAAAGAGCAAGAGTGTTGGTTAAAAGGAATAAGGCCGCGCTTAAGTAAAGCTGATAAGAAATACTATCAGTTTACATTAAGGGAATAACATTCTACCAAATCCATTCATAGAAAGGCTCCCGAAAACTGAATGAATGAACGAAGCGATAAAGGGCTGACCGCCGTTATGAGAATTTCAAATAAATAAACATCGGTCTGAATGTGACATTTAATTATCCGTGAAATTGGTTGGTTTGTTGTTGTTGGAGTTGACCTTGCTCCAGCCATCAGAGTTCCAACACATGTGTACGCTCGTTGTAAATATTTCCTCTCGTCCCAGATATCCAGATCGTTATACGCCTTTGTTTGACATAAGCTCTTTCAAAGGAAGCTCAAGATTGATACTATTTTATCTTCACAAGCTCTATTGTGTTTCTTGTAAGTTTTTGGTGTGATAGTTCGTTGATATTTGATTGGAAGCATTAAGATGCTTTATTTGAAACTGTTCTGAGATTTTCACGTTTGTCCACACCAGTATCCCAAGGTTGAAGGCTTTTATCACGCATGTTCCACAAAATAATGGTATTATTTGCTTATTACTTTATCTAGTTTAGCTTTATCAGTATGTAGTTTTTTGAGGTTTCTCGAAAACCGCTTAATATTTGCAAGCCTATCAACAAAAACCCGTAAACGCGGAAAGAAAAATGTTTCGTTGGGGGAATTTGGCTGATTAACGATCTTGAATTGCTTAGCCAAACTTCATAAACTTCAGATGGTAGAACTTGTAATACACATAAACACATCTTTACGTTATTATAAGAAAATTGATCATCCCTTCTGTGGCAGAAAGAGTAAGGGACATTTCATCTCCTTAAATTCATCGCCTGAAGATTCCACAAAAACCTGTCAACCAATAACACAGGCACACAAAAATAAAAAAATGATATTTTCCAAATACCACTGCCATACATATAATCTTATGTATTTCGACACGCTGAATCCGAATCCGGAGTCCGTTTTACCACATCACGTCAGGTTTAGGAGCATTTGAAAGTCAAATTTCGTGTGAAGTCGTTAAAGAAGAAAGAACTAGAGCTTCAATGGTTTTGAGGGTCAGCATATCGGCGCAAAATCAAGGTCATTTCAAGGATAAATATGTTTATTTTCTAAGAAATGAATCTGCAGTCAAAATTATTTTTATTTGCAAAATAAGCATATTTTTACTTGAAATGAACTTGATTTTGTGCCGATGGAGTGAAACAGACCTCGGATTCAAATTCAGCGACCCTCAAAACCATGGAGGCTCTAGTTAGTTCTTCTTTGACGATTTCATAAGAAACGTGACCTTCAAATGCTGTTAAACCTGACGTGCTGGGGTGAAACGGACTATGGATTCGGATTCAACGTGTCGAAATACATAAGAATATATGCATGGTGTCTTTGGAAAATACCACTCTTTTAGCACTTTCCTCCGAAGGAAAGTAGCTATTGCGGTTGCACTCATGACGGAATTTTTGACAAATTTCTTCGAATCTTTATCGATCTTACCTAGTTGACACGAAAAATGACCCCAGTTAAAATTTATATATATATTTATATATATATATATATATATATATATATATATATATATATATATATATATATATATATATATATATATATATGCATATGCATATATATATATATATATATATATATAAATATATATATATAGTTATATATGTGTCCGTTAAGACGATACAGGCCAGAGTTTTTGTTTTTTCGCCACGAAACTTGGTATATAGTCTTCCCCCATCAAACGATTGATCGAGTTTGATCAACTACTCCGGAGCCAAAGTAGTTATTTGCCAATACCAGCCTTAATTTTTGCTATATTTCAACGAAACTCGGTATTTGTTTTGGTCAACTGAAGAGAAAAATATGTTGTAAAAATAAACTAAATTGGTTCATTAAGGGGGGGGGGTGGTTACCCTGGAGCCAAAGTAGTTATTTGCCAATACCAGTCGTAATTTTTATTATATTTTGTTCATCAAGATCACAAGACGAAAATGTGAAGCTTTGTTATTACTTTATTACTGTGTAGTACCCCACATACACAAAACTCTGGAAGGAAATTAATTACAGAATTATTTCAATTAACTAATTGAAACATCTGCTCATAATAAATTCAAAAGAGCAGAACTATTTATGTTTTTATTTTATTTATCTATATAGGTTATTATTTATAAGCAAATTATTCAGGAATGCACTCGACACTACCCAATTCTGAGGAAAGTGTCTAGTTATGCAGCTCCTGCGTGACGGACTTTTTGGCGTGTCTGTGTAATCTATACGTTCAATAGCCTGCTTCCTCTTCGACACGTCACATTTACTAAACCATCCTAATCATTTTTTATCGGCAGTTTTTCCCTGTATACGATGTCCTGGAAGAATCTCCTACCTTCAATCCCTTCCTTGTGCTATCAATGCAGAGAAACGCACTAAGAATCGAGCGGAAATACTCGACTAGCCGGTGAATGCCTGGATATCACTCTGAATGATCCGATGACGGGTGCATACCTGAAGGAGAATGGGACTTGTTAAGGGTGCTTGAGGATGGAGTGCTTGACATTCCATCCGCACATGACTAGACCGTGCACATCAGGTACAGCTGATATCGTTCGATAGTCTCGGGGTTCTACTCATGAGTCTTCCACCTCAAATCCGAAAAGAACTAATTGGTCAAGGAATAATAATCTATTTTGAGCTAAAATTTAGTTTTACAGAATCAGAATTCAGACAGCTTTATAACAGTACCAAGATTAACAATACACTCATACTTATAATTGCCAACGGCCATAGCCATGTTCAATGCACCAGTTCTCTTTCTTCACCGAAGGTAACCAATGTCGGGCGTGGCCAGTATCTGAATGGGCGACCAACCTCTTGCTGTTGGGATTATAAAAGGGTGGAAACCTGTAGATAGCCCGGCATTAATGTAATTTGATGATACGCCGTTAAAAAAAAATAATAAAACTATACCCTTCACAGCTTAAAATGTTTATGTTATATATTATTGAACTATTCCGAAGTGGTATTTTTAACAACTCTTGACAGAGTATGTAGTTCCCAAACCATCCTCATAGTATTTGTTTGTTGTTTTTTTCTTTCCTCACAAGACATGTCTATGTTTCATAACTATAGGTGACAAAACAACCTGCCGATCTAATGTGACATAAAAGCATGTATTTGCATATTCCCCACATACGTGCTACAAAATGTTTCTAAATTTTAAATTAAATCATCCAAACTATGATTTCCGAAATTTAGTTCCTCTTGGGGAAAAGAAGTGATCAGCTAAAAAGTATTTTAGTTGTCGGCTTTAGGTAATTTTTGTAAAATATTTCAAGCCCGAAGGAGACGTTTCCAGAAGTCAAGGAAACCAGATATTAGTGTATTAATGCTTGTTTTTATAGGATTTAAGACAGTTTTGGCGCCAAATGCCTCTTTTTTTTTTAATGAATATTTCACTAAATCAGGTATTTTTTCACAGTAAAACGTTCCTGCAAAAATTTCAAGAAGTTATTTCTTGTATACGTTTTTCGTTTTAACGAAGCCCTGAAGCTGCCAAAAATACATGCTCATTTTGTACTTAGTTTTATTCAACCATTAAGATGTAACCCCAGCAATTACCATCTTGAAAAACTTAGGATTTTCCATTTTAACCTAACCGCGTTGTTTCACTATTAAATGTGCTGTGTCTAAATATTATAGTAATGTTTCTATACACTGGATTCTGATAGAAAATAATTTTCTCATGATAAATATATAGGAAGAATGTGTTATAAATAATATCAAACTTACAATTTACATGCCTTCATTCGACTAGGTTCGCGTTCCTACAGGTACTCTGGAAATATAAAGTAATTTTAGCTCTAGAAGAGGCGTCAAAAAACGCGAAACTAGAACAGTTATAAAGGAGAGTTAATTTAAGTTTTTTTATTTATTTATTGATACTCTCCCTATTTATTTACTTTGATAATTTCTCACCAAAGTTTTGATCATTCTCTCCTATCTAACGTTCAGTGTTCAGTCTCAAAATTCATTCTGTCCAAGTTTTCCGGTTTAAAATTAAATGTCTAAATTTAATCATAAAACTATTGAAATTAAAATTAAAATATAGGAATAATATACTAAAATTCAAATATTTTCTCTCATTTTAAATCAAGAGAACGTTATATCCGAAGTGAAATATAAAGTCCATGATGCTATCGATTCTCTCCAAAGAGGTAGATCGAATATAGATGAAGAAAATGACGTCATAAGCCTGAAGAAATTATTTGAATTCTCCTATGACTATTTCTAATTCTCACCTCTGCTGGCCCGCTCTCTTCTGAGACTGTCCGCTGAGCCGCTCCCTCAGCGGAGGATATCAACATAAGGATAAAATACACATATTACAATACATACAAATACATGGGAATTCAAAACATGTAACATATATTTAATTTGATATTTTGAAATGACAGTAGTGTTACGAGTTTCTGAAGGTGGAAATATTATAATTTACTATGTGAAAGTATGTTTGCGGAGTATTTTTACACAAACAAAGTCATTAATCTACCACTAGAATGTTGTTTTAGCGGGTGTCCTTGCTACAACAGACAGATTAGAAAAGCAGTAAGTACATGAAATGAAAGAAGAAATGATGTAAGGGAATAATTGGGATTTTGGCTAAGAAAAACCTCCTTAAAAATCTATATTTATAAAATTTCGGCAGGTTCTTTCGTAGCCTTCAGTAGCTAAAAACAAACAAGTATGCGGAATTACCGAATATAATAATTAAAAACAGTGAAACAATATGTTAAATTAACATATAAACATGGGTTATAAAATATTTTTGTTTCTCCAATAAGTAACAAAACATTATAAAAAGGCTAATGAACTATATTTTCTGATAGAGCTTATGTATGATTAAGGACGAATTATCTAAACAGGAAGATAAAATGCCCTGAAATAAGAATTCCTTATTTAAAAAAAACTAACGTTGAAAAAAAGGCCTAGTTCCAGGTCCCTCCCAAAAAGAGTTAGTCTATGAAAAAAATGATATATTGTTGGGCCAAGTTTTAGACCAAATCAAGAACCTAATAATACCCTCTCACTTATTTGTGCATTTCCAATATGGCCAGTTTTCGATAAATTATTTCTTATTTATTTTACGACCAATGATTATATGCCGATCTAACATATTGTTTTTACTGTTTTTAAGTATTCTATTCGGTAATTCAGTATATTTGTTTGTTTTTAGCCGAAGAAGGTTGCCAAAAAGCATGCCGAAATGTTTTAAATATATATTTTTACTAAAATCTGTTGTTTTTAGCCAAATCCCAGCTATTCCCTGGCTTCTTATCACCTCGACGGCTAACTATTTACACCTCATTATGAAAAAAAAACATTATGTATATTTATATACATGTATGCAAACTAAAAAAAAAGTTTGGTTTCTGCGAGTGATGCTCATGGTTTGCCTACATTTTGCGGACGGAATACGCTTTTCAAGATGAAGGGGAAGTTCAAAAAAAAATTTCCTCTGTACAGGGCGAAACAAAAATAACATAATATCCTTGTGTGACATTTCTAAATTCTCTACCCCGGAGGTCAAGGACATTGTGTCACATATTTGTAATTGTTCAGGAGAGCTAATTTTCCATAACTTTGGACAATTATCATTTGTTTATTCAGTACTTATAGAAACAGCAAAAAAAAAGAAACGTTTTTACATTGTTATTGGCATTGATAGGTAATTGGAAGTATTGATCATTGTCAAACATAACCAAGTCCTCCACATGGTGTCTTGTACATCTAATGAAAACGGACAACATATTATTTTTCACTGTCTTATCTTCTTTATTTATGGGAACAGGACTTAGTTCCCTATACCATTATGTGGAGCAAAAATAACACATTAAGAATATATTGTTAAGCCAATTTAATATAAAAATGGACATGGTGTTCTTTACCTCCGCGTACAGAATTGTTATGTGTTATATTGTACAATGTTTCAGGGATAATGCTGAAGGAAGCAGTAAAGAAGCAGGTTGCGGGACATGTGTTCTTCTAGATATAAACACCTCCCCCTCTAAGGTAGACCCTGGCAAGAAGAATTTAAATTATTACTGGTCTTGTGATAAACTTGTAAAAGCCCTTAATAATATTTCGTGAAGTTAGAACTTCATTATTTTGCAAGGACATTCAGGAAATATTATTAAGATGTTGAGGAAGCCGGGCACAAAGAAAGTCCATCTCGACATAATATAATAATAATATCATAATATTTTAAAATCAGATTTACTTTAGCTTATTTTAATTCAATTTTCCCCTAATTATTCTAAAAATGAAAATTAGTGTAGGTGCAGTTTCTGTTTTATAACATTTGGGAAGAAATAGCATTATAGTCTTTAAGATTTATTTCCGAATTACCAGTGATCCGAAGCTGAAGTTTAAATGAATAATGACATCACAAAAAGAAAAGTTGAGAATATAAGTAGAATAAGTCAAGATTTCACTGAATGTTCGTTACCCGCATATTATATATTTGTAATGTTATGGCTATCATCGAATGAAATATTGTAAGCCTGAATATAAACAATTCTAACACGTAAGGCAAAATATAGAAATCACATACAAGCTAGGGCAAATAGTAACGTAATCATAAGTAATCCATTTCACCTTTTCTAACAATAACTATAGAATTTACTTATTACATTTTTTAGAATTTTATTTTTTAATTTATTTTACTCATTAATACATTATAAATTATTTAACATTAATATGTATTTAACATTGAAATTTCTATTTTTTTTTTCATTTTTAATGTTTGTTTTTTTTTTATTTATTTCTATATTTTTTGTTTTTTTATTTTTTTTTATTTTCATTTTTTACGCTAAAATTTACTATTTCATAAATTATCTTCGCAATTATGTATTGTTTTCGATTGTTAGTTTTGTTCGCACATTGACTTAAAGACCTATCAAGTTGTGAAGTCTTAATAAATAAATAAATTTATTTAATTCATTTTTCTATCATTTTCAATCCATACCGATATTCAATCTCAATACCCAATTTATTGTCTTAGTTAAATAATCTTTTGGAATATCCATATCAGGCCTCAAGAGAGGATTTTAATGCAATTCGACAAATATGCCGACATGGACATCGCCAATAAATAAATACATGAAGTCTAAATTTGTAAAGTTAGCCGCCAGATGGAATCATTGAAGCACTCTTTATAAATACAAAGTCATCTTTATAAATAAAGGGTTACAAGACAGACTTCAATTGCATAGGCTCCGCTACTATCTATCCAATAATAAAACTATTCAGCAAAATAAATTATATTCTTTTACATGCAGTTCTCATTATTCAAACTCAAGTGCTTTTAATTCGCAAGAAGTGCAGATAATTCGTCCCCAAAATTAATTTTGTACATGTCATTTAGGACTTTGGCGATTCATTCTGGTTTCAAATATAAACTTAACATTTTGGCAAACGTAATTTTGAACTAACGTTAAGCCATGGAAAAGCTGCAATTTTTTTTTATTTATTTATATAATTATAGAGTTCCGCAACTTAGGCAAGAAACTCTTTAAAAGCAGTCAACTGAGAAATATGTCTTAGTACCTACCAATAAAACATGAACACAAATACAACAAATAAATAAATGAGAAAAAAACTAAGGAAATAAATGATAACTGTAACAAAGGAAAGAAAAATATAGAATAAAAAACATAAATAAATATATACATTCAAAGGGATAAAATTTAATTATTTACATTTTGGAGTATAACTTTGTGTGTTTTAGATACCTGAGTAGTGTACTAATGTGTGGGCTACCTTCTGTCAGTATGTCGTGTCAGTCATAAGGTATGGTCAAGTTATTGCGCTGTCTGCAGTTGGTAAGTATATGTTTAACGGTCAGAGTCTCGTTACAATATCTACAAGTTGGTCTGTCCTTTCTGTCTAGTAGGTAGGAATGGGTAAGTTAGGTGTGTCCAATACGAAGCCTGGACAGGATGACTTCGTCCCGACGAGAGAAGTATTCATTTGTCCAGGCCTTCGTTGTATTTTTAATTTCCCTCAACTTGGCATCAGTTTTTCGCCACTCACTGTCCCACTCGTACAGTATGTTAGTTTGTAATGTTTTGTATAAGTCCGATGAAGTCACAGTTTTCAAGTCAAGCGTAGGTCTTTTCGTCGCTAGTTTCGCTTGTAGGTCTACAGCTGTACTGAGTTTAATGTCCTCATGTCCTGGTAGCCATATAAATATAATGTGTTTGTTATTGTTCTGTAACATGTATATTTGTGAGAATATGTTTTTTATAATGGGATGTGTACTGAAAATGTTTCGCATGGAGAGCAAAGAACTTAAAGAGTCGGTACAAATAGCAATGTTGTCGTTTCCTCTGCCTTGAATGTTTGTCAGTGCTAACTGTATACCGTATAGTTCGGCTGTATATATGGTCGTTTCGTCTGGTAGTCTTAGTAAGTAAGTGTTGTTGTCAACAATGGCAGCTGCTCCTGTTCCGAATTTCGTCTTGGATCCGTCAGTGTAAGCGTACAATATGTCAGTATCTTGTCGCAATATCAAATTAGCCAAATGTTTGTAGAATGTGGAAGAAGATGGTTCACTCTTTTTGTATTTGGTTAGTGTCAGGTCAATCTTAAAGTTCTTTACTCTCCAAGGCGGAATGTCTGCGTATGTGTTTGTGAGAATATGTGTTTCTGTTAGGTTGTGAAATCTTCTATCTTCTAAAACTCTTATTATTAAAGGTTTGCGTTTAAAATTGGTTATTTTGTATCTATTAAAATTTACGTTATTTATAAAATCTGACACACATGGGGTTCCAAGCACTTTCGCCTTAATAATAAATTTAGAGCAAAGCATTCGACGCCTGATATGCAATGGTGGTTCGCCAGCTAATGCACACAGGCTTTCTGAAGGGCTGGTCCTAAATGCTCCTGTGGCTAGCCTGAGTCCAGTGTTGTGTATGGTGTTGAGTAGTTTAAGAGCGGTTGGACTGGCAGATGAATATGCTACACAACCATAATCCAGAAGAGACCTGGTATAGGAACGATAGAATGTGAGCATGGTACATTTGTCAGCACCCCATTTTGTATTACTAAGGATTCTAAGCAAATTCAAGGATTTCTTGCATTTGTTAAGAAGTCCTTTAAGGTGGGGTAACCATGTCAGTTTTCTGTCTAGTGTCATTCCCAAAAATGTCAGTAAGTCAGTTCTGTCAATGGCTGCCTGGTGTAATGTTAACTGGGATATTTGAGTTTCTCTTTTCCTGCTAAATATTATATATTTAGTTTTATCTTTCGAGAATTTGAAGCCAGTAACGTCGCACCATTTTTCCAAATTATTTAACGTGTTCTGTAGTTGTTGTTGTCCGTTGTTGAGTTGTTTGTATGAGGTGTAGATCAGGAGGTCATCAGCATACAGACAATAGGACACTCCCTGAGGAATACAGCCTATGACGGAATTTACAGCAATATTAAATAGAGTTGTACTCAGTACACCTCCTTGAGGCACTCCATTCTCCTGTAGAAATACATCTGAAAGAGCAGTACCTAGTCTCACTCTGAATGTTCTGTGGGAAAGATAGCTGTGCAAATACTTCAAGACTTCACCTTGAACTCCCCAATCAAGTAATTGCGATAGTATGAGTCTCCTCCATACCCTATCATAGGCCTTTTCGAGGTCTAAAGATACAGCAAGAATTGATTTCTTGTTCACAAAAGCGTCTAAGATATCATTTCCACTTTAGCTATATGGTGGGTTGTGGAATGTTGTGGCCGGAAGCCACATTGATAGGATGATAGTAATTTGTTATGTTCTAGAAACCAGATAATTCGTTTATTGACAATTTTTTCTAGAAGCTTGCTGCAACAATTTGTCATACTGATAGGTCTAAAACTTGAAGGTAGTTTGCTGTCTTTCCCCTTCTTTAATACAGGAACTACTACAGACTCATTCCAGAAGTGAGGATAGGCACCGCTTTGGTAGATGTCATTGAATATATCCAGAAGAGTGACGAGGCCTTGGTCGGGTAGATTTTTGTACATGTCATAAGTTAGTCGGTTAGGTCCAGGTGATGTAAGATTAACTGTCGACAGAGCGTGGGTTAGTTCGTTTAGTGTAAGTTGATCATTTAAGGGGTGGTCATGTTTGTTAGTAATTTGGAGTTCTGTGTTTTCTGCGTTGAGTCTGTATTGTAAAAATTCGTGTGTGTAGTTTTCAGTGCTTGATATTCTTGTAAAATGTTCCCCTATTATGTTACTAATTTTTTGTTGATCTGTAACTGTGTTGTTTAAGTAGTCAATGCCAGTAATAGGGGGTCTGTAATTTTTATGCTGAATTTGTTTTATTTTAGTCCATATCTCTTGTTTGGGAGTGTTTTTGTTTAAGTTTGATAAAAAATCTACCCAACATTTCTTTTTGCTGTTTTTAATAGTCCATTGAGCCTTCGCCTTTGCTTTCTTATAATTTAGAAGGTTGACGTCAGATGGATTTCTACGGAATAAATTGAGAGCCTTCCTTCGATCTCTAATTGCTTTCTTGCAATCATCATTCCACCAAGGAACAGGTGTTTTTCTGTATTTGTCCTTCGTCATTGGTATGCTGAGATTCGCAGCTTCAATAATTATGGAGTTCAGGTCATGCATTGTTTTTGGTTGTGAAGTCATTAGTTTGTCGGTAATGTGGCTTCGGAAAGAGTCCCAGTCAGCTTTTTTAGTGTTGTACCTTCTACTTCCGTTAAACAATTGTCTAAAAGTATTCTGTTTAAGGAAAATGGGAAAGTGATCACTACCGTGAGAGTCGGGACACACTTCCCAAGAGAACCGTGTGTATATGTCAGGTGTACATAGTGTTACGTCTATGTTCGTAAGCGTCCCTGTTCGTGGGCAGAGGTGAGTCGGTAAGTAGTTGTTGAGGCAGAGTAAATCATTCTGTTCAAATATGTTTTGTAGTTGGACACCTTTACTATTACTGACCGAGGAATGCCACATTTCGCTGTTAGCATTAAGGTCCCCTAAGAACAATAAAGGCGTCGGTAATTGTGTCAGTAAGTCATTGAGTTCGTGAACGTAATTTTTTTTTTTTTTTTTTTTTTTTTTTTTTTTTTTTTTTTTTTTTTTTTTTTTTTTTTTTTTTTTAAATAATACAATATAATGAATAATACAATATAATGAATAAAACAATACTTAATTTTTTTTTTTAAGTATTGTAATATTCTTAAACACAAAACCCATTCCCTAAAAATGTAGTTCTGGGTTTCTTGCATACTTCTTTAATTATATTAGACTTAATTTGTTACAAATGAGTTTCTTCTTTTAGATTAATAGGAACATAGGAAATAATGGATATTATTTCTCTCTAATATGGAAGATTTATACTAATCAATAGTTATAATGATGTTATCAACATTTTTTCTTATCACGGTCAATGAAATAAAATTGAATCTAACAAGTTTGTCAATTTATAAAAATTTATCTGCGCTTTTACACATTTTGATGCCTATTCAGCAGCTTAAAAATAAATACAGCTTAATGTTCTTAATCATTATCCAATTTTATTTATTGTATGAATAGATTTTTTTTTTTTTTCATTCTAATCCTTAAAAAATAAATCAGAATATTTGATACCATACAAATGAACTTAAACTTTATAAAACTGTGTATTGAAGACATTACACGGGTCACTGAACCAGACTTGAAACACATTGTAAGTATTTCCTTACTCAATAAATGGCTGACTGAGAGGCATATTTGAATAAGAACAAAACCTAAATCGAATGTTGAAGCTAATTTTTTTTTTTTTTTTTTTTTTTTTTTTTTTTTTTTTTTTTTTTATCTTTGCTAATATTCTCGGTTTTGAGCAATTTTGGCAATACTTGGCAGCCCTTGGGCAACCGAAAGATGTTAACAGACAATCCCAGTTTTTTTATGTTAATTTCTTAGTGTCTCGAAGATGAAAAATTTCAACTATTACATATTAAAAAATAATAAAACTACCAATGAAATGTGATTTTGTCCAACTTTAGAGCAATTCTGCGACCGAAAGATACCAACAGATATTTTTAATATTTTCCCCTTTTTATTTAGTCTCTCAATTTAGCAGCTTTTCCGAGGTATTACGACTCAAAAAAATGTTTTGATTTTTTTCGATCCACCCTTATGTATACCATTGTGTGGACCTTTGAGAAAAAATTTGTATTCGTTTTTGTTATGGAACATACATACATATATATATATATATATATATATATATATATATATATATATATATATATTCTTAATTAACAGCAATTAATAACACTCCTAGATAAGGGCATATGGCTATATCATCTTTAAGTTAATAAGAACCTAACAATCACACCTACTCTCATGTTTTGTGTGAAACTACTGATCAATTTGTTCGTAAAAAAATCTACGTTTACCTAATAAAAAACGTAGAAAAATTGTTTTATAACCTATAGTCATGATGTAAAATTTTGGTTACTTGAATATTCTTGTTTGTAGTTGTGTATATTTATTTTTTAGTTGAAGAAGGCTGCCAAAGATCATACCGAAATGTTCGAAGTAAAGATTTTCCTTATAATCTGAAGATTTCTCTTAACACCGAACATGGGCTGCCCCCCTCCCCGAAATTTTGTTTTGTTGAAAATTTCATGTAAGAAAAGCCTATAACAATGAAAAATGAATTCTAAATTTACCCTGGTCTACTAGGTGTCCAGAATACCTTAAAACACACCATTTTACAATAAAATATTTAAAATGTTCCCTACACCCCCAATGCCTAGGTGCTCCCCCCCCCCCGCAGAAATTATTTTCTATATACGCTAGTGCCACCGAACTACTAGCACCTCCATAGTCTTTGAATGTTTTATGCTTTAAATACGAGAAACTGTGTGATATTTACTGGGTGGTCCCTGTCAGATATGCTCGGGACACTGACAACCATGGTAAGCCCTGACAGAGTACTGGAGGCATGCCCCGGGCTCGTCATCTGACAGGAATCATGTCAAGTCCTAATCCCTTCTACGCACTATGTCATTCTCTTGCCGTTCTTAGTCCGGGCATATTTTTTTCTAAGGTTTTTGCTGAATTTTCAAATTGAATTCAAATTTCCTTACGACGAACAGGGCTGTAGAATCACTATTCACAGACTAAAGCATGCTAATCTGTGGTACTACTTATTCTGTTATAAAAGAGTATATTACTTTTTTCGTCCCTCGACTTCATAAGATGAAATAAATGAAAACACCAGTTCTATACCACAGAGATTTATTCTATTTTCATAGCGAAGCTTTCCGAGTCTGAGGGTCCATCTTCAGTGCGTCTTCTTGTGAATCGGCTGCAGTTACACACTAGACACAATGAAAATGAAGCTTCTGACACCGAAAGTGTTGCTATAAAAATATAATAAATTTCTGTGGTGGAGACTTGGAGTTTTGCTTTTAATGATTGATGCAATATCTCCACCATCTGATTAATTTACATTATATATATATATATATATTAAATTCTATGTATTTTCCTTTTAATGAAATATTATCTTTGAAAATGTATGCAATCCTCTAAAAACCTAAAAGCCCTTAATATCCATTCTTTCAATATATAATTTTGCTTTTCAAAATTCAGTATTGATACTTTTAATTAATACGATAACTATTCTGAAATCGAAGAAGGTCAGCAAATGACCTAATAACTACAGACCATTAGCTGTAATTAGGATTGTCTCTAAGATTTTTAAAAATCATTTAAAATTATATATATATATATATATATATAGCATAAATATGCTTTAGCGGTGACTAAACTGGAAAAAAAACGTTACAAAGAAGTGTCCGCTGGCGTTCGCCATGTGCAGTGGCGTTCGAGCATACGCAGAGGCGTTCGCGCATGTGTGAAAAAGAAGACTGTATGTGTCAAAAAATAGTGTCCGCTTGCGTTCGCGCATGCGCTGTGGCGTGGCCATTTACGAAAAGGAGGACAGTATGTGTCACAAAAAAGAGTCCCCTGGCGTTCGCGCATACGCAGTGGCCATGTACGAAAAAGAAGACTATATGTTATACAGCACTTTACATAGGTTTTTCGGGTGGACCTAAAGCATATTTATTTTCCTGAAATTGAGCAGAAGGCTCTAAACGAAATATTTTTTTGTTTTAATTATAGGTACTCCGACTGCCAGGATCATAAGCACCAGCCTAAAATTATATTATATTTGTTTTTGTTAGTCAATATGTCCGAAAAGGTGCGGTTCGACAAGCATACATAACTCAATTCAATCATTTTATAGCTGGAATGGATTTCAAAACTGATTCAGCGAATTAATGTTTATTTACCAGATGCCTAATTAGATTTAAAAATATATATATATATACATTAAAACACATGATAACCTCAATTTTTTAATTTATATATTTTTTAAATTTAATTATTCATCTGACAAATAAAAATTAATTCGCTGAATCAGTTTTAAAAATTAATTAAAATAATTGTATTTAAAAATCTCCATCATTCAGAGATTAACAATGCGCAGGCCTCAACACATCAAACGACATGGCGACTAATTTATCTCACAATAAATAATCCGGCCAAATGTTACTGACGTCTTTTAAGGATAAAATATTCATTATTTATGTAATTTATAATTAAATAGATAATTAAATTATTATTTTAATTACATTACTAGCGAATTATGTACATTGTTATTAGTTAAAGAAACTACAGTGTTAATTATAATTAATTAAGGCCTTAAAATTATTAAGGCGGTGCAAGAAGATTATTAACTATTAATAGCTTCTGTCTATAAGAGTTATTTTTGAGGAACATCTGCCGCACATTTGTAGTTTTTATTCCAAGAAAGTTTTGTCTGTCTTAGATCTATCTTATAAGTCATTTTGTCGTCCAGTATTTACAATATTAATCAATAAAATTAATATTTTCGTCATACGATGTGCATTCATGGATAACTCAAAAACTACTAATTTACCTGATAACTAAAAAAAAGTATCCATAATTTACCAAAATGCTTTTGAATTTCTTCTCTTATAAATTTCACCTTTATTTTTCTTTTTTATTGAATATAGTATATTATATGCGGGATATTTCTTGATTTTTCATTTTACTTCTTTACTTTTTTTAATTTATTTTATTCAATAATTTCAATGAATATCAGGGATAATTATATATTTTTAAAAATATTTATTTGATATTAGCTCTTAAATATATCAAAATGGTCCTCCGCAATATTCCACCCAACTTTGTCAGTATAACAATATTTAACTTGCCCTCAAAGATGAAAGACAGTTTCGTTCGATTCGTCAGAAACACAGTATAAGGAGAGTGTCATATGTGAAAAAGTTGTACCGGACGTTATGAGAATGTACAATTTAAAATGAATGGCAACCTGTCACAAATAATATGGAATTTCTTGTGTGTTGTCTCGTCGATAAACACTTTAATCGGAATAAGGGCTCCCCTCAAGTTTACCTCTTCATTGATTTTCACATTGTATAGACTATCTCTTAGCTCCGAAGAGATTATCATCAAAGATCTATTATTGTTGAAATGACAATACACGAATAATAAAGTACACGAATATACTTTTGTACATTGGGTCGTAGAAATTCATAAAGAAAAATGCCACAACTGGTGCGATTTGCTCGATACAATTATAGACGTATCATCTAATTACAATGTGCTGCATGCAAACAAAACAGTAAAATCAAAGGATGTAAAATAAATAAAAAATAAGATTAACAATGACATATAAAACGTTTGAAAACAATAAACTAATCTGAAAATAAAGTAGTTACATACGAACGAAACAAAGCTGCTCACTTGTAATGGTGAACTGGCATTTTGAACAAGAATATTAAACTAAAAGAAAAACAAATTAAAATGAAAAGAAATTAATAAAAATCTAAGAAAAAAAAACACAATAAATTAAGGTGAAAATTCAAAAAATGAGGAGGGGTTGGTAATGACAATATGCATAAAATTGTATTAATATTATTAGCGATTAGAATTAGGTCGTAAGAAATAGAGCAAAATAAGATAACGCATGATTATAAATGTTCTATATGGGACTCTCTAAATTGGAAATCTCAAACTAAATGATTAAAAGTAAAGAAAAAAACTTTTTTACTGATATCCATATCTAAATTTCATGACTTAATAACTAATCAAATTGGGTTTTATTATGATAATAATTTATAAATGTTCGAGTTTAAACATCCTCGATTTAAGTGTTTGTTTTGGTTTAATTTAATTATTCTCGGAGTTCTTGGTATTTTCTTGAAAACAAAATGAATTTCAGGTAATCATTGCAATGAAATTTCATTATCTCTATAGAGTTAAGTTGGACTATTGTGCCAGGGGATTATAAATAATAAAAATAATATATAAAAATTAATTTTACCAAACGCCATACTTTTGAGCTAAAATTGTTTAACTATTATAAAAGAAAATTGAGCCATGGGAAACTAAAGTAAGAAAACCCTGCCGTGATTCTCAGCATTCTGGGAATAAATGATGCTGCAGTTTCACATAGTTATATTCGACAAAGAACTAGTCCTCAGGGAGCGAGTGACGAATTTCTAATCATATATAGTTTTATTTAGAAAATACTGTTGGAACTCCATCATCTTAGTCCAAACCTGTCATATTATTCAAGGTATCATTCCTGAATATCTGTGATTGAAATAAAATTGAACATATTGTATATCTGAAATGTCATTTGTATGATCCGCAAATAGTTAGCTGTCGAGGTGAAAACAATTCAAGAAATTGTTATAATAATTATTGTCTTTTTTCAAGCCATATTGTGCTGATTAAAATGAATATTTGGTTTTATTTTATATTAAACTTTATACTCCATACATATCAGTAGACATGTTAGTATAGTCGTTTTCCTGATAGCTAAAAACGTACAGTCGTATCTAACGGGGATTATGTTTACACCTCTTTTAGTAGTAGTAGCAGCGAATACATTTTTCGAAGTGCAAAAATGAGCAGACCTATTCGATCATATTGGCAATTCCAGTGAGATTTTCATTTGAACAAGCCCTCTCGGCCGAATTAACGAGGGAAAGTATGCAAAATATTTTATAGACTATTCCACTTGCTTCACTTCACAAAAAACACCTAAAAATTAAAAATCTATACTAAGAAAAAAAAAAAGAAAAAATCTATTCCTAAGCATTGATAAATGTAGTTGCGTTGGTGGAGTGTTGAACAGAGGGGAAACCAAACAAATAACCCACAAGGAAATGCAAGAACAACGGCTTGGGAAGATACAAACATAAAATAAAACAGAACAGCTATGTATAGGAATACACTTTATTATGGTGTTTACCTTTGTAAAAAAAAAGTGTTCATACATTGTACTGTTACTCTTTAGTCTACTGTCTGTAATTCTCGTGGTATTTTTCTTGCGGCCAAAGGAATTTCAGGAGTAGGAAATATTAACAAGTCAAATATCGATGGTGACTGGGAATAACTTGGCAAATTAAAAGTCTCAACTTTTCAGAGCAGCTCTTTGACAGAGAATTAGCTGAGAAAACACGATATTTTACGAGATGCCAAGAAACAAACATCTTTATAAGTCAGAAACGATCAAGCCTGCGCGTTAGTGACTTCTTTACACTATACCTACATGAGTCTTAAGAGGTAATCATCATTTTTATTTATTTATTTATTTTTTATATAATGGCGCATCTGCATCTAGGCCATTAGCGCCGAAGGGTAATCATAATGTACAAATGATTCCCTGTGACCGTCGATATTCCCTTTAATTGTGCTGATGGTGACAAACAATTCCTAACAATGTTATGTCATGGCTAATGGCGGAAGGTCATGGGCTGTTAATTTTTTTTTATTCCTCTTTGTGTGTATTGTTTCAAATTACTGATGATTTGTCGTTCTTCTTAAAGCGCTGAGCGAATAAGATAAAATGTTATCATTCGTCTCCAATTTAATTATTGGATTTATTAAGTAGAGTCATAAGTTATCTATATATTTTTGGGAGTTTGACAATTCATTATACGAGCCTACGTCAAAATATGACGAAAGCTAAACAGGTCATAAGAAATAGGTATGTTTTTTAAACCCTGCTTTGTTATATGGTTTGTAATTTAGACATTATCTCCTCGACATAAATGTTTACCCTGGTAGGGCCGAGTGAAGGCAGGCTATTTATAATGGTACTAGGGGAGGCACGGCATAAACTAAACAAGACTGCTTTACCCGTACCCTCCTGAATGCAGAGGCAATATCAGGACCTTCAGGGTAGAATTTCATGAAGGATTTACCAATATTTCCTGCTTTATTTAATCATAATTATTTCAATAAATATAACAGAAGACGAAATCCGCAGGAACTGGGCGTTTCCATAAATTCGTATCCATGGTGTCATTCGGAAAGCATAGAATAAGTGAAGCACTTAATATTTCGTAGACACGGTTTTGTAAAGATTTGTAAGATTTAGGCGCCGTTACGGTCGCAGAATTTACTCACTCGGCCTTTTCCACTTCTGTTCGGAAAGCTCTATTAAAAACAAAGTGTCTTGTTTTACTGGAAAATTTATGTTATTGCTGAAATAAAATAATAAAGCAAAAAAACACTGGGGAAAACAATCATAAAGAACCGTTCGAAGCAAAGAAACCAACACTTTCCAGGTTTCAAGCATATCTCCGTCCGATATCGCCCTATCGAAAATTCCTTTAGAACCGTTCTTGTATAAACGTTAGTAAGCTTTCGAATGGTCACCTTCTATTTACCAGTCTATCCTTTTTTACTACTTCTGGCTTTTTAGTTGTATGTGTTTTTCATATTTTTAATACTGCGGTAGGCGGCACTTCGCAATCTTTCTTTTCTTTGGACACTTTTTTTTCTGACAGGAAAAAGAATAGAAAGCTACGCGACTTTTTATCTTTAACAGCTGTTTTCTCGAAAAGTTGTTTTCTGACCATAGGTACCGTAGTCAAGTTAACACTTGTATATATATATATATATATATATATATATATATATATATATATATATATCGCACTAGTCTTTCTAAAGTGACACAACTTGGTAAAGACTTGGTAAATATCTCTTTATCAACCATCAAAACTGTATGCACCTAGATTCAGAGCTTTTACACTTGAGGGCACTTGTGTCACTCTTCCCGTCTTAGTGCTAAGGAGGTATAGGTAAGAGTCACAAACTTTCAGTTGAGTTTTATTTTGAGTTGTGTCACTTTAGAAATACTAGTGCGATATGTACCTTGGAACAAAAAGGGCCAATGTCCAAACCTGTGAAATTTAAGTGAACTGTAAGAGTTCCTCTTCAAATGTCTTCCCATTGTTTGTTATTGAGGAACAGAATATTTTCCTTTAACATTTGCCCTTTTAACAATTACGTTTATTCCACCCTGAGGTCACTTGTGCAGTTCACTCAAATCGTAGAGGATTGGACAGTGGCCCTTTTGTTCCAAGGTGCAGATATATTGAGGGCCTTAAGATATACTAGTTTTGTTAATGCGTTGAATGTTGTTTTGTTTTAAACACCTTTTGATGGCATATATTCGATGAATGACCTTATGCTATCGAGCAGCCCCACTAACGGAATTGCACAAAAATATAATAGGTTATGTCCATTTATATTTATTATAATACGGAAACAATATTATTTAATGACAAATCCGTTGGTCCGATTTTGACGTTTTTCGCAGTCCATCTTTCTCATTAGTTTAAAACATAACTAGCTAATTTTGTCGCAAGGAAACATAATACAGCCGCTTGGGCATAGTGATATTTTGGCCAGGAATAAGTGTACAGTCTAATGAACCAATATTACAAATTAAATAGCTCGTCCTTTCTTTTGTGATTTGTTGTACCTTTTGTTTGATGTGATAAGTGAAAATTTGTCAAAAGCTCTTTTATGAATCCAACCTCAAATATTTACAAAATCTTTTGTAGTAAACCTTCTCTAACTGGATTCCTTTGGATTGTACTAATAAGGTTAACTTAATTTAACATTAGTTCATTTCTTCAATACAGTAATTAAAAAGGGAGACTTGAAGGCAATATAGCCCTGACATATCATATTCGTTATTAAAATATCTCGAAATTGATTGGAAAATCGTGGTAAGTGGAAAGGTTGCCATTCGAAAGCTTACTGAATTTTCTACAAAAAAGATTCTTAAGTAATATGCGATGGGACGTTGCCAATCGGAGTAATAAGTGCTTAAAACTTCGAAATGTTATTTATAAGCAAAGTGTAAATATATTTCAATCTCAAAACATATTTTTTGGGGGGAGGGAATAACTCTAAAAAAATCTTTTGCACAATTCGAGAACAAATTTCAGAAACTACAACTATCCCAAAGTAAACTTCAAGCTTTGATAACATGAAATTGATACTACTCAAGTGTTGACATTTTTCTGATAGTTGTAATCTGTACTTCTGAGCAGTGGATGGAGAAAAAGAAGCTTTGATTTTAGTTAGAACCAAACTTCGCGTAGTGCACCAGGCCAATTTGCGGCCTACCCACAATGTGTGTATATTACACAAAGAATTAGAGCCGATTTTTAACCTCTCATATCTTTGAACCAGTTAAAGATAAACTTATGAACTTTTACACAGGTATTATACTAATAGATGTGGGTACGATTGGAAAGTTTCATGATTCTATATTGAAGCGTTTTTAAGATATGGGTGATGGAAATCGGAATTTATACGACTCACTCATCAAAATTATTAGGCACTTCCTGAAAAGCTAGATATTTGACGTTTTGCAGGATGATAGACATTAGGGTGTTATTAAAGGAAAAAAATCGAAAAATCCTAAAAAGTTGTTTTTGACTCCGCTCCCGGTGAGGGGGGGGGGTGTTTGTACTTGATGTTACTTCGGAAACCCATCATTCCTTCCGAGAACCATCATGTGGGGTATCAAATGAATCGTCTTGGTAAGGAGAACCTAAAATAATATTTGTTTAATTTAATTATTTTTATTCAGGACTAAGATAAAGACTGATGTTAAACGGTTTCCTAGTTGTTCTATTAGATGACAATATTTCATGGATTGCTTATATTGTTTACGTTATCATTATTTTTTATTTATCAATAATACATTTATCAATATAATTTTATTAATGCGTTTTCAAATAAATGCCCATTCTATTTTGATCTGTCTAGTTAGCAGATTAATGTAAATTGAACTGTCTAGACTTTAGTTTACCACCTACATCTACATTTATTAATTTTATTAAGTGACATTCTCTCTATGCACATAGTTAATATGTTACTAATAACATTTTAAAACGATTAATTAAACCAATAATACGGTGATAAGGCTTAGATTTCCTTATCAAACTTCATATTTGTTCAAATTTACTTCATTCAAGATATTTACTTTTATTTATCGTAGTTACTTTTCTACAAAATTTGTAATATGGTTTGATTTGATTAACGGCATTGTTGTGGTGCATCAATAATGAAATAAATGTCATTGATAAACAATTTATCGTGCTAATTTCATATTAAATTATAAACAAAATTTTTATGAGTCTTTCTTTCCATAAATAATTAAAATGTTCTTTTAGCATTTTAACACATAGTTTATTATACGCGATGTAAAATTGACTTATTCTGGATATTAAAGGAAATCAAACGCTGAGCTGATCCGATGAATAAAATTATGACAGAAATAAGAAATATTCCAAATATTTGTGGTCTTGTTTTATTTATTTATTAAACTAGAAACTTTGGGAATTTCCGCTTTAAATGTATATTAATTCTCAGCCTTAGTAGTAAGAAACAAAAAAAAATTAAGTAAATTTAAACGATGGAAAAATGATGTCAATTAAAGTCAATTATAAACACTGATTCGGTTTAATTATAATTAAACCGAATCAGTGTTTATATTTTGATTCCTTCCCATTGTTTATATTTATATTTATTTACATATACAAAACTGCAAACCTTTATGTAATATTTTCATAAATGAAGTCATATACCTCTATCTCTAATATGAGGTGAATGACATTTTTGTACAATTGTAATTATTTGAAATAACTGAAACTGTTTTGCAACACATTTTATAAATTATTCAGGTCTGATTCCTGTTAAAACATTATATTTGATGGAATTAATCCTTAGATTAATTAAAAATAAATATTATCTGTTTTTATTTGATTTAGTTAATTTCTGTAATTACAAGGAAAATAATAATTCATCAATTACTTCTGTTCTAGATGGTTTAATTTTTAATTATTTTGTGCCTAATTTAATGTTTGAATCCGACGAAAAATATAATAGGTTATTGTAAAGGATTGTTATTTTGTAATTAAAGGCCGAATTTATTAACGGATGTTTTCTTATCAATTAATTTTTGCGGAGTAATATTATCATGTTTTATTTCCTTATACGATCAGCCGTATGCTAAACTTGGTAATCTGTAAAAACGCAACTTTTTATTAGAGCCCAAAACTTTCTATTCTTTTGGCAATTGCAAACGTCGGTGTTTCGATTCGTGATTTTTCAAACCTATATCGCTTTATACAGTATTATTAAATAGTAGAATTAAAAATAAAATCAATTGAAACTTGTGAGATTTCCTGTTTTGCTAATGTATCAACATAGAAATTCTAAAAAAATTATACTCACAAAAACAAATAATGAAATTGTATATTTTTTGAGGAAGGAATAATGATTGAAAAGCGACATTTTCCCAGGTTATAGAAAAAGTAAATTATTTTCAAAAGTAATGTTTTCACTCTGCGTTCGATTTCCTTAACGCCATAGTACTTTACGTATTTTGAAGCTGAATGAGACAATATTTGAATTTACCTGTCAGTGCTGGTAATACTGTGCAGCAGGCCTGAATCCGAGCTGACAGGAAGGGTTGGCTTCGAAGATCTCCTGTTCTGGATACCATCCTCTGTATGCTTGTTCTTCGTACTGGCAGTAGCCGTACATGGAAGTCGAAGGGCCCTGTACTCTGGCAGGATAGGGGACCAGCGACTCCACGCTGAAGTCGTACTGTTCAGACTTCACTTCCTGGTACTTGGAGCACGGGCTTAGCACTGGCTCGCGTTTCGGTTTAACCACTTCTTTGTCTTTCTTCTCTTCGGGTCGTTTGAGGATTTCCTGTTGTCTCTTGAGGGCTTCCTCCTTCTCGCGGAGAGCATCCTTTTTCTTGAATCGCCGCCTTCTCCTTAAATATGATCCGTTGTCGAACATGTTGTAGCTGTCAGGGTCTAGCATCCAATAGCTCCCCTTGCCGGGTTTCTTGTCGTCCCGAGGAACTTTGACGAAACACTCGTTGAGAGACAGGTTGTGCCTGATGGAGTTCTGCCATCCTTGCTTGTTCTCACGGTAGTAAGGAAATCGTTCCATGATGAACTGATAAATGCCGTTGAGCGTGCATCTCTTCTCCGGAGCGTTCTGTATGGCCATCGCTATGAGTGCTATATAGGAATAAGGAGGTTTGACCATATCCTTACTTGGATGATGGTGGACTTGCTGGGCCCCGTAACCTCCGGCGTAGCTGTACCTGTATCCATCATATCCGGGGTACGTAGCACCATAGCCCCGGTAGTAGTTCTGATCCCCGAAAAGTGTGTGCATCGTAAAAAACTCGCGGTTATTATGAGACACAACAGAGTGAAGTTGACACAGCGGGAGTGAGAAAACAGAGTAGGTTTGTTGGCTTTGGACTGGGGGTAGCCCTGCCTGTGAAGACGGTGGTGGGGGCAGCCCCACCCCTCTAGCAAGCCACACCCCCTAGGACACGCCCACCCCTGCCTACAGCAAAACTGCTAAGCGTATTACACTCTTCAGCATTGGAAGCCCTCGGGCTAATTGTACGAGTCTTTAGGAATTCATTTCGCCAGCTCTATTTCCCAATGTTTGGAGAGAAAATAAAAGTGCATTAAAGCCACCAGCCGCATAAATATCTCATATGTGGGTCATTCCGAAACAAGGTCACCACCGACCGTGCATGATGCTCCACTTAATCCAATTCCACTCCATTTAAAATGTAGATAAACTCTCCCTTATCCACACAATTCACTATATCCCTAATTTACCATATTATCTCTCTCTTCTCTCTCTCTCTCTCTCTCTCTCTCTCTCTCTCACACACACACACACACACACCCAAACGCATTTCAGGAAGTCTAAATAATTAAGAAACGAGATGGTAAAAATTAATAAAATGCCCAAAACAGCTAATACCTCTTAGTAAAATATTTTTAGTTTAATACTTACTTAAATGCTTTACTTTCGATTCCCCATAGTTTGTAGCACATCGTTCCAACATGCCTTGTTGGAATTGTTTTATGATATATGACAAACTTGTAATTTGACGGCCAAGAATACACCATTCGCGTATTATCCATCCGCACGTACCTAAATTCCACTTCTACGAAATACTCTGCATCGTACCCCTCCCAATGATAATCCTGATATGCACAGGTGCATCTGTTCCTTCTTTCTTCCCGTCTTCAATCATAAATCCCCGTTTTCACGGGGCAATAATATTTAACCGTGGCCATGGAATTCGTGGAATTGCCTCGTGTGAACGAGGAGGCTCGCCCCATGGCGTGAGTTTGCCTTTAGCGTCATCGGGTGTCAGTGAAATTCACGAACGCTCACGAACGATATAAAACATGTTTGATTTTCAAGCTTGGTCACGGATCTCACCAGTTACATATGGGATTTCAAAGCAACAAGTGTTTGTTTTCTAAAATTTAAATTTAGAAATTTTGGATTCATCGCCTCGCGTAATTAAACTCCAAAATGAAGAAACTTTGAATTTTTTTAGAGTTTTATGCAAATGAGAGGATTTTATACAATCCATCTTGCAAAGAATATAAAGACCGGGGCTTGCGGTTGGCGGCCGTGAAAAGGATTTGCGCAGCGATGAAAATTTCAGGATTTGGACCAAATCAAATTCAAGGATTTACGAAGTTGATATTGCCAGGAGCTTGAGGGTAATTATATCGCAGATCCAAATCTAATAAATTTGTTGCCCCAAAATTCCTCCTTTTTCGAATTCACTCTCTCACCCACCAGCGTTTTTTCTTCCGATTTGTAATATTTACTTAACTTTCCATTAACTTAACAGCCGAACTACTATAAACCGTACAGACAAATCCACAACTTTCTTGTAAAAGCTATGATTTCCAAGCAAATACTGAATCGTGTTTCGTGGCCGTTTGGATGGACATGCGATGAAGCACTGATGGACAGTGCTTCATCCCCACTTGGAATTTGTTGAGGCAAGAACCACGAAAGCGAGATTAAAAGTGAGCACGCTTTCGTATTATTGCTCCGTGAAAACCTAGCTTTAGATTCGTACGTATTCCATATTCCTCGCATTTTTCAAAGCTCGAGCTTTATTCATTGCAGACACTTCATAGTCGGTATTCTCTTCTTCTGGTCCACTCTCATATTTCTCTTTCCACTATCCACCACTAAGTCCCGAATATACCCTAGTCTTCTATTCCTAGATAGCTCCTACATTTGACATTGTAGAGTGACTAAACAACACCATTGGGTGAAACCATAAAAGTCTCGTCATAAAGAGCTAACAAAAAAAAATATATATCTACATATACACTGAATTTATGCGTAGTAGAAACATAGTTTTAGCATTGGAATCTATATAAAGTGAATAGCATCACTTTAAACATAACGAGTTTAGGCTTCTTTTTTAGCACTTTCCTCCGAAGGAAATAACATGGACCAACCACAAACACATGACGGAAGTATGAGCAAAGACTGTATTGAATGTGCATATATAATAATAAAAGACAACATGGGTGCAGCTAAGGCCTCTTGAGGACTTAGCTGCACCCATGAATAGCTTTCAAAACTTTGTGGTATATACAAAAACGTAACCTACATTTTCTTTTAGCACTTTCCTCCGAAGGAAAGTAGCTATTGAGGTTGCACTCATGACGGAAATTTTAAAAAATTTCTTCAAATCTTTATCGATCCTACCTAGTAGACACCGAAAATGACCCCGTTAAAATTTATATATATCTTTATATATATGTCTGTTAACACGATAGCAGCCAGAGTTTTTGTTTTTTCTTCACGAAACTTGGTATATAGCGTTCAATTAGCGAACGATCGAACGAGTTCGTTAACCACCAAAATCGGTCCACCGGGAGGGGGGGTTTACCCCGGACCCAAAACACTAATTTGACCATGCCAGCCGTAGTTTTTGTTATATTTCAACGAAACTCGGTATTCGTTATGTTGATCTAAAGAGAGAAATACATTGTAAAAATGAACTAAATCGGTTCATTAGGAGGAGGGGGGGGGGGGTTTACTCCGGACCCACATTACCAATTTGCCACTACCACCCGTAATTTTTGTTACATTCCAACGAAACTCGGTATTCGTGGTGGTAATCAACAGAGAAAAATAGGTTGTAAAAATAAACTAATTCGGGTTATTTGGAGGGGGGTTTACTCCGGACCTAAAGTACTAATATACTCATACCGGTCGTAATTTCTGTTGTATTGTAACGAAACGCGGTGGACGTCGTGGGTATCTCATGAGAAAGAAGTGTTGTAAAAATGAAGTAAATCGGTCTATTGGAAAGGAGGGTTTACTTTAAACTCTGTTTCATTAGAATTAGCCGGCAAGACGTAGGTTCCCAAAGGCGCCGCGAGGAGTGCTATCTCCCACTCCGTCAGATCAAAAACGGAAAATGAAGTTTTTGTGTATTTATTAAGTAGTACAGTATCATGCATTAACATAACTCTGGAAGCAAATTATTTACAAAATTAATAATTGAACAGTTCTCATATGAAATGTAAATGAGCAGAACTATTCACGTTTTTATTTTATGTATATAGGTTATTTACAGCGAATTATTCAGTAATGTAGTCTACACTACAAAAATTCTGAGGAAAGTGCTTAGTTATGCAGCTCCTGCGTGACGGACTTCTGTTTTCTTTTTTTTTTTAGAGGTTTTGTCAATTTTGTAATGACTATCGCTTATAACATCTTAAAAAGGATCTTAACATCTCTAAAAAAATAAATAAACAAGGGGGGGTCTACGTGTTATTATGGCATAGCTTTATTTTTAATATTTTCCTTGCTAAAGAAAACTTCTACCATCCTAAGCCATCTTGGCTTAGTTTAAAGGGTTAGCATTAAAATCTCGAAGTTGAACCTGCCTAAAATTTAAATTTAAGAAATTCCTTCCTTACTCAAAACAAACTTTGCGTTTAGGTATGTAGATATGGATTAAATTCCAGTTTTAATAATAAATCAAATAATCGGTAGTTTTTAGTAAAATAATATCCATATGAAATAATTAAATGGAAAAAATAAATAAAAATAAAATGAACTGACGTATCAAACATTTGTCATAATATTATGATGTTTCATGTGTATAATTTTATATAACAATATTACATAATGGAAACCGAAATCCAAACGAAAAGCTAAATCGCAGTTTTTGCCCCAATAAAATCCATTAAACAATAGCAATATTTATTTGGATGATAGTAAGTCTATGCCGTATCTTACAGCTCATCGTCGCATGATCAAGTACAGCATGGTTAACACTAGATTTACCAGACCTGGGGTACTGGTATAAATGTCAATAACAAAAAATATATCTGTTACTAATATATATAAAGTAATATTAAGTTCATTAAATGTATTCTCTACTTAAAGCTACAATAGTCGTAACATCATTTAGGAAAGCAAATGTTATATGTAGTAGGAATTTAGAATTGAAAAATCACAACCAGTCAAAATGACTGGTCTGGTAAATCTTGTGTTGAAGTAATTGTTACAACAATAAATATTTGATAGTTGCCAGGCAAAATAAAGAGAAACCTTCTTGTGTCTGCCTTCTGTGCATTGCGGATTTTATCTACAAACTGCCTTCAAAATAGTTACAACTCAAACAATTATAGCAGACATAATTTTTTAGTTTTGGTTAAAACTATAAAACTTTGCCGCCCCCCAAAAAAAAAAACTTCAGTTGTCGTTCTGTTCTGAGACCTACTTCTTTCAAAGGATATGCTATCTTGGACTGCCAGCACTGCCTCTTTACTATCACGACTCTTGGAATACTTATAACTCTAAAAAAAAAAAAAGAGTTTAGCACGCGCGCGGTCTTCAAAAAAATGTGAGTCTAAAAAAAGTCATCAGCCATGAGTCCTTCCTCGAATTAAAGCTCCTCGACAAGGAAGCAGAATGTTCATCCTCTTCCTGACATCGGTCTAGGAGTGGAAATCAAAGGGTGCCGATGTTCCGGTGTAATCCAGGATAATCCAGGCCAGCAGCTGGGGATCTAGGCGGTGTCTGTGATCCTGGCGGGTGGGTGTGGAGTAAGGAGTCACTCGAAGGAAAGAGTGATTCGACGGTGCTTTGTCACATTTCAACATAACCATAACTTAGTAGATCACAGACAATTCTTGAAGACATCTCATGGACTTGTTATTGATAGAAGGTCCCGTTGTTTTCGCATTGGGTATGGAGACCACCTCAATAAAATATTCGAAGCATTAAAACATAATTCTCCCGGATACTAAAGAAAATTTAATTTAAATGATAAAGTTACAAATGTTGCTTATTTAATAAATTCAACAACATGAAGGGATAGAATCGTGAAGCTTAATTTGTGGCTGGAATGATTAAGCATTGGAAGAATGGAAGATATGAATGGCAGAGGAAAAACAAGAGAACAATATATAATCTATAATTAAATGCAAATAGTTAGCTTTCAAAAAGTAAGAAGTCAGTAATAATTGGAATTAGGCTAAGAAAAACGAAAAGATTATCGGAAAATCCACTTTTTGGACCGTTTTGCATGCTCTTTGGCAGTCATTTTCAAGAATAAATGACTAGGGGATGGAAGAAGACCAAAGTTAACGTTTAGGTTAACGAGTTCAGAAGAAATAACATAAAAACTCTGTTTATATGGATTCCAAGACATTGTGGAATAAATGAAAACTTAAAAGTTGACAAACCAGCAAAAGAAGGGCAATTTTGCTCTCAAGTTCCTGTTACAGATGTATTAGCAGCCGTGAAACTACCACTAAACAATAAATGGTTCCAAGAATGGAATTGTATGGAGTTAGGGGAAAAGCTCCGTGAAATAAAAGAAGATGTAGATGCATGGAGTAGCAGCATACTCGACAGAAGACGAGAAGAAGTGATACTGACCAGGCTACGAATAGGACACTCAAGTCTGACTTATGGCTATCTTATGGCAAAGGAGACACCAACGATATGTCAGTTCTGCGGCGTAAATCTAAAAGTAAAACATATACTGTCCGAGGCTATATAAAAGAAAGAGAACAATTAGATTTGCCCACTGACATAAGAGAACTTCTGGAAAATAACTCAAAACATGTAGCTAAATTATTTACTTTCCTCGAAACAACTAAGTTAATCCGTCATATTCATTTATTTATTTTTTCTCCCTCAATCTATCGTCAAGTAGCTACTGGTAAGAGATTTCAGTAGTCATATCCTATATTAGTCATATGTAAATATTCGGAGAATATGATTATAAAAAGCAAGCTCAAGATTAGCTGATTGGAAATACATAAGATCACAAGAGTCTTCTAACTGAGACGTCCATGACCCATGTTGTTGACCTATGTCTAAAAACTTAAACTAAAAACAAAAAAAAAAAAATTTAGGTGACCATGAGTTAAGCGGGGGAGACGTCCAAAAAAAAAGTCCGACTCGCAGGAACTGCGTCATCTTAGCGCGGTTACGTAAACCTCGAAGAAATAGAATAGATTAGCATCACAAATCACAGGAAACTGAAGGTAGCCAACTTACACAGAAGCGGATAATTCTTAATCTGTATAAGTCAATACAATTATGTACTAAAAACGTACTTACTCTTTGACTACTGCTGAGAAGGCTCTATTCTAAACAACCAAAAATTCGTTGTCATTTTAAGTATCTTGTTTTACTAGCAAATTCGTTTTACTGTTATAATCAACTGTAAATATGTGCTTCATGGCGAATAAAATTCCATTCTGTCGTGGGTTAAATTGTTTTATAAAATAAGAAATAACGATAACTTCAATTGGAGGCTATACAGGAAGGTTATACAGAGAGGAGAATTCAAAACAAACTACGTCATCATGATTAGCCACTGCCATCTTGATTACCACAGCCACTCGAAACTTATTACAAATTCCTTTCACCATTTCTTAGCTTATTTTACTACAATACTAATTTTACTGATAAGTGCAATTTAAAACAAGAAACAACCAATTTAAAAGTAAGATAAACAAAGAGAAAAACCCTTTTAAAACAACAAAACAAACACTTTTTAAGTTTTAAGCGCTTATATCTCCGATTGACGTTGCCCCATCGAATATTGCTTCAGAATCTTTTTTGTAGAGAATTTAGTAAGCATTCGAGTAGTCGCCTTCCACTTAGCACGATTTCCCAACCGTTATCGAGATATTAACGAAAAATGTATGGAGATCCGAAAACTTTTCATGTCTATTAATAAAATAATTTTTTTCGCATACTTCCTTAACTCCAAATATAACCAAACTTTCAACATCTTAGTTGGGATTAATTTCCAAGTTATAGAAAATATTTCAATTGAATCCCGCGATTCTAAGTACTCACAAAAAAATAATGACTTACAAAAACATTGATTCCACTTTTCTCAGAAACGGTTACAGATATCGCCTTAAAAATGGTTTCATTCGTTTTCTTATGTTAAGAAACCTATAAAACAAGTACCTGCAAGCATATAAACTCAAAAATGTAAGCGTTACGATTTTTTTTGCGCGAATTTCGCCCCAAACACTATCTTCTAGTGGGCGGATTCTGCTGGTTAACGAACTTGACCTTTCAAATTAGACGACAGATTTTTGTACCAAATTTCGTTAAAATCGGACCATTTTTGGGCTTGCTAGAGAGCGAACAGACAAGAAAATATATAAATATATATATATATATATATATATATATATATATATATATATATACACAAATTTGGGCCACCTATATTTTCGTGATCTATAGGGTCTGAAACGTGAAAGTTTCTAGTCGGCACTTCCGGATTGCGTCGTGAGGTCAACCTCATAAGCGGGTTCTCCCTATGGAGATAGGGAGTAACCGCGCTAAAGATAAGAAGAACATTAACAACTTACTTTCAAGGCTTCCGGGGACGTAAACTGTACACGTCACGATTCCAGCATAATAAGTGGTTTATCATAACTGCATATCCCTCTGGGGTAAGAAAAGAAAAGGTTCGAAAATAGCCATCGAAGGTCTCATCGAAGTAGGCCACATATATCATAGGACTGTTTATTGCCATCAGCACTACAAAAACAAACAGCGTCTCATAATGCCAAACAATGCGGGATTATTTGTTTGTCAAAGAGATATTTTCACTCTAAACATAAACACTTTAACACATGACAGACCGTCAAACGAACAATTTATATAAAATGATATACACATTTCATCTTGTAAGTGAAATGCTCATTTCGTCTCTTAAGTGGTTTTCCGGAGTGGACATATTGTAGAGGTCTGTTGTCAAAACAATCAGACAGGTACTTCTGAGTATGTTTTTCTACGAATTTAACAAGACAATTTTTATTTTTTCAACAATTCCACCAAACAGACATCCAAGGAAAGTTTAAGGATATATTTAAATACCCCTTAAGTGGAAGGCAATTCTTAAAAATAATAATAACTTAACAAAATTTATCGTTACTGATGACACTAAAAGAATAGTTTTTGCAAAAGATTACTGCTATAATAAATACTGAAAAAGGTTTAGTTATAAGCCTTAGGTTAGTTAGAACTAGGGAACGGATATTATTGTATTTACATATTTTTTTCCGATTCGTAAATCGTAAGTGCTGATTTAATCCTGCACGGTTTAAGTGATTTTAACGATTTTTTTTGATTTTTTGTTATTTTTATTTTACATATTCTGCCATAAATACTATATTTTGATATTCTTTTAATTTTTTAATTGAAAAAATAAAAGAATAACCGAGAAAGAAAGTAATGCTTTTCCCATTGAGTGTAGCCAGCCATGCTTCCCCGGTGCTAATGGTCTAGGAGCACATGCGTTTAAAAAAAAAAAACATAAAACAAATTATTGTTTAACAATTGTATTACTTATTTAATCAACTCCCTAAAACAAATGAATTAGTGAAAACATCATGTCAATATAATTGTCCAAACTCGAGATATAAAATAATGAATTTTAAACATATTTTATTTTATTTCTTAGCTGCTAAGGCGCATTGAACGAAACGCTCGGACACTTGTCGACTATTTTTCCAGTCAGAATCACTAGGGAAAAAATATTTGGAGAGGGGAATAGGCGCTGAAAAATATTTGAAGAGGACAGTGAAGATGTCTTAAGTGTGAGATTGCAAACCCCACTATCAAAGGACTAAACAAACAAAAATTATTTGACCGCATCCAAGATCCTTCGGACTCAGAGCTAGGACCTCCCCGAAGTCGGTCCAGATGTGCGATGGTAGCCGCAGGGGGCGAGGAATCTCGGGAAGTAGCTGGGCTGTAGGTCATTCTCATGTCAAACAGTGTCCTGGTTGGGAGCAAGAGACAGAGTGGCTAGTCCTCTTTCTGACAGGGGGAAGTCTTTAATTACTCTCAGGATGGGAAGGATGTGTCAGAAGTTTCGCAAGGAGGTCTGTTCATGGGTGGGAGAAACTCGACGTGGATATGTAGTAGGAGGGAGGAGTAGGACTGAGAAAGAAAGAGAGTGGAAGGGAGGGACAAATAGTGTTAGAGAGAAAGGGGGAGAGAGATAAAGCATTCAAGACTCGCGCAATAAGACTTCAAAACTGAAGTAATATTACAATGATAAGAGCCTCTTTCTTAACAAATTGCCTCAGAATCTGTAGGACTTCGATGTTGTGTGAGAGGGGTAGATAAATTGGCGCTTTAGACAATAACGCAGTCGATTATAAGTTTTATGAAAGCCCAGAATGGAACAAAATCATTTATTTATTTATTTTGTGTTTCCTTTCTTGGACGATAAACAAACTGAGCTAAGTCTTCTAAGATATCAGGAATTGGTTTTATGAGTATATTTAGTATATGTCCAGGAATCATGTATTAAAATTTAATTTATTAAAATCATAAAGATTATTAAAGAGAAGGTTTAACTTTTAGTCATAATAAAAATGCACTTATTCATGGGATAAAAATGTAGATTCATTAACGTATCATCTAGGTCTTCATATGAAATCATATAATCCTTTATTTCGTAGATATATTAAGACACTGTCTATGTACTGGCTACCTTCAGCGAGAAGTTCACACATGTTGTAAGGGATGTTTAAGTCATTCAATCTTATGCAGTCTGAAAGTATATATTGTATTGGAAATTCAGTATTACATACTTCACAACGTGGTTTCTCTTGACTTCTCATTAAGTATTGAATGGCCAATGCTGAGTCGAGCCAATGCCACCTCGTCTCTTCTATTGGCTCGATTACTGGATGACTAGTCTTTGACGGTATTTTTTTACTTTCATTAATTATGTTCTGGAAAAAATTAATGAATGTTAGTTTTGTGTATGCGTATATGTGTATGCGCGTGTTTAACAGCGCATCAGCAATTTGCCTATTAACGCCGGGCTATCTACAGTTTGTCACCCTTTTAAATGCCAACAGCAGGTGGTGGTCACCCATTCAGTTACTGGCCTTGCCCTACGTTGTTTAACTTCGGTTATCAACGGAAACCGGTGCATTCAACGTGGCTTTGGCCGTTTGCTATGAAAGTTAGTATTAGCCATTCGTAGATGGTAGTCAATCAGCTAAGGATACCCAAAGGTCCCCAAAAAAACTGAGGTCAATTCTGAATTATTCGAAATAATTTTAAATGATTTTTTTGCACTCTAACTTCCAGTGATTATTGGACTTTAAAATTAAATGTCGAATTTCATAATTAGTTAGATAGTTTTTTTTAATTGATTTCAAGTTAGTGACAACATTATTTGATTTATTGTGAAAATTGTTAGAAATTTGTTATTAATATATTTGCTTTAGCGGACATTTATGGTGACCACTATCACGTCTCTGCCTTCCTCCACGTTTGTAAATGCCAAAGAGGCCGACACTCTCCATATGACATGCCCAATCTACAGAGTCCCAGTCCATTCATAAGAAGTAGCTGAGGAAACAGACCAGGAATGCAGTACCCACTGAATGAAGGGAGATCATTAAAGCTCAAGATGAGTGACAGGGGCTTTAGGATACCTGCTGGAATAACAGAGCGAGGCGTGACACAACCAATGGCTAGCTGATACATTTTTATGGAAGAAAAACAAGAAAATCTCATTGAACCCGGCTGACATTTGGTGACCAGCAAATCCTATAGAGACTGTCAGGGAAGGCTGACAATGTTATTATTCCAAGGGCTGTTTGGTTAGGCCCTGCGGGGGTGGTCGGTCCTCCATTCACCTATCTTGGAGTATTCACGTAGGTTTGATGGTTCTCTCGCCTTCGTTCGTTCTTTATATGATTCTCCTACTGGAAGATTGGTATGACACAAGAGGAAAAAGTGCGACTCACATGAACTGCGCCATCATAGCACCACATAAAGTTTACCACTTGGAAAGCATAGAATTAAAACTCTAGTATTTCGCCAGTAAAAGGGTCTCCCCGTTGTCTAGTGGCTAGCGCCTTTAATTCTCATGCGGGAGATGAGGGTTCGAGTCCCACCGGCGCACACTGGGCAAAACGACTATTTTACGGCGACAAAAGTCGAAAATGTGAAGTCGTCGTAGAAAGTCAATTTACGTGTCAAAACGTGCTCAAGTCTTCTATTCAATGAAAACAGAACAATTTTTTTAGGTAGTTTAACCCAAACCTGTTTAAGACAATAAGGAAGGCAACCATTGCTAGTCACTTGCTCTTCCTCTGCTTAGTCTTGTTCCAACTACGGTCTTTGTAAGGCGTGTTTTAAAAATTGTGTGCAAATTTTATAAATTCTTTTCACAATGGATTTATTACCTAGTGGTGTGTTCTTTATAAATACATAATATATATCTAATAACAGAAAGGCATATCAAAGAAAAAAAATATTAATGAAATCATTACTAGATTGTTCATATTTTGTTGATTACTCAAGTTTGAGTAAGGTTTAAAAAAAAGTTCAACAAAGTTCCACTTCCAAATATTTTTTTTCGATAAGCCTTAAGCTTCTACTTTACTGTCTTGAGACTTTCAGCTCCCCCTTCTTCCCCCTTTTAATGCAAATTTAAATTTAGTTTAGGCAGTCAGATAGAAGCTGAAGAATCCGCGGCGCACAGTGGGCGAAAATCACCTTTTAGGTGGACAAAATTCAAAAAAATATTTTACAAATCACTTACTAAATACTGTCCAGTATTAGTAGGATTAAGGTAAAATGTAAATATTTACTTTCTTGGATCATTAACAGGCGACGGAAGGGAATATTAATCGGACTCTAAGAAAGGGAACATTTTTCCAGAGTTTATTGCAGTTTTGTTCTTGTAATTACTATTACATTTTTTGAACAGAAACTATACGTGTTTATTTAAATTTCATGTTACCGATGTATATGTAATTAGCCTATTTAAGTGTAGTTTACCACATGATCCACTTCAAGAACTGTCATTAGAAAATGAGGCAGACGATTCTGACTTGTCAAAAGAAAATGCTGAAGGATGTAGCAGTATTGAAATAGACGATGATTGATGGATAATTCGTTTTTAGTGCATTATATAATTGTATATATTTGTTATTAATAAAAAAACAACAACAAGTCAGTACAATTACTTTTTTCTTCAAGTTGTTAGTCTATTATTGTTATTTATTTTTTAATTGTAGCCTATGTATTATTTTTTATGAATATATGTATTATGTTTATGTAAATAATAGATGCAAAAAGGTACTATTTAAATGTTCCATAGATTTACAGAATGTTTTCCCAATTTTTATCTATTATGTCAAAAAAATTGTGTGTCTACAACATTTGTTTGTTGGATATACTAAAAACTATGGGTCAACGATTTTTTAAAATATTTTTCCCCATCTCAGTGACAAAATAATTTTGTCGCCCTAAAAGTGGATTTTTGCCCACGAGCCGAGAAAATTCCTCGCTGCATAAAAAAATAACACAATATTTTAATATATTTAACTATTTCTGTGATTACATTTTATTTTGCACAAAACAAAACGAAACAGAACCGCATCATACTTTATTTATTAAATTTATCCAATTTTGTTCTTAATTTTATAGTTGCTCTTTTTTTATGTGTTCTTTTTTTCAAGTTAAGTAGTATACATTTATTGCTTACAGTTTTTTTTTAATTGTGCATTTAAATGTTCTAGTTCTTTGTTTTTTTTTAAGGTATTTGCTTGCATCCTGCATGTACACTTAGTAACAAAAGTCTCTGCACACCCGTATGCAAATTTTTCCATGTGCAAAAAAGAGTCATTCCACAAAATATTGGAAATAAAATTCACACTTTTTGTTACACAATTTAATGTATTTTAATAAACAAAAATTAAAAATAATATCATTTGTTTTCATTTTAATTTATTTAGAGAAATACATAAAAAGTGAAATTATTGAAAAACCAAAAGTCTCTGCACAAAGGCAAATTATCAAAGATAAGGGGATTTATACAGACTGCATTCTGCCCCTAACATTCCCTAGCTAATTTTGACAACTCAGTGCTAATTCTGTGCCAAACCAGTAACTTTTTTTCTTCTTTTTTTAATGGAATTTCCAACTACGATGCGTGGACAATTTATAAACAGTTGTGCAGAAAAATGGGACAAACCGCCAATAAAGTTTATACTACGGTGAGGTTCGTCCTAATAAGGAATGAAGAATTGGATTCTGTTGAAAATAGATACCGAACTGGCCGTCCCCCTATCTATAGACTGCGGGTAATTGTAATAAGTGTAACCAAACCATCACACACCAGTGCTTCAAATTTAGCAGGAATGATCAGGCTGATTATAATATCGAGGTGTATTCACAGACTATAAGGAGGGTTACGAAAAATGCAGGCTATAATTGACATAAGCCTAGGTGCAAGCCATTTCACCGGTTAGTGAGTCTTCAATTTGCTAAACAGCATTGACATAAACCATTATTGTTCTGGGAATGTGTTCTATTTTCAGATGAAAGTAAGTTTAACATTTGTGGGTCGCGGAAGAAGTTAAAGGGGAAAAAAAAAAGAAGAAAAAAAGACCTCTCGAGAAGGAAGCTAATTGGGACAGTAGTATGGAATTGGAGAAAGCCAAATTTAAAATAAAGAATAAAAACTGTACTCAAAGAAGCGTGTGGGGAGGATTACTACCAAAACGATAAAAAGACCTAGTTTAATCAATGTCCAATAGATTGTGGGATGTGATTAGAAATAACAAAGCATCTACAAGATATTGAATTAAAATTTGGTATCAGTTGATGTGATTTAGGTTCGGAAAAATAAGGTATGCTGAGACTTTTGTAAGTTCAGACTTCATCGTATTATTCGTTAATTGATATTAAAAAAATGTATACGGACCTAATTTAATAACTTTAACAATTATCTCCAATTCTATAATATATTCTGTCCAAAATTACATGAATTTTATGTCAACAAATCTGTTCTTAAATTTTTTTTCTGTACAATGAAAAAAATTGCTTGGGGCTGCGCAGAGACATTTGCAAATACCTTAAAAAACAAAGAACTAGAATATTTAAATGTACAGTTTAAAAAAACTGTAAGCAATAAATATATAATACTTAACATGAAACAAAAGACCACATAAAAAAGAGCAAAAAACAAAATTACACAAAGAGAATTACAAACAACAATTGGATAAAGATAATAAATAATCTTAAATAAAGTAAAATGCGGTTCTGTTTCGTTTTGTTTTGTACAGAATAAAATTTAATCACAGTAAAAGTTAATTATATTAAAATATTGTGTTATTTCTGTATACAGCGAGGAATTTTCTCATCGAGCCGTGAGACGAGAAAATTCCTGCCGGTTGGAGTCGAACCCAGCATCTCCTGCATGAGAATCAAAGGTCTTAGCCACTAGACCACGGGGAGACCCTTTTACTGGCGAAATACTAGAGTTTTTATTCTATGCTTTCCAAATATCACTAGTGGTAAACTTTATGTGGTGCTAATAAATAATCTTAAATAAAGTAAAATGCGGTTCTGTTTCGTTTTGTTTTGTACAGTATAAAATGTAATCACAGAAATAGTTAAATAAGCTAAAATATTGTGTTATTTCTGTATACATTCCTTTAAGTTCGTATTTTGCGAAAACTGTAAAATGGTAGATACTATGTGAGTGCTAACATCCGTTAATATTTATGTCCGTTACTATGTTCAATTTTTCTTGTTTTCTGCAGTTAATTTGTACGTCTTTCTCTGAGCATATCTTATTGCATTGTATACATTGTGGTATGTCTTGTTTTGATATTAAGTGGGAATGGGTAAGTAGTGCATGTACTATTCGAAGTCTTGTAAATACTACTTTTTCCCTTCGATAGCTTCTGTAGCTGGAGTTCTATTGTTTTAAGGACTAAAATATATATTCGAAGCTTTTAAAATCGTTTTAACTTTTTTTTTTTGCTTAGATGGAATTCAATACGAAAAAAGGCCTGGTGACCGTGAGTGTTAAGGCGTGAGCACTTAACACTCCGTGCCAAGGGCTGATGCCTTTTCTTTGGAAAAAAGAAAAGGCATCAGCCCTATCCTGGCTAGAAAAGGGTGATAACCTATAACCCGTCCTGAAATTCTTTGTTAATAATAAATGTACGTTAAAATTTAAATAATAATACAATACGATAAAAAAAAAAACAAACAATTATACCAATGTGTTATCGGAATTATTATGAAGTATTTGTCAAAACGTAGTATACCTCTTTGAAAATACTCTTTGGTTACAGAATAAAATTCACAATGACGTCACATAGTTGCACTCCCGGGCAATTAATGTCAAGCCGAAACATTGATATTTGGCTAACATTTGTTTTCTTAATTTTCTTGTAGTTAAGTAATTAATTTGCAAGTAACGATATTAATGTTAAACTACAAGTGTTGAAATATTTAGACTTGCAACTTAAATCAAGTTAGTAATCGATAGTAAATCTGTTTAACCTTCTACATCAAGAACCTGCTTGTTTGACCGTTATATTATATTTAATAGCTTATAAAAGTATTTTACTTTGTCAGTTAGGTTTATGTCAGAGTTTAAGCTTGCCATACTGTTAATAATTGTTTTTCAGGTGTTTCATATATTATTTCAAATAGAAAATCACTGAATTAGTTTTTAATAAATGTTGTTGTACATCAGGCTTTCTTTTAGTCTAAAATTCATGTTCAATTTAATATGGATAGAAAAGAAGAATCCAGGAGAGACAGGGATGAGAATCTAAGAGCTACGAGCTCAGGAGATGCCAAAAAGTGTGATGATATAGAGTCAACTGCTAGTTCTACTGGGCATAGTTATAAGCCACTGCATGATATAAACAGTAAAAATGTGAGAGAATATTTGAGTTCAATCGAGAATGCTCAGAAAAGATGGGTCGAAGAAGCAAAATCTTGGCCTGTAAAAGATGACATTCAAAATGCCCAACTGAAATGGCTGAAAGAATTTTCATCATCTGGTTCTAAGTTTCTTACATCGACCCCTCAACCGAAAAAGAAACATTCACAATACACTTTGCCTTTTTCACCTCCCAGGAGTTCTGCTGATAGTAAGCTATTTTTTCTTCTTTTTTTGTGTTATCTTAAGGGGTATTCATTCCAGTGATTTATATTTCTTTAGCTTTTGTTTCTAACTTGGAGTATACATGATACAACTCAATGCATTTCTTTTGATTAGTCAAAGAGCCGCAGAAAATGCATCAAAGGATGTGAAACTGGTAGGGCAATTGTAATAAAACGGCTAGTAAGCGAGTGTTTTTTTTTTTTGTTTTTTTTAAATTGACTTTCTGTCTATTTCATATAGAAATAGAAAGACGTCTTTCCTATCATTACATAACTCAAAAATCATGAAGTACAGATTTCTCTTATTAATATTTGGTAGTTTTCATTGACATCAATTTGCACAATTACATATTTTAATGGTTTTTTTTTTTGTTTTTTTTTAAGAAATATTCATTGAGTATTATCAATGTTGACTATTAGGTAAACATTTCAAATCCTTTACCCAAATGGATTTTTTTTTATTTACGACAGTTCTCTGGCAATTAAAGTATTTACCTTACGTAATTAATAAATATTATTGTGAAAATTAAATGTTTAGCTTTCTATTGGGAAAAAACAGTATCTTTGATTATGAAAGAGAAAGACCACTTCTAGTTTCTCAATAATAAACTTCAGCTAGATTTTTTAATCTAAACGTCTTCTTTTATTCAATTTTTGCATAATAGTTTCAATTGCAGTTGACCCAAGGCGTGGGGTATGCATCTATAAACCTGGGTCTAGATCAGATGAAGTAATTGAGTTTGTTAGCGAGAAGGGATATACCGTTAAAGTCGCAAGGCTTGAAGAATCCGAACCAGGTGACTTTCAAAATAATTAGATCTAACACAGTTAACTACTAATTAGTTTTTCTTCAGTTAATTAATTGTTTATGACAATCACTAAAACCTTATTGCACACGTCTCCCATTTTACTTTATTGGCTTGTATACTCTTTAGCATGCTTATCACTTGTATTAGACAACCTAATTCTAAAATTACTAACTCTATTTCAGTCTTTTTAAACAAATTTTTGAATGAATATCATTAATAAAAATTCACCTTACAATGATGACAAGTACAATGGTTTTAAATATTGTTTAACAGAATGCTTCAATAATTATTTCCTTTTACCAAAACACCTACTTTCAAAATACATTATGGTTCAATGCTTTATGACTTCATGCATGGAAAAATTTTTGATCTGAGAAAAGCAGCAAATATAAATATACAGCATATTTTGCATTTCATTTCAATTGATGTTTTCTTAATAACTTCTCTCCTGTGCTGTATCTCCATGAATTCTTTAAATATCAAACATCTTTAGGTACTCAAAGAAATTAGGTATATAACAGGGGCAGCAAAACGATGCAGAAATGACCTAATTTACTGGACACCCTGAATGAAATTGATTATCAAGAAAAAATCTGAAATAAGGACCTATATTTAATGCTCTTCTGGATTGTTTCAGTCCCTTCATTTGGAAAACACTTATCTGAACATCAGAATAAACTAGCCAAAGAAGAACGAAGTAAAGAAGACAATCTTTCCCACTCAGTTGATTCCGAGACAAATGTAAGTTTTATTTTGTTTAATCATTTTAGCTCGGTTCCTCCCTCCCTCCATAGAGAGAAAACCTGCTTATGAGGTTCACCTTTAGACGCAATCTGGAAATGCGGACTAGAAAATTTCACGTCCGCATTTCTCTGTTTCCCTCCCTCACAGAATGAAAAATGGTCCGATTTTAATGAAATTTGGTACAACATTTTTTTTGTCTAATTTGAAAGGTCAAGTGCGTTAACCAGCAGAATCCGTCCACCAAAACATGGTTTTTGGGGCGAAATTTGCACAAATAAAATAGCATTTTTGCATTAATATGCTAGCAGGTACTCTTTTTTTTAGGTTCTCTATCATAGAAAAACAAATGAAACCATTTTCAAAGTGATATCTATAACCGTTTTTGAGAAAAGTGGATACAAATAGATTTTCAACTAATTTTCAGTTTTGGTGCTTAGAATCGTTAGAATCAATTGAAATATTTCCTACATGTTTGGAATTCATCTAAACTAAGATATTTAAATTTTGGCTACATTTGGAGTTAAGGGAGTTTTCAAAAAAAAAAAAGAAGATTAATAGACATTGAAAGTTTTGGGATCTTCGTGTATTTTCTTAAATATACGAAATCATGGTAAGTGTGAAGAAACCATTTAAAAGCTTACTAAATTCTCTGCATAAAAGGGTCTGTAATAATTTTCGGTGGGACGATGTCAATTGGAGAAATAAGTACTAAAACTTCTGAAGTGATAGTTTTTTTACTTTGAATGATTTTTTTTTTTTTTTTTTTTTTTTTTTTTTGCTGTTCAACTCATTTTTTTATTGATTGTTTTTTTTTATCTGAAACTGAATTTAACTGTAAATTGAGTATTTTAGTAAAACAAGGTAAGAAAATGAGAAACGTATTGACAATAGTGTTTTTCTGGGGCGAACGTGGGGAGTCATTTCAGTTTAGGATACGGTTAATTTCCTGTTGTGGTGCCGTATATCTTCCTTCCCTTAGAGATTTTATTTTGTTTTGTTTTTGTCACAAAAGTTCAAAATCCACCAATACCTGCTTTTATTCCTTTACTAATGGTGTTAGGGTTATGAATGGAATCATGCTAAGATGACGCAGTTCCTGCAAGTCGTACTTTTTGAAATTCATAAGTTTATTTATTGAACTGGGAAGGTGGGATGACAGCTCCCAATCTCCCCTTGCCTGGTTGTTAACGATGACATTTCTTTATGATTAGGTGAAGAGATCTCCTCCTAGGAAGAGATATATAACAGTGAGGAAGAAGCTAGAAAGATTGAAACCTACAACTCCTGAAAAGGATGAAGACCGGCAGAAATCAAGTAAGGATTGTTCCAAAGCCCAGTAGTTATAAATCTTATTTATTTTTTTTACATTGGATCAAATTTTAACTCATTAGTGCCAGGCTATCCACAGGTTGCCACCCATGTAGAATTCCAACAGCATGTTGCTTTCCAGGAGATTACCCATGTCCAACGACATTGCTTTAATTTTCTCTGAGGAGAGCCACAGAATTCAATGTAGTATGCTCTTTGGCGTATATAAGTGATATCGGTTCTTTACAAATTGTATAAGATAGTCCTATTAGCAAAGAAATGGTGCTAAATGTCAAAGCTGTCAATTTACCCCCCAAAAAAGGAGATTATTCTTCATTTTACACAATAGGCAAGAGTATGCCCATAGCCCAAAGTTCCAAATGAGCCATCATCATTATTACTAATTGTTTTATTTTCCTTGTAGAAATAATTTTTTTTTAAACATTTTAAATTTTGGATAAATTTCACTAATTTCCTATATCATGATAATAATAATAATAATAATAATACACCTGGGTAATACCTTCATTAACGTACAGTTTCGGTGTGATAAAGTGGTCAGATACATCATTACGGGATTTGGATTGACTCATTCGAACTGAAATGACTAAAGCACGCATGCACCATCCAACATCTTCTATGGCAAGGCTGTATTTGCCAAGGAAAAAAGGTGGCCTTGGCCTCATCAATATTGAACATTTATGTAGATCTTGAGAAAGTAATCTGAGGCATTATATGAGATCGAGTGAGAGCCACCTTTTTAAGGAAATCATTAAATTGGACGAGAATTATACAGCCTTGAAATTAAAGATAATTAATGAACCGGATCTAAGGACAGACTTGGATCGCCTTTCTGAATGGCAAACGAAAGAACTGCACGGGCGATATTACAGTCGTTTATTTGATCCGGAGGTGCAGACGACGTTGTCGGTAGCATGGTTGACTTCTGGTCGGCTATTTTCGGAAACTGAGGGTTTCGTGATAGCCATCCAGGACCAAGTAATTGCAACACGGTCCTACCGACGACACGTTTTAAAAGATATTAGTATTTCGGACAAGTGCAGATTATGTAACAAGACGTATGAGTCGATTCAACACGTGACGGCAGGCTGCGAAATTCTTGCGGGGTCGGATTACCTTCAGAGACACAACAATGTTGCCAAGATATACCATCAAGCAATTGCAGAAAGGTTCGGCATTATGGAAACTACGGTACCGTATTATCGCTACGTCCCACAAAGACTTCTAGAAAATGATAGAATTAAAATCTACTGGGACAAAGCTATGATTACGGACCGAACTGTTCACCATAATAAACCAGATATTCTCATCATCGACAAGCATAATAAGACTGTTGATATAATTGATATCTCAGTGCTGAATGATGAGAATATCCGGAAAGCATATGCCGAAAAGCTGCGAAAATATCAAGACTTGGCCATTGAGTTAAAAGATCTCTATAAATTAGATTCCGCTAGAGTTACTGCAGTTATCATTTCGACCAATGGTTTGATACCGAATACTACAGTTAGAGCCACCAAATATCTGAAGTTGTCAGAGGAACACCTAATACTATCCCAGCAAGCAGTTCTACTCGACACAGCTAGAATCGTCAGAAAATTTCTTAATGCCCATAATTAAAAAAAAAATATATTTAAAAAAATAAATATAATTCTTTTTACTGGTTGGAACTATCCCCCAGTAAAAATATTCTCCAGTAATCTGAGAGACTCCACCTCCATAATAATAATAATAATAAAATGCCTTATCATTCTTTTACACTTTCCTAATTCAATGTTTTATTATACTTCAAACCATGAGCTAGATTCCATGATTTTTCTACTATTTTATTAAGAAAAGGTTTGACAAGTTTTAAAAAATTATTTTAAAAATTGTGAGAAAAAATGGCAACCTCCTCCTGTTGCCAGAACGTAGGTTATATTTCCCTCAAAATTTTGTGCATGCGAAATTTCATTTTTCTGACTATCGTAACAGCCTATAGTATTTTGAAAGGCCTTTTACCTGTTCTATTATTAGGTTTTATATTTATAGATCATTGCGAAAAAGAATCACAATTTTCATTTTTATTAAAATTGTTCCGTTTTTATTTTAAATTTTATAGTTGCACATTATATTTGTCTTTTTTTTTCAAATTTTACAATATATGTCTATTGATTATATCTAAACTTGTTAATTGTGTATTTAAATTGTATCGGCCTTTAATTTTGCTTCCATCCTATAAGTAAAATAGAGCAAATCACTCAGTTGCTGACTCTTAAAATCAATGAAATGAAAAATAATTCTTACAGCAATATTGAGGCCTAATTGCTGCTGTTGCTAGAGTTGAACTTTCCTAAATCAGCCTATAAATTTCAATCGTTAGAATCAAAAATCTTCCATAAAATAACCTACTCTCCATTCTTTGTCTCCAATTTGACTCTCCATAATTTCTTCAATACTCAATTTATCCAACCCTTATCCAAAACTTTCTGTATAAAATTTCAACCACCTTAATTCTCCAATAAACTCCTTATCATCACACCAGATCCCAAATACCCCAGTTCGCTGACTGAAGCGTAACTGCCCTAGAGGCCAGATCCAGTAATAGTCCTTTATCCAGATTGTAATCAGGCTGCCTTGTAGGTACTGCAACTGTCTCGCTTTCCACTTCTCGAGCTTTAAGACACTACTACATTCTGCAATTTACTATTAATGTATTTTTTCATAGTTGTAAATTCTAAATAAAGATACATATATAAAAGAACATCTCTTTGTTAATCTAACAATAACTGATTTCTAAACCACCCATTGTTTTATGACACTTTGTCATTAGCCATCTATACATTTATTTAAAAATTAAAATTATTCAGGTAAAAGTCCAGAAGTGAAACATGACGAAAGAAGAGAAGCTACCAGAGAGTACATACTGCGGAAACGAGCAGAAAGAGAACGGGAGCTGGAAGAAGAGAAAAAGCAGGAAGCTAAAGCTCTCGCAGAAAAGAAAGCAAGGCTCGAAAGGCTAAAGGAAACTCAACAGCGGCTGATAAGAAATGCTTTAAAAAAACATCCTCAAGTAAGTTTGATTATAAATTATTTGTATGCATTTAAATACCTCCTTTTAAAGGGGTGTAAAATATGTAATCGCACTTAAAGCATCAAACATTTTACAGGGGTGTTGGTGCCCACCATTAGTACTTAGGAAAGATAGGAAGGGCATTTAAAAATAAATATCGTCCCTACCATGTCAAACTATCGAATATGCAAATTGGATCAAACAAGGGAACAAACATATTCTATCCATTGACGAAGTAATCGATTGAAAAATGATCTTATTCGATACTTTAAGTCATTAAAGGCTATTCTTTAAGATCTTTGCGAATAAAAAAATTCTGTCATGAGTGCAACCTCAATAGCTACTTTCCTTCGGAGGAAAGTGCTAAAAGAAAATGTAGGTTACGTTTTTGTATATACCACAAAGTTTTGAAAGCTATTCATGGGTGCAGCTAAGTCCTCAAGAGGCCTTAGCTGCACCCATGTTGTCTTTTATTATTATATATGCACATTCAATACAGTCTTTGCTCATACTTCCGTCATGTGTTTGTGGTTGGTCCATGTTATTTCTGAATCATCAGTCATGTATTTTGTGCTCTTTTGGGTGTAACCAGCTTGTAAATTGTAAATTATGTTCTATGATGTTCTGTAAAGTAAAGTTTTCCGGGATTTCAGGCAATTTCAGTATCCTCAGAACACTTATGATTTCCTTAGCTTCAATGTGAATTCGCAGTGTGTTAACTGACAAATGTCCTCTGACAATTCTAACCACAGCCAACCTTTGTACTTTTTCTAGTTTTTTTGATATTTGCTTTCTCACTCAAAGTGTTGCCCCAAATTTCAACACTTATCGTGTTTGACTTCTGATGAAATTACATAGAAACTTCTTTTGTGACCCGCATTCCACAACCATAGACAGGTAACACAGATTTTGGATAGTAATTGACAATAACTGAGATAACATCCTATATTGGACTGCTGGGCATCTTATGAAAAAATAATCAAGAATATACTTGTTAATGAAAAAATAACAAAAAAAACTTATAAATATTAATTTATGTATGTAATATACAAATTGTGTATCTTGTATTTAAACAAGTAAGTTTAAGGGTGCGTTTACATCTGATAGTTATTGCAGGATATTTATCTCAGAGAGTAATTTTGACTAATGTAAACTGGATGGACAATTTATTTCTGAGATATGTATTTTTATCACGAGCAATAAGGGTCCGTTTAGATCTGACACTTCTCACAGAAAATATATCTCAGGTGTCCAATAGATAATTATTATAATTAATCGACACCTTAGATATATCTTCTGCGAGAAGTGTCAGATGTAAACGCACCCCAAGCTTTGAAACATACAGTTTCCCAAAGCTTCTATTCAAAGCTATTTTTTCAAAGGCCATAAAATGGATTAAATATTGAGTGTAATGACTGTAGACCTCTAAAGGCGAAAGAAGGCTCTAGATACTTATATGCCTGTTCAACAGTAAATAGATTAATAGGATATTTTTTATTTTAATGACAATCATAATTTGTATTTTTTTTTTTTTTTTTTTTTTTTTTTTTTTTTTTTAACATTACACGTAATAATAATTGGCTATCACTGGTAGTAAGTTGTGGCATTTCTCTACAATTGACGAGCACACATCTATATCAAGCGTTATGAGATTTGCATAATTCGATATTTTCATAGGTAAGAAATGAGAAGATTTCTTTAATGGATGAAGGTGACAGCACTTTGGAGGAGTTTTGGAAGCCTAAGAGATGGTTTTTATGACAAAAGAAAATTTGCTCAAAAAATGAGGAGGTCTTCCGGAACTTCAGGGGTTCAATGGCTACATCTTTAATAAACTAAAATAAATATATTCCTTTTGTGATGAATCTATTTTTTTTTTTTTTTTAAGTAAAAAAGAATTGAATCTCTATACAAAATTAATGTTGTCCAGGAGTAAGTATAAAAAGGAATGTTATATGGAAATTGAAAATAGCAAGAAGTACAGTGGAACATGGATAATTCGAACTTCGATAATTCAAAATCGTCTTTAATTCGAATATTTCTCTCGGTCCCTAGAATTTAGGACATAAACAATGTAAAAAAATTGTGGTTAATTCGAATAAAATTTTGGATAATTCGAATTTTTTACGAGTCTGTGCCTCCACTGGGATGTGGGCAGAGAGGCGGTCGATCTTAAATCTTGTGAAAATATTCTCCCCTCGGATAAGAAGGATAGTAAGATCATGTAGATGGATGTAGGGGTTCCGGGACAAGAAGCAGTCTCATAGTCTAGTTCTTGGACTCTAGGAGTTCTGCAAAGTGGTGGGTCGCACTTCCTGTCTTCCAGGGATTGTTATAGTTACATCCTGTCGTTTTATCCTAGTATTCCCTCCCACCATCCCACCTATCTTCATTTCTTATTAAGATATAAGTCAGTCAGTGCCTAGATCTGTTGTATTGTTTGTGCCTTGAATTTCTGGGGTACAGTGCAGTTCAGTGAGTTGTTGATTTAAGATGTCGAAGCCTAGAAGTTATAAAACTTTAACTTTGTCTAAATACAAGGCTATTTTTGTTGATATACCTTTTTGTTATTTATCCTCAATACACTAACTGGATTAAAAGTATATAAACAAAAAAAGCTTTTGAATTCATTATGATATTGAGTTCAATATTGACATTACAATGTGTCAAATGAAATGGTAGATTGTCTAAATCAATTGAAATCTCTTCTTGTGTTCCACCGGGGTCTAAACTGGGTCCTTGGCTTTTCCTGGTCTATATTAATGGCCTAGAAACGTCAATTAATAAATCACACTCTCTGTTCTTCGTCGATGGCTCAAAAATCTTTTTAAAAATTGGAATTAACAAAGACTGCATTAAATTGTAAAACGATCTTGATGAACTTGCCAACTGGTGTTGCAAGAATTTCATAGAGATCAATATCAGCAAATGCAGTGTCACCACTTTCACTATAAAAAAAAAATCATATTATTTATCCTTATTTTTTTTAGAAAAGATATAGTAAAAAGGGTGACGATGGTGAAAGATTTAGATTTTCACATGGATTCTGTGCTATCGTTCAAAAATCATGTGGACTGCGTTTGCAAGCAGTCTCTAAAAACATGTTCGGGACATTGTGGATAAACGGGCATTTTCTGCGCTCTTCACCAGCCTAGTTGGATCCCAACTTGAGTAAACCACTGTGATCTGGCAGCCATATACAGCCCAGGACATGAACAGTCTGGAGAAAATCCAGAAGAGATTCCAGCGATGTCTCGAAAGAAAAACATGTTTTGAGGACACTGAATAACTAGAACCCTTGGGGATGCGTAGACAGCGTGTGGACCTCCTCTTCATCCATAAATTACTGCAATGAGAGCTGGATTGTCCTCCCTTTCCACGTTCCTCTACTCAGGCTCCGATCATGCTATCATTTCGCTCCTGCATATCACACTACTCAGCACTCTGCTTTTAGAGACATTGTATCTTTATGATAAGGACTTTGGAATGATACAATTCCAAAAAATAAAGACTTCTGCAATGGTGAAGTTACCAACAAATATTTAAAGCCATTTGTAACCGGTATATAGTTGTGGGGTGATATTTTATACACATATTTATTTTTGTTTTGCGATTTTGTTGTATATTTATTATTATTTAATTTTTGTATGCCTACAATTTGATGGCCGAGGCCATAAAATATAATTTATTTTTATAAATAATAAATAAATAAAGAATTAAGATAAAATCTTATTTTCAAAACTCTATGAACCTTCCAGACAACCCAATATATCAGTTTTAAATTATTTAAAGTAGAATACAACTACCCAGCCTCGCCAATTGGCTTCCAATGAGTTCCTTGTTTTCTTAAATATAAAGTATGCACTAATCCTAGACTTCCTTTTCGACCATTTTTAATTGCTGCAGGTGTTGTCTGAAGCCCAAGAAGAAGGTGATCCTGCCGACCTTCTTGAACATGAAGATACCTACTTCTGGAAAACCTCGCTTGGTTCATGCCTACCTGATTCTGTGTGAGTAATCTTGCCACATTCAATATTAAACAAGATATGTACAGCCAATTAATATTTTGTCATTAAATTGGCAATAATATAAAATTATACGGCGCTAAAAGCCAAATAGTTGATACGCTGTTAAAATATATATATATATATATATATATATATATATATATATATATATATATATATATATATATATATATATAAAATTATATTAATATGGTTAATCTCATTTCAACATACTTAATGCTTTAGAATTATTTGTACCTGACTTTAGATTAGTCCCCTCCTCATTCAAATAGCATCTGTTTTTATAGGAAGAGATAAAAGGGATATTTTTAGCCTGCTTCCTCCATGGAGAGGAAACCTCATGAAGAAATACGGCAATGCCGACTACAAAGGCCATGTTTCAGAACCCATAGATCACGAAAATAATGTTTGTTAAAAATTGTATGTACAGTAGACTCTCTCTTATCCGTCGCTCTCTCTAATCCGGAGCTAGACCGGCTTGAGGGTTCCTAGAAAACCTTCCTTTCCTAGCCAGCCAAACATTTATTTTGTGGTATTTCATTGAATGGAAGTCAAAGAAGGCATGTATGTTTCATTTTAGAAGCAGGAACTTGTGTTTCTACTAAAAAAATAAATGTTTCTACTAAGGCTCCTGCGGCTGGAACGCCTGATTTTAGCCAGTCTAGTTCGAACATTCATCGCGAGTAGAGTGCAAGTTTTAAAGGTAATTTTAACAATATGTACCATTTTAAATATGCAGTTATAAAAATGGTACACTTTATTATATTTTACCCACAAATAATAAGTTTTTTCCAATACATAAGTGACCGCTTCTAACTGAATTCTCTAATTCGGCCTTTTCTCTAATCCAACTGTACACCAGTCTTGACGACACCTGATTAAGGAGAGCCTACTGTATATATATATATATATATATATATATATATATATATATATATATATATATATGTATATTTATATATATTTGATGTTTTTCCGGCAGTGGGTTTCCTTAATTCCAGAAGGTGAAAAAATCTGTCTTCCCGCAAAACTTCTTTATTTTGCACAAGGCCTTTCAACACTTATGTGCTGTCATCAGATGTTGGCATGCATGTTCCTTTTATGTTGTTACAGCATAGTGATGTTCCGGTAGAAGCTCTACTGAATTTAAATTAATAAAATTTTACATGGACTTTGAATTAATTAAACAGCGAAGTAATCATTGATACTTTTATTTTCTTCTAGAAATTCAAAGTCTGGACCAATGGGAAGAAAACCCTCTCCAAGGAGTACCGCTGCTGGTAAGTTTTTTTTTTTTATTTTGACTTTTAATTACAGGTCATTAGCATTTTTTTTTTACTTATTTTTTTTTCTTTTTTTTTTTTACGGCGCATCGACAAATCTTGGCCATTAGCGCCGATTTTTTTTTTTTTTTTTACTTATTAAATACAAATTTATTCTTTCTGAGAAATTGTAAAAGAAAACTGACAACTCACACAAACAATAGTTATTGTATTTTATTAAATTGGTTGTAAAGGGAAAAAAAGAAACAGACCAATCTCTCCGCTTTCTTCATTTAATTTTCCTCAACTTTGGTGTCCACACCAATCCTTTAGTCTCCCTCAGCTCCAACCGCCTTTTCTTTTCACCATAAGTAAAAACAAAATGCTTCCTTTCAAGTTGTTCAAATTACTTATTGTATCTTGCCAGTTAAATTTTTAATTTGAGCAGCACGGTATGCTCCTCTTAAAAAAATAAATATACAGCATTAACTAAAAGAATAATTAAATACAGTAAAACAATATATTAGATCGACCCCCCCCCCCCCTTTCCTCCCAGATTCCGGTATATATCACCAGCAGTGTGGTTTTTTAAACCACAAATGTTTTACACATAAACATTGATTATTATTTATTTATTTAAAATTTAACATCCATTATTATTAACAACAAAAAACATTTATTGTGTGCTTAATAAGTAACAAAACATTATAGAAAGGCAAACAAACAATAGTTTTTCATAGAACTTAGTTAAGATCAAAGGATCGAAGTAAAATTACGTTAGCCCGCATAAACAGAGAGATGATTTTTAATATATATGTAGTTTTTTTATTATTAAAAATTAAAGATATTATCATCTCTCTGTTAATTTGTATTTACATAATTTTGCTTTTTTGCTTTGATAATGTTTTCCTTATTCTTAACTATGTTCTATGAAAAACTATTTTTATTTGCCTTTCTATGTTTTGTTACTTATGAGGCACACAAAAAATGTTTTATAGCCAATGTTTATGTGCCGATCTAATATATTGATTTACTGTTTTTAAATATTCTCTTTGGAAATTCTGTATATTACTTTTTTTTTTAGCTGAAGAAGGCTCCAAAAAAGCATGCCAAAATGTTCTAAAAATAGATTTTTACGAAAATCTGATTGTTGTTCTTAGCCGAATAACAACAATCTCTGACTTTTTAAGGACCAGTATTTTGATGTGAACATTTTGGATTTGTATATGGAGCCTACTATATGCCCAACAGAGAAACTGTACTAAAATTTTATCTTCAATTAAATTCAGATATATGTGAATTCTTGGAACTACCTATATTGATGCACTTATTATTATTAGATTACTTTATTCGTGTATTTATATATTTGTTATAAACTATAATATTATACTTTTGAAAACATGTTTTTTGTTTAATAGAATCTTTATCACCACACCAAAAACAAATTACTACTGATAGGAAGCCGCCTGATGACTCCGTAATGAGTTTGCAAGCTCCCTTTGTCGAGTTACTCCTTAATAAAGATATTTCTACAAAACAGGTTGGTATTTCGTTTAACTACTAAATTGATTGATTGTTGTGAGAATTATATTGTTACTAATACAACAACTCTATAAAACTGCTCATCTTAGGACTTTTGGCAAACCTTTTTGGAAAGTTATTGTCTTTTGTAAACATCCTTTTCAGTCTACATTAAAATATTCCTCTTAGAGGGACTGGTGAATTTTAATCAAGGGCTTTAGTAGACTGAGTGAACTGGACACTTCAAGCTAGGCTGCGTTTTCTATGCCATCCGTAACCACTACAGTCTATATCTGCTTCTTAGGTACCTAGGTACAGCAAGTTTGTTGCTTCAAAAAAACTTCTACTCAATAATATGTTTTCATTCAAAGGCTATGTTTTACGACAGATATACTCAACTTGCACCCCTTGGGGCTGTTATGGTTGGTCCATCTGGTTTTACTTTATTTTAAACCATTTTAAATTTTGCGACATTAAAATAATTGAGAGCATGCTGAGTAAATAGACCCTAAATATCTGTAACTCTACCACATTGTGATGTGAAGAGCTATAATTAATATGGTAATTTGCCATAATATATGGCAATTTAATTTTTTTTTTAATTTACAGCAGACATCAAGTCGAGCCAGTCCGAATCAAGTTTTTGGATTAGCGATCTGTAGCATTGGGCGTTTTTAGATCCACATCAAGCGAAAACTATAATATTTAAATTTATATATTTTTACTTTATTTTACCAGTTCAATAAATGGAGTTGACTCTAATCCAAGTCAATAAATGGATCCGATCCAAATGGGTTTTATTACATAGTAAATTGTTGATTAATTTTGAATTTGTTTTTTTTATTAACACCTAAATAATAACGACACTGTAAAATTTTTGAAACATCAGGAAATGTCAAACAAATTTTAAAATGTATGTGATGAGTCCAATCATAGTTGTAATTCAATTTCAAATTAATTAAATTTGTAATACTCGGGAAAACCTAAGAAATCATTTCCCATTTTTTATTTTATTAATTTGTTTTGCGGTCATTGACACCATGAATAACACATGTTTGTGGCCCATATGAAAAAAAGGTTGAATACTACTGTTTTAAGTCAGGGATACTGACTAAATTTCAAATATCTACAATGAGCTTATAGTGGGGAAAATCTTGCTGGATATACACAAAGGCAGAGCGGATTCGGTGTCTTTGATATATGAAACGGGTTCATTCTATGCCCTGCACATACAAAACCTTTATTTTATTTATATAGATAATTAATGTAACATCATTTTATTATTTCACAATATTGAATGAAACCTGCCCAACCTTTCATCTTCCAAGAAAGACTTGCTCATAACATTTTTGATTTCTTTTGCTTTTTCTTATTTTTATTGTGAATTTTAAATTAACTCTACTTCATAAATAGGTTTTTAGTCAGCTTTCCTAAAATGTCCTTGGCTAAGCAAGTCTAATTTCAGTTCTCATTATGCATGCATGTCTGATTAAATGATCAATTTTAAAACTAAAATATGCGAGGGCAGAGAGCTATGGATTCAGTGTTTCGATGTAATTGAATTTATCAGATATCTAATAAGTTGTTTGTTTTGTTTTACAGATTCTTGAGTTTCTTGAAGAAGGTAATTTTCCAAACAGTTCTCATTCTGTTGGCGGGTGTTCAGAAGCGAGCCATCGTAGTGAAAGTATTTCTCCGAATAAGAGGCTGACTACTTCTCCAGTTCCGGCTTCTGGACCTACTGCAGTCTTCCCTTCTAAGCCTTTTAATTCTAAAACTCCAAAGGCTTCTTACAGAGATCTTTCTAAGCCTTCGACTTCAGTGTCTCCGAAGCCTTCGATTGCCGTTCCAGAAGTGCCAACGCTATCTGTGACTTTGAATTCATTTCCAGACATGCAAGGTAAGGTTAACCTTCTCTAAACCTTTCCTAATTGGAAAGTAGCAATCCTAAAACCTGCTGTAATCTAATCATAGTTGAGTAGTAATGCGGAATATTGTACAGAAATGGAATAAAAAAGTCAGGATGTATCAGAGATTTCTCCTTTTGGCTTTCTGTGAAGTCAAAATTTTGTCCAAACTAAGATATAAAAATTTTGGTTATATTTGAAGCTGAGAAAGAATTACAAAAAAATATTTTATCAACAGACACGAATAGTTAAATATATTACATTTTTTTCTAAAATTGTGGTAAGAGGAAAAAGACAATTTGAAAGCCTAATATATTTCAAATAAAACAACGCATACATTTTTTTAGTCCTATCTCCTCAGTTGGAGAAAACAGTGCTTGACGTTTCAGAAGTGCTGATTTAGTTCCATTAAAGACTTAACATTATATGGAAACAGGCTAAGATGGTGCAGTTCCTGCAAATCGGACTTTTTTCATTTAAATTTGCTGTTAGATTGATAAAAACAATGATTTAAAACAAACACTGTTATATTCATTTATTTAAATTTTAACATCCACTTATAAATAACACAGATTTTTAGGACGGTTTATATACAGGTTACCATCTTTTTCTAGCCAAGATAAGGCTAATGCCTTTTCTTTTTTCCTTTTTTTTTTTTTTTTCTCTAGTGGGAATTGAACCGAAGACCTTATGCACAAAGTGCTCACACCTTAATACTCACGGCCAAAGGGGTTCCATACACTGTTATAATATTTTGAGTTCCTCTTAAGACTAGGAAGGCTTGGCAGAAATGAAAAGCTTCACAAATGAGAAGCTGAGTTGTGTACTGTAAAACTGGAATTAATTCAAAACATTGCTAATCTGTTATTGTAAATCTTATTTCGTAATTATTATTTTATGAAATCTTGCAGCTTATAAGAAGAAAGAGAAGCAGGAGGAGGTTAGAAGGAGCTGCAGTGAAAATTCTCTTAGCTCGTCTAGTAAGGTAATTTCATGTTACACAATTGTATGATGACTTTTAATGTTAGTTGAGAGATGAGAAGTAACTCTGAGGAGCTAGCAGTTGACTGGCAAAATGTCGGTGAAGAAAATGATGACACAGTCAAAACCTGAAGACCATAATGTTTGTGACGACTTGTACGATGTGGAAGTCTACGAGTTAAAAAAAAACAAAAAACAGCTGATACTTAGCACCAAAGCTCTTCATTCTCAACGTGGCCAGGCTCGCAGAGATTGCTTGTGGTTAGGCTGTAATAATTTGTAATGTGCCCCAAGAGATATCTTTATGATAAGAAAAATGTGGAGCCATAAAAAGAGTGAGGCAAATTCAGATTTTTTATTGGCCCTATGCATCTTGCTCATTTATTGATAAATTGTGCTTGGTTGTGTAATATACAATATAACAAATAAATATTACAGGTGAAGCTTGTATGTTTTTTTTTTTTTTTTTTTTTCTGTTTTTTTTTTTAATAGGATCCTTTAATTTTCAAATTTTGTTTTTATTTATGTATTTATTTAAACGTTAATGTGCACTTTTACGTAACACAGATTTTTGGGGCGGTTTATCAGCAGGTTACTACCCTACCATTTTATAGCCTGGATAATAATGATGCATTTTTTTTTTCAAAAAAAAAGCCATCACCCCATGTGGGAATTATGGGCCACAACCTTAGGCTAGTAAGGCTCACTTCTCAACTCATATTTTTAAGCTAAAAAAAATTGGATATATGTGTAATAATTGTATCAAGTGAACCACATTTGTTGCGGATACATATATATTATATAAAATACGAGGGTAATTCCATAAGTAATGAGACAAATTGATGTAGGCCAAAAATGGTTTTATAATTCAATACAAAATGTTTAGTTTTTCAAGTTAGCATCCTTGTTATTACTTCTGATCAGATGTTTGGCAAGATTTTGTAAACATATAATTCAGTTAGTTCAATATGTCATGTCCGATATAGAATCGTTCACAATATGCTGCTATACAAGAAAACTTGTGCAGAATGGGTGCCAAGACAACTTATGACGAGAAGTCAAGATTCAGGTCCGACAGCTACCAAAAGAATTTCATGCCAGTGGAACTAGAAAGTTAGAGGATCGAAGGGACAAGTGTATAAGTGTTGGGGGGAAGGGGATTGTGTTGAAAAGGAGCCGAGATTTTGTATTAATTGAATAAACTGGTTTTAAACTATAACAATTTATCTTGTAACTCATTGAATGACCCTCGGATAACTCAAATTGAACAACATTTTTATGGAAAATTTTGTTTTCAGAAAAATCAAAGGAAGCCTGAGAAGAATGAAGCTGCATTTTCTCAAAGCCATCAAATTACTTCTCTATCTGGGATTCCGCATGGAATGGAAGAAATAGCACGTCCTTATAACTTGCTAATGGCAGTCACTAATAAACGAGCAGCTCTTGAGCAGTTGAAAAAAGATTCACTCAATAAAGAAGCTAAAGGGAATGAAAAGTATCAAGAATCAACTAATCAAAGTTCTTCAGATAAAAGAAAATACTTAAACAGTCAAGATTTGAAGCTGAGGAATATATCGGAGAAAGGAGTTCAGAGTAAAGTAGAAACTAGTAGGCCTACATTCGAGAGCATACAGCGTCCATCTAGCTTGGATCCATCGGAGGTCCGTTTTGCTCAAAGTGAAAGGCTTCGTAAACCAGAAGCAGCTTTGATGCCTGCTCGGACGAGTGATCCTTATGTGTATGGGCATAATCAATCTTCGTTGCATCAAGAAAAAGCAATCAATTTGTCAGGAAATAAAAACCTGGCCCAACCTAATACTCTTACTCACTTTAGTACTGCTTCTTACAATGAGGGGGATATTATGACTGGAATGACAGTAAATGAAAAGGTTAGACCAAGTGCCGATAGAGTATCTGTTGATCCACTCAACGTTCCTCTCGATCTTAATCTTTATTCAAGAATATCAGATGCCAACAGTAAATTTACTAATAGCGAGTACAGAAATTCTTTTTATGAGCAGTCATCAGTCAATGTTCCTCCGATCTGTGAGTCTAATGCGATAGTCCAGAGTTCTACCATTGATAGTGTTGATCATATTGACAGTTACTTCAAATCTGCAAAAACTTCTGCAGTAGATGAGCCTACCTTTGTTGAAGAGGTAATTATTCGTTTTTTCTGTTTTATTATTTTCTTGTTTATGCTTTACGGTCGATAAGAAAAACTCACTGTTTTCAATCCCCCAAATATCTGTATTAACCGTAAATACTTGAATCAATAACTTTAAACTTTGCTTGATATCTCATTCAATGTGTAGGCTCTAGTTTTAACGAATTTCTTTAATTTTATTTATTCACTTCATTTTGATGCGACACCTGAGAATACAACAGAACAAACAGAAATTGTAAATAAGGAGCACAAGAATTGTATACTTTTGTTGAACACTCTACATGGGTACTACATGACCAAAATTTTTGTTATATTACAATGAAACTCATTATACGTTATGTACGTGGGTAGTTAAAGAGGAAGATGTGTTGGAAAAATAAACTAAATTAGTCCATTAGAAGGGAATGGGGGGTTTCTCCGGAACCACATTATTTATTTGCCTGTACCAGCCGTTATTTGTACTTTCTTGCTAAGAAATTTGGTAGACAAGATCCCCACCAATAAGAACGTGCTATAAAAAAACAAAACAAAAAAAACAGTATTAAATCGGTTCATTAGAAGTTGGGGTTAAATTACCTTCAAGCCGCCAAATTTAGGATCTTGGTTGTTATGGACACTATATTAGAGGAATCCCCCATCTTATGAATAAAAATTTAATTTGGAATACTTGCAGTTGAACAGGAGTTGCAGAGACAGCAGAATAGAAAACGAAATAAGAAAATTAGATTCGTTCAATGAAAGCATTGCTGCAGTAATGGAGAAAAACAAAACAATAATATCGCAGAATGATCCAAATGTTAAGGTTTGTGCAAATAGTTCATTAATTTTTTTTTCTTTTCTTTTTTTTTTTGTAAATAGCCAAAACATATGCCATGTGTGTAAAGAATTATTGACCTCTTAATGTATATATTATAAACAAATTCTCAGAGAGAAATTCTGTTATTCTCAGATTTGGGCCTGAGAAAGCTTATTTAGAATGATTTTACTACATATTATATTTAAATGTATTAATTAGCATCACTGTGCCCTTTAATGTTGTTGAAATTATCCAGTGAATGGTAATATTAATAGAAAAAATTATTAATTTCAGTCAAGTAATGAAGAGAGTTCTGTATTGGACAAGACTGGGACATCGAGCACTATTAATAATGATTTAGTTTTTGAAATATCTCGTGAGTATATTTTTTTGTGATTTTATTTTATTAGAAAATACAAAAGCGGAATGTCACTCTCCCTATATCTATCTAGATCCAGAAGGGCGAAATTTCTAGGAGCTTTAAAGTTGTATTGTAGGATCACACTATGAATGGACTTTAAAATCGGCAGACGGAAAGTGTTTTTTTTTTTTTTTTTCTTTTCTTTAAAAAATCCAAAGTATCAGTGATAATTGTTTCAGAATAATCATTTGATTATTTTTTTTACCTATCAAATGTCCATTTTTTAAAATAATTGGTTTCACAACAATTCCATATTTTTACTCGATTATAATAGTTCGAAAATATTGTGATGATAAAAGTCTGAAATGTCTCCATTGAATTTATTCATAGTGGGATGAACATATTTTTTTTTTTTTTTTTTTTTTTTTTATTAGCAAGCACAAATCCAACCATCAATATAGTAATAAGCCGAACAATGGAGACTCGGTGCAGAGAATTCTTCAGGCAAGTTCTTTGTATCGTGTGGTTGTATATCCTCTAATTTTGTTTCTGTTAAATGCTTAGCATTCCTCTCAGATATCTCTAAAATGAAAATAATAACTAATAGACACATGGCAAAGATAAGTGTAAACCTTGAATTTATTTGAACACCCTGCTCCAGATTTCTGTTCCATAAACTACATTATTACTAAGACCCTCTGAACTCAAGTCATTGCCATTGAATACAAATTAAATAATCCTATATAGAACTTTTTGTTTTATTTTCATATGACAGTTGCTTAATTCTATTTGAACTTATTTTATTTTTGCAGAATCCACAATTCTTCGAGGGAGTCATTCATCGAGTAGTTTTGATCTTGCCAGTGAAGATGTCAGTGGAAAGAGCATTGCAAAGTTTTCATTAAATATGGTAAATATTCAATTATCTTTATATTACGAATAGGGATTTTGTTTTCTAATAAGAGCAATTACTTGCTTACTGATTAAAGAGAACAAGGAATAAAGCAAAATGATGAAAATAAACAACACTGATTCACACCAACAACTGACCAACTGTTCTCCCTCAGGATGATCCTGGAAAAGAGTATGGAGCACGAGATAATCACTCACCACCTGTTTGTAGATTTTAAGGCAGTGTATGATAGTGTTGATAGGACTCAACTCTGGTGTGCATTGGATGAGCTAAGCATCCCACAGAAGCTCATACGCCTGATCAAGATGACCATGCAATGCTCAAAATGCATAGTTCGCGTTGGCTCTGATTTCTCTGAAGAGTTTGCAGTGAACAGCGGGGTACGTCAAGAGGATGCCCTTGCCTGCCTGTTGTTCAACATGGCAGAAGAGAGAGCTGTGAGAGAGGGTGGAATTCAGACCAGTGGAACAATATTCAATCGCTTGACCCAGCTCCTCGGGTATGCGGATGATATTGATATTGTTGGTCGTTGGTCGGTCTGAACAGTCTCTCAGAGATGCCTTTACAGCCCTTGAAGCAGCTGCAAGACGACTTGGGTTAGAAGTCAACGAAAAAAAGACTAAGTACCTGAGAGTTGGTGGTGAGGTTGATCTGGGCTCCCCATTTGAAGTTGGACCTTTCAAGTTCCAGAGAGTGAAAAGTTTCATATACCTTGGATCTGAAGTGAACAGCAAGAATGATGTAACTCAGGAAATACAGAGAAGGATCACTGCTGCCAATAGATGTGTATATGGACTTGGCCGACACCTTAGAAGTAGATTCCTCTCAAAGAAGATCAAGCTAAGTATATACAAGACCCTCGTAAGGCCAGTTATTTCATATGGCTCAGAGGCTTGGGCAATGACCAAAAGTGATTAGAGGATGCTCAGTGTATTTGAGCGAGGAGTCCTCAGGAGGATCTACAGCCCAGTAAAGATAGGTGAAGTGTGAAGAAGAAGGAAAAATAGGGAACTCAGCACTCTATTTGCCGACCTCGACATTGTTACCTTCATCAAGCTTGGAAGGCTAAGGTGGGCAGGGCATGTAGCCAGAATGGATGACACTGAAATACCTAAAAAGGTTATGACCGAGGACCTGCACTCCACAAGACGAGTAGGAAGGCCGAGGATCAGATGGCTGGACAGCGTATCCAACGATGCCAGAACTCTGCTTGGCGTTAGGAACAGGAGAGCTGCAGCAGAAGACAGAGCCGACTGGCGGAGGCTCTTAGAGGAGGCCCAGTCTCGGTAACGGGATGTCGTGCCACATATGATGATAATGATTCACACCTAAATGTAAAAATAAACACTGAGGACAGTTGTTAACCAATAATGTTAGAATTATATTGAATTTATTCAGATATGCAATGAGAGAAACAAGAGAGAGAGAATGTAATAGTTTAGATTCTCATATTCTCTCGTGAGATAAGAGAGATGGACTTGATTCTTATCAGGATGATGTTTTGGGGAAATCTGTTTTTAAAAAGTATGAATATACTTGTTTGACATATCAGTACTTTTTATTTTATGTCTTTAAAACCTCTTTATTAAAACATAATCTAGCAAACTGCATAAGACGGAAAGATCTGACCATACCATTAAACATGGGTGAACTCCACGCTGAAGGTAGCCAGTACATAGACAATATCTTAATATATCTACAAAGTACAGAATTATATGATCTCATATGTAAGCCTAGAAGACTGGTTAATGAAACCAAATTTTTATCCCATTACAGTTCATATTCATTAAAGTTTAAAGTTGACATATGTTTTAATAATTTTACTTTTAATAATAGTTTAATTTGATATAAATAAATACTGTATTCAAATAATGCAATTTACAATATATTCCTGGTTTCTTAGAAGACTTACATCAGTGTGCTTATCGTCCTCGGAAGGAAGCACGTAAAATAAATAAATCTCTTTATTTTCTGTTTTAGTTTACTGAACTGCTGAAAGATGAAGACTTACGAAGTGCTCATCAGGCATCAATTTTCAAAATGAAGGAAAGCACTATTACAGAGAAAACAAAAGCAGAAATTGCTTTTTTTGAACTTGAGAAAAAGTTGGTACTTTTATATTTTATTTTTTAAATAAGTATATTTCTCCATAAGTACATTCATGAAGAATGTGCTTAAAATAACAACCTATATAAGTACAAAATAAACATAAATAGTTGTGCTCTTTTATGAATAATGTTTTGCTATTTAGTGAATAGCTGACTCAAATATAAATTTGTTATTTAATTTTGTCCTGGAGTAAATTCACTCCAGCTTCTAATGGCCCGAATTTTTGGAGCTATTAGAAACACATGCTTCTTTTTCCAAGCCATTGTCTTTAGCTATAAATACAATTTTATAAAGTAATAAGTAATAATTATAAAGTCTGTATGCCATACTTCATAATCAACTAGATTCATACTTATGAATCTAATTGTAGAGAAACATGTGTAATTACCTTTGAAATTGAATAAGGAATTTTTTGTCATTCTCTATACAATTTTCTTTTCCACAGAAAACTTAAGCAAACAGGGAATGAAGAAGGAATTAGGAATATCCGGAAGAAAATTCGCGGTTTGATTATTAAACTTCAACATGAATTGGAAGAACTTCATAAGTAAGTCTTGCATATTTATTTATTTATTTTTTAAATTTACTGAAATTTGTTACAGTAATGTTTTTGTTTTTTTTAACTAAGTATTGTAACATCTGAAACCTGTGTGGTAAAATTTCCATAAGAACAAATTACATTACTGCATTTGAATATTCTATATTGCAGACCTAATGGAAAGTTTTGAAGAATTAGGAATTGATCTAAAAATTCTAATGGAAATGATATAACTTCTTATCAGATCATAAAAATTACTTGACAATGAAATTTCTTCAAATCATGACCGAAATGATTAGCACCAGCAAATCATAACCATCATACCAAGAAAATGTGTATATTTTACTCTAATACAACAGAAAGAGATAGTTTTATAATACACTAGCTGACCCGGCGAACTTCTTACCGCCTAACAGTCGATTCTTTAATTTTTTTTTTAACACTTATTCTGCTATTTGGGACACCGGGTCAGCTAGTAAGATAAAAAAAACTTAATAAGTCGACAATTAAATTATGTCAAAAAATAAAAATTATAAAACACAAAATTCTTTTAATAGTCTCTAAAAAATCACAATGAAAATTACAGATTTCTTATTATGATACCGACTTATTATATTTCATTTTACTTTTATTTATTATAAATTAAGTTTCATTTTTATTGTAGTACTTTATGGCAAACGATATTTTTTGTTTGATTACCTGGCGCGTAAACAAACAGAGCAGATGGTTTTCCAACACGGGAACAGGCTACATACAATTGACCATGCGAGAAACATGGGTTTTCTAGATTAATACCACAAAGACTTAATGACTGCCCTGGGATTTGTTTATAGTCGAACTGAGTTCATAGGTCCAATAGCAACACAGTTGTAGGCACTGTAATAAATTGACAGCAGCTCGATTCAAACTAGCACCATTATTAGTCGAATGTCCGCTTCATGGGTCTGTCTTAACCGAATTCTTTCACGTTCATTGCGATCTTCTCGTTCCTGGGCAGTACGATTAGATTGATAATTAATTTGATTCATTGCATTTCGGGTTCTTCTGCATAAATATGTCCGCCGTCCTATAGGAAGCATATTTAATAAGACACAATCACACAACACTTTAGTAATTTTATAGAAATTTGCGGCTTTTAGATTTAGTAATATTATAGATGCACAGCAAAGAGATGTTTACATTTCAAGTGACATTTTACCACAGACAATTTACATTTTACCATAGTCAATTTATTTTTGAGTAATGTTACCATCGTATAAATAATGACATTAATATTTATAAAAAGAATTAGCGAAATCGGTTCAGTTGTTCTCGAGATTTGCGCTTACCAACACATTTAGCGATTCATTTTTATATAATAGATATAAGCATTCAGAAGCATACTTTTTGAGTAAGAATAAACAAGATGAAAAGCCACGTGTTAGAGAAGCATTACAGAAAGTAACTCACTTTTTCCAGCTTCAAAAAGCTGGGGCTTCTAAACCACTGAATCTTGCTGAAAATAAACTTGTAGAAAATTTAAAAAAATTATTGTGAGACTGTTGACCTTTGAGACCCCTTTATAATGGCTATGAAGAAGTTGTTTCAGTGTACGAAACAAACACAGACTGAATTGAGGGAGCACTATCAAGGGTCGAAGACCCTTCGACACCAGCCATTTAGAAGGAGGCGTCACTGCCGAACACCCTCCGACACCCGCCATCAAGGTTTTAATCTCAAGTCAAAAAATCAGCAAAACTATAAAACATTTTTTATCTAAGAGTGTATTGGTTTGTCCTAAAAATAATGCAGGATTTTGGTATCCAAAATATATTATTATTATTATTATATATTAAAAACAAGTTTTACTGTGTTCTTTAATTAAAATAGTCCCCCATACTCTCAATACATTTCTCCCAACCTGTTGATAACTTTTTACTACCATCTGAATAGAATTCAGAATTCTTAGAATTTATAAAGTCGATAAATGCATTTTATAATTCCGTTCGATCCTTAAATATTCTATGTTGTAAGTAGCGGACCAGGTGTCTAAAAAAATGCCTCATCCACCCTACTCTCACCGGCGAGAGATCAGGTGAGAGTAGGGTGGATGTGGTAAAGTTTCATAGCCAAGCTCCAACAATTTTGTGATGTTACATGTGGGACATGTGGCCGGGCGTTGTCATGCAACAAAAGAAGCTCTTTCCAATTGACCAAAGACGACTTTCCAATTACTGATGCTAGGCATAAATTTGGTAACAACATGATTCAGAATAGATGGTTTTCGCCAGGATTTAAGAAGCTGTAATGTATCAAACAAAATGAAGTCCACCATACCGTAACCATAACCTTTTTTTTCTTTTTGATGAGTTGGAGGCTTTAGAAAATGTTTTGAAGCTTCTCTTTTGTCAAGCTACTGTCCAGAACGTCTACTGTCATCTTATAGAATCCACTTTTCATCATACTTTTGAGCTTTTTCACTTTTCCAATCGCCTTGTGAGGCTCCTGAAGAGGCATCTGATGATGCGAAAAATGTAGAGCCAATTTTAATAAATTGATGTTTATGTTAATTTGGAATTTTATTCATTGAACTTCTGCCTATAGAAGAAACGTTGAGATTTGGGTCACTATTTATTTTAATATATTTGATCTATGCTAGGAAACAGTTTTCAAATCTTTATTTTTTATAAACTTTATCTTCTCAGGCTGGAGTTCGAAACCAGACCCTCCTGTTTTACATTCGGATGTATTGCCAATTACACTTCTAAGGTTTATTTCACAGAATGACGAGGTCATTCATCTAATGGAGGCAATGAGTTAATTTTTCTAAAAATAAAGATTTTAAAATTGAGATTTTATAAATTCCTTGTTGGAATACCTATTTTGACCATTATACAACAATATCATTGCCTGGCTTCAAATAAATATGACTCTCTGTCGTCAGTCTACAGTTTTAGCTCCATTAGATGAGTTAACTTGTCATGCTGGGATTTGAAGCCTAGTAATGTTACTGGCAATGTACCCATGCGTAAAACGGGAGATTCTGAGTGCATTTTTCTAAACATTAAGTCACAAGTAAAGTTAAGTCAAAATTAAAGGTCTGTTGTTTTATACAGTGGTTTAATAAATAGTTGTGAAAAAAAAAATCACAGAGCCATGATAAATTTTTTAATATAAAAGAATTTAGTGAGTTTGGGATTGGAGACAATCCCATGGTACTTGAAGGTTTAAGCTTAATTATTTCTCTAGCATGCAGCTTCTAAATTCTTTATTTTCTCTTGTTGTTTTAATAGAGTACGGAGATTGGAAAAAAACTCATATAGGAAAAGAAGACAAAGGCTTGTGGATAAAATTAACTTAATAAAAATGCAGCTTAAGACTCAAACAGATCCACAAAACAAGGTAGAATTCACAATTATTTTGTATTAATTAAGACTCTACAATTTTCAGAGCTCCTATAACAAAATTAATATGATTATACATAAAAAATACCAATAATTGTTCCCTTACAAATGAAATTATTAAGATTTTATGAAATTTGGTTGTTTTATCAAATGAAATGCTGTTTTGTTTAAGGCTCCAAAAGATACATCTAACATAAACTCTGGCTCTGATGCAAAGAAAATACATGTGACTGATAGAAGGGGATCAGACATGCGAGCTTTTCTCGAGAGAAAGAAAAAGTATGCACAAAATAATTATTTTATTTTATTTAATTTTAATGTCCATTCAAGTAACAAAACAAGATTGTTCATCCTTAGGTTAAAGATTGCTTATTTATTTGGATCGAATGATTAAAATAACTTTACAGAAAGAATATTCAAATTGGAAACACTAAACCCAGTTAGTGTCTTTTTAATCAATCATTTTTGAACTTATTGAACAAGTTATCCATATTTAAACGCTGGTATAACAATATCTCATTCAAACCAGACTATCTCATGGTCTTATTACAGATGAAAATACTAATCCAATTATTTACAACAGCGTTCCATTTGTTGTTAATCCAAATAGCAGTTTTTAAAAATTCTAAATTTAGCTAGAATAACTATTATGATGTGTCCCTTGTTGCAATAGGCTTGCCTTAATTACATTAGACCGTTTTTAGTTTTAAACTCCTGAAGAGGATTCTAAAGATGTGAAACAAGCAGAGCAATTTTAATAAATTGATAATCTTGTTAATTTTAATTTTGTTTTATGGAATTACTGCCTATTTGGGAAAAATTGATAAAATCTGGATATAATAATCCGATGTTTGGTCACTATAAAACCCCAAATCAACGAACTAAACATATTCAAACCAAATCTTGTGCTAATTTATTGAATCTTTTTCTTTAGCATTTTATTCAATAAAGCAGCAGGAGCTATTTTTAATTATTAATTCATTTTTAAGATATACTTTTAATTAATACAATATTTTTGAAGCCTTCAAAAATATTGTATTAATATAAAAATTGCATAATATAGTATGTGATTCGAGAAATAATAAACAGAATTTTATTTATTTTTTACTTTGTCCCCCCTCCATTCCATCTAATGTTTAATACATTAAAAGGACTCATACAAAACCCAACAAATTCTTTGCCTTCTTAATATGAGATTCACTATAATTATTTAGTAGATATCAATTGCCTAAATTAACAGTTAAAACTAATTTATTCACAACATTAATTTGTTTCCTGGGTTTATTTCAGGGAGTTGGAGAGTAGGGAGCTAGCTTTAGCTGAGAGGTTAGCAGAACTGGAGAATATCTCCTCCTGGAAACAGAGGCTCGAGGAAGGAGAGAAGAAAATTCAAGAACTCGAGGCTCGTTTGAAAATATCTGCATTACAAGGTAATGAATCATTATGGTTTTCATCTCTATAAAAAATTTGAATATTCTTTTTAATATTTATATCTGTCTTGCACCAGACCACGAGTGTGGAGAAAGGCATTTACCTGATTCTTAAATATATGGCACTGGGTTCCTTGGATGAAAGTCAAAATTTTGTCGATAGCTTTGATATTTATTTAGGATTGAACATGTCTGCTTATAATTAATGAAACCATTGTTTGTTTGTTTTTTTACACCTCTGGAAGCACGTACCACATGGTGCTTATAAGGAATTGTCACTTTTATCAAAACTGAATAGGTATTAAACAAGAAAGGCGAGTTTGTCAAGGCTGCCACCATGAGTTGAAAAACTATGTTAAGTAGAGAACCCTACAATAAAAGCAAAACACGTAGAATGTTTCTTGAATGACAAAGTATATTTTCAAGAATAATTTAATAAAATGATTGATTAACTTATAATACAGGTAGTTCTAATATATTGCTAATCATTTTAAAATTAATTATATATCGGTTTGGCAAATATACATATAGTTTTAACATTACATTTCTTTCTTTTGCTTACTTGGCCATCTTAATTTATTTTTTGCTGCTGTATTTGTTCCCTATTTTCCTCATTAACTTGAATAAATGAAGAATATTGAAGCAGTATCAGTTTCATTTGAATTAAATTTTTTGGGGCCTGAACCACAAAGACATAAGATGGAAACCTTCTGAAATCCTCTCTGCAAATAATGTGTTAAAACTTACAATTATTTTTCTTGTGTTCATCAATAATAACATGAATATAACACGTATTTTCCAGTAGTGTCAGCATTTAATTAGCCAAAGTGTTTTTTTTTTTTGTATGTTCTTTAAATTCAGATACTCAAATATTTTATCATTTCAAAACATAATCTTCCTAAAGAAGCTGTCCATAACAGGAACAATTACTGTATGAAAGACTCAGTGAAGGAACTTAAGCTTAACTTATATTCTTTATTTCTGGTTTATAAATTCACTATTCATTTTAAGGCACTCAAAAAGAAGAGGAAAGGCAGGCAGTTGTTGAACGTGGAACGTCTCCATTGAGGCTGACTTCGGATGAGAGTCAAGGAGAAAGGCAGAAAGCAGAATCATACTCTGACACATTTGATCAAGCTTCGAGCTCATCAACTCATGATAGGGTAAATTATTATTATTATTTTAATAATAAATAATTAAATTTTTCTTTGTAATGATCAATTAATCCCATAGCTGGAAGGGAAAGACGCTAGAAAAATGATGGCCATCAAGGTTCCGCTGTCTCCTAGAATAACTATGAAGAGGCGTCATTCTAGTGGTTCTGATGAATCTCTTCTTTTTTCTCAGACAGGTAATGCCAGTTCTTCATATTATTGTATATAGTATTGAATGAATGGTGTCCCTGTGGGAGAGTGGATAGCGAGACCAATTCCTACGTAGGAGGCAAGCTTAGTTTTTCTGTCTATGAGCTCGCTGGAAAAATGCCCTACTCCACCCTCCACCTTGGATGTTTAGGAGGTAGCCAACCTGTAGATAGCCTAAGGTTTAATGACCTAGAACCACTAGTGACGTAAAAAAAAAAAGAAAAAAAGTATGTATGGAATAAATCAAGGGGCTCTATTACACTTAATAAACATTTTCTGTTTCTATACATGCATGGGGCCTGCCCTCCTTTGGGAGTTCAGGTAAGTCCCTACCTGTTCTTCTTCGGGAGGGAAACCAGGGGTTCTTCCCCCAAGCCGACGACAATTCCTGGCCTCCTGAGCCCCCAGGGTTCTTAGCCCTATTGGTGCTCAACAATGGTACTGCGGATGTTGTTGGTGGCAGGGACCATGTCCTGGTTCGCCTGTCGCAACATAGTGATCATGTGTTGGAAGTACTGTGGTTGAGTGGCCAGAACTTGGTGGGGTTATTAATTGAGCTTATCTCATAGCTCCAGAGCAGAAGTTATTGTGCGTCCCCTTCCCCGTGGGTCATCTCGTAAGCCCTACTGTTCACTTGCAAAACCCTGGGGCTCAAGGGGATATCCACATCTTGGTGGTCGAAGGAGGTTGGTTATAGGCGGGGGTGAGTTTTAGAGGCTATAAAATTCTGGGTACGTCCCCTTTGCCATTTCCACCATCTGTAACATACACACCTGTTTCTTGTTTCGATTCATATTAACCCTAGGATGCCCAAGGTAACACCATTTCCCAAGGGGGGGACTCTTGGAGTCCATAACTTCTTAAGTCATTTACTCCTATGTGCTTCATTTAAAAATATGCTTATATATTATGTATATATTCGTGCCATCTCTGAATAAAAAATATATCTCTTCTAGCTGCTCTGTTTTTGTTGAGTTATTTTGTTCTCAAAATATTTGTCTTCCATATTAAAGGAAACAGATTTTTTAAAATTGTTATTAAAGCTACAATATTTTACTGGAGAAGTTTTTCCATACATACAAATCTGGACTTGTTGATCAGATTTTATGTTTTTACTACTTTATATTTTTTATGTTGGTGTTCAAACTGAATTAAATTGTCCACGTTTTGAAATTAAACTCTGATCACAGCTATAATATAAAAATAACAATCAATTTCTCAGCCATTAAGATGTATTAGCTGTCCAAAGGCTTCTTTCATTGGGTGAGATTATCCAAATTTGGATAAGATTAATTATTTAATCTCATTTATCTCTTTTCTATTACATTTTTTTTTTTTATTATTTTTTTTTTTTTTTTATTGTTTCCTTTTCACTTTTTGTTATCATATATTGTTATCAGTGTTTTAATACCAGTAGGAAGACTAGCAGTTTTTATTCAATAATAATAGTTTTAATTAGCAGTACTATTGCGTGCATACAGTGACAGGTCGACACTTGTGCTTAAGCATTGTAATAAACAGAAATTAATCTTGGAGTAGACTCTTTTTCTCTGTGGATTTTGTATTTTCTCTTGGTGATGTGAAGGATAAGTAGACAGCCATTGAAGAGGTACAATTTGAAAGTTTTCATTGGATAATTAGTAGTTGATAAATACAGATTTAACTATGCTGCAAGTTGATCTGAGCTTTTTAAGTTAGACAATTTCTTGTGACAAATTATAGAATAACTTTCTTAATACATTTTATTGCACTGCTTCTTTCTCTTCATATTTGACATTTTTGTCTAAATAAATACTTACTCTTAAGCCTTTAAATCTCAGTAGCAATAAACACTCATTAATATTGCACTTTTTAAGAATCTGAAGACAATTACTCACATTGAACTAATGAAGAACTGCCTTTAAAGAAAAGTATTCATTTTAAGAACTGCATCAAAAGTCTAAGGCAGATAACTCTCCAGAGCCTTAAAAACAGATTCTTTTATAGTATGATCAAGAATTCTAGCTTTTATTAATTGTGGTATATTGATGTGCCAACCGTAACTTTTTCTCCCATGCAGCAAAAATCAGTATTTATCAGGGGCAATTAATGTAATGAGAAAGTCTTTTTTTTTTTTTTTTTTTTTAAAAAGCAAAATTGTTTTTTTAGAACTAGGGATCCAACTAAAGCTCCCTCCAAACTAGTGTAAATATACACCTCGGGTATATTTTATATATATATATATATATATATATATATATATATATATACACACTCGTGTTAAACTGTGTATGTGTGTGTGTTTTTTTTAAATTTATTTATTTTGTTTTTGTTTTTGTCTCTTTAGAAATATTAGTGCGATATGGTGTGTGTATGTTTGTTAACACGATAGTGGCTCCCAATTATGTTTTTTTTTTTTTGCCATGAAACTTGGCTTATAGCACTCCCATAACAAAAGATTGGACCAATTTGTTAACCAGAAAAATTGTTCCATTTGAAAGGGGGGGGGGCGGTTAATTCAGACTAATATGCTTTGTAATTAATTTATGACTTTAAATTCTACAGAAACTCAGTCAGAAGCGAGTGATATGGAAGTACGGGTTCTTGCACTCCAGCAGCAGTTGAAACAACGTAAGGCCAAACTGGAATTGCTTCACCGTGAATACAAGAAGAGCCAGAGGGAAAGGCTGATAGCAAAGGAGCAATCCCTCCTCTCTCAGATACAGGTAAATCATTAAATGTGTTCTCTTTATTAACCCCTCAACGCTCTGACTCATTTATGCAGTCGGGAAATGCAGTGTCCCCTCCGCTCTCAGCGTGGAAACCTCAGTGCTCCCACAGCTCTGAACGAATATACGGTATAACGGTCTATGTTCTAGATTTGCCACGATCGGGTTGACTCATAATTTTTCGTATTCTTTCTCTCCAGAAACAGCCGATGGTCTGAGGAGTGAACCAATGGTGATCCCTTGCCTATTCCATTGTTATTATACCGTTACTTTATCTGTTTTGATGTCTTACAAAATTTCCTAGCCCCTCTGATCCGTTTAAATTTTGCTCGACACCAGTGCGATAAAAGAAATTCCTCCAGTGGCGTGTCCAAGTATCAAAAAGTAGGATGGAAAATTTTATTTTTAAACAAATGTCAGACAGAAAAATGGTCGAGAAGGAACAAGGTGGGCTGCTGAGACCGAAAGCGCCACAATCTTATATCACAGTAATGGGGTGAATGGATCTGGATCACCCTTTCCACCTGTGGAGATGACCGTCAGCGGTTATAAAGTTAAATGGTAATACGAGAATGTTGTTTGAATGGACGAATTCAATGTAATTTGGACATAAATTGTTGATACACCTTTGAACACATACACACAAAACATTGTAATAATAATGTGCCATTCATGGCTTATTTCGCTTTGGGTGTTATACAGTGGTTAATAAATTTAACAATTATTGTCATATATACTAATTGTAATGATTGTCCGTAATAAAGTTAAAATGATAAATTTTAATATACATAATTATCATTTATAATATGGTTGGTGAGAGGACCACACATGTAATGTTCTAATGGCCTCTTAAGGGGCCGCATGGAGGCCATGAAACATTTAGGATGAATTGATTAATAATGAATATAAAATGAAAAACATGAAATTTTGTAATTTTTGATGATGCAAGCCACATACAACAAAAAAGGAAAAATAAATATTTATTCTGTAAGCAAAAATTTCTCACTTTTATGTAACTTAATGCAATGCTTTTTTGTTTGCAGGCATATGATCTATACATCGATCAAGTTAGAAAAGAATTGGAAAAGGAAAAAGAAGGAAGTAACGTAAAGGTTGTGAAGCCACTCATCAAGCAGCCAAAAATAGTCAGCGAGAGAAGAAAGAGTGACACTTGGCTCATTCAGGATAAAGAGAAACATGAATCCGCGAAGAATTCTTTGCAATCTTCGTTCCTAGTCAGCGCTGCTGGAGGTTTGGCGAGTCCTACAAAGGAACATCAAAAGAGCTCAGGAAGGAGAGGAAATGATTTCAATTTGGACACAAAAAGTTTGGAAAGGTTGAGCCTCAAGTCAAAACTTCCTTTCCATTTGAACTCGTTCTCTGATCCCAATTTACTCGAGAGCATCGAAGAACCTCCATCTGTGTCAAAAGTTAGTCAGTCGTCTGCGGAGAGCTGTGAGAGCGATGTAGATAAAGCTTGTGTAAGGGTTCAGTATACTGACGGGAAAGACAGAAGTAAGCAATGTGAGAAAACTAAAACCCCAAAAATACCAAAAGACATTACTCATAAATCTGCTCTGCCTAGCAACATGGTTCTCGTGAAAGAAAGAACTGAAAAGATCAGTAGAAAAAATGCTGTTAAAACAGAACCCAAAGTTGAAAAAGCTAATGTAGATTCCTATGAAAATGATTTAGACAATGAAGATAGTGAAGAGAACACTCTAACTCAACAAAGTATAGTACCTAAAGTAAATGAAGATTTTGTAGATTCAGAACAAAGCAAGACCGTTGAAGATGTCTCTCAGAAAAGTTCTGAAGGAAGCAAAGAAAATATTTCTGAAGAAATTCATATATCAGTATCTGGTTCAGCTCCTAAGACTGACGTAGATACCTCCATTAAGAAATCTGAAAAATCAGTGGATGAAGAACCATTCTTAACTTCTCAAAATGATCATAAAGATAATGGTTCAACACAAAATGAAGTACAAATTGATAGTGAATCTGTAGTTGAGTTCATTAATGAAAAGGCTTCTCCATCATTTAATGAAAGAACTTCTGATGAAACCACAAAAACTCATTCAATTTCCGACCAAAGTAATGGAAATGTAGAGATAAACAGCAGAAACGAGTCACTAAAAAAAATAAGAAATACTCTTTCAGATACAAGCAAAATTGAATCTGAATTGAGAATATCCCATGATGACTCTCAGAAAAGTTCCAAAACCAATATTCCGAATGAAAATGACAAACCTTCAATAAAAATTTCTTCAAATGAAGTTATTGAGGAAGGGATGAATGAAATATCAAATGAAGAAAGTGTGAGAGAACTTACTTACCTTGAAGTTTCTGATCATGCAATCCCTGAAGATGTATATGCCAATAGCAAAGAAATGCGAGAAGACGATGCCGTTGAGACATCTAGTGCCCCTGAAGTGGAGTCTAATGATGCATTAATTAGTCAAGAACTTGAAGAGGGAAACGAAAGTTTGTTAAAGAAACAGTTGTCTAATGTAGATACTTCCCAGAAAATTCCCAAAGAAAACACTTCTCAAAGTTTATCCGAAATTGAAGAACATCTTTCTAAAGACACTTTAGACGATATGTCAGATGGTTCTTTCCCATTACCTGTTACAAAAAATTTAAATCAAGAAAATATACCTGAATCAATTGAAAAAAATATTCCTGAGAGTGTTAGATCAAATAGTTCCAATAGTGAGAATGAAATTAGAGAATCCGTTGCCTCGGATGCGAAGAGCTTACCAGTAGAATGTTCAAACAAAGAATCTCTTATTTCTGAAGTAATACCATCAGTATATTCAATCAGCAGGGGAACTGAAGAAAATAGCGCATCAGATCATACAGTCAAGGAATCAGTTGCGTCTGGGGCAAACAGTCTAGAGGAACAATCAAATGAAGGATCTCGTGGATCTGAAGTAAGTCATTCAAACAGGGAGTCTGCTGTATCTGAAGTAAACAGTGCATCAGATCATTCAAAAAACAAATCTACTGCATCTGAAGATATTAGTGTACAGGAACATTCAAATGAGGAATATATTTTATCTGAAAGAAACACTGCTTTAGAACATACAAACAAGGAGTCTGAAATAACTGAAGTAAATAGTGAAATAGAACATTCAATCAAGGAATCCATTGTTTCTGAAGTAAATAGCGAACTTGAATTTTCAAACAAGGAATCCATTGTATCCGAAGTATGTAGTGAGCTAGAACATTCAATCAAGGAATCAGTTGCATCTGAAGTGAATACAGAATTACAACTTTCAAACAAAGTATCTGTTATATCAGAAGTAAATAGTGAAATAGATCATTCGAACAAGGAATCTGTTGTGTCCGAAGTAAATAGTGAACTAGGTCATTCAAATGAGAAGTCAATAGATTCTGATGAAAAAAGTCATACAATTGTCCCTTCAAATAAAGAATCAGTTGCATCTGAATACATACTGTCAGCACAAGAAGAAAAAGAACCTTTTTTTAATGCACCTCTAGATAAATCAGCTTCTGTCATTACTGAAGTTGTTGACAGTGTCCCTACTGAAGTTCCTAGCAGCCACAATGTTGAAATTCCAAAAGATGTTGATGAACAAATGGAGTCACAAGAAACTTCCATTTCTCAGGGAAGTATTCTTGAAGAAGAACAGAGTTCTATAACAATTAACGAATCTGTCGATAAATCTCAGAATGGCTCTAAAAATATTGAAGATGAAGCCATTTCAGAAATCATTGAAGAAGGCAAAAGCTTCTCTGAAAACCTTGTTGAGAACGATGCAAAATCGCCCTTAGACGTATCAAATCTAGATGACTCACTCGGGGAGCATTCTGACCTATTAAAGAGTTTTAATCTGAAAAGTAAGCTCTACGGAAAAGATGAAGAATATGATGAAAGTGCTTCGGATAGCACTGATTCCTTTATAGATGAACGGTCATCAGAAGAAGACATGTACAATGTGAAAACCCCATTGAGGCAGCCTCAGCAGATGTGGACGCAGGAAACGGACTTGAAAGGGCCTGGAGCTCCACTCATGGAAGCTCTGCAAGTAAGTACTACTACATTTCTCAACAATAATTATATCCATAAATGTATTAACGTTTTATTATTCTGAAAGTAAGGTTTAGGTTTTTAAATGAGTTTGTTGTTCTCCCGGCTACCGGGAGACCCGGTAGCCGTGAGGGTTAAGGCGTGAGCTCTTAACACTCCGTGCCAAAGGTTGTGGGTTCGATTCCCACTAGGGGCTGTGGCTTTTCTTTCGAAAAAAGAAAAGGCATCACCCCTATCCTGGCTAGAAAAGGGTGGTAACCTATAGATAACCCGTCCTAAAATTCGTAGTCAATAATAAATGGACGTTAAAATTTAAATAAATAAATAATAAATGAGTTTGATTCCCAGCCTAATATTTTCATAAGTATAAGGATTTACTTATGTTGTATTCTGTACAATGTAATCGTACATTGACGGAAATGTTACTCAATCGAACAAAATATATGCCATGCACTAAAACATACATTTTTAAACATAATTAAAGGCTAAAATTGTAATCAAATTGATATTAATTAATTTAATTTAATTTTATATTATTAGTCTTATGTTGTGTGATTGATACACATAGAAATGTGACTCCTACATACAAATTGAACCTCTAATGAAGCGTCAGCCTGTTGCTTTAACGATTACATATATAATCAATTACTTTAAAATGTAGGCTTGTTTTTTTTAAAAAAAAAAAAAATCATCACAGTACTTTTTGAGTCTGGAATACAAACAAGGAGTCTTCACATGAATCTTTGGCTTCAAAGTTTTCCCCTGCTATTTCAAATTCTTCTTTTTTACATGGTGCTTGGCTGTTTTCATCACCATACTCCTTCACTGGCTGTTTGTCTTTGAAAGAATCAAATTTGATGAACTCAGTGAGATAGTTACAGGATTCCTCATTAATAATTTCAAAATCACTGCCAAATATAAGGCAATTGCCTCTCCAAGAGCATATTTCCTGTCTGAGGTATGTATCTACAAAAATAAATAAATTAGATAATGAGAAAGCACCCGGGATATCATCTTGACAGATGAACAAGAAAAGAGGTTGAGGAAATACATGAAATATTACCATAATAGCCAAGGAAACCTGTCGACTGAACCTACAACAAATTAAAGTATAGAATGTAAAATAAAATGATATTTGAATTAAAATTATCCTATTTTAGCAAGTCAAATGTAATTTGAAAGGCTAGCCAGTTTTTAATTAATACCAAGTTAACAAATAGCTTTACATTTTCAACATAGCATAATATGCTATGTTGGTGCTATATTCTAATATTATTAGAATATAGCACCAATTTAAGAAATGGCATTAATTATATAATACTTTCCTATGTTAAAAAAAAAAAAAAATGTTTTTAGTTCTTGTGAATTTTAACTAACCTGAAATTTGTACTTGTTCTTACATCAGATCTCACTCTCGAGTGAGTACATTTTTTATAAAGAGCAGTTTTTTAATATGTATCAGTAGTGCTCTTGATATAAATTTTTAAAAAAATTAGAAATTTATATTTAATAATTTTATAAGTGTATTTACAGGGTGTCTACTGCACATAGAGTCATGAAAATGTCACAAAATTGAAAATAGGGCATGAAACCCTGTCACAAACTTTCAGTTTGACAGGAATTCTAACATAATCCTGGGACCTCCATGCATTCGTAATTGTCACTGTTTTAGTACGTTGACACCATTCTATCTGCCTCCCCCACCCCTTACTCTGTTTGATTTTTTTGTTGTAGCAATTACATCAATTATCCATTATTTACATATATTTTTATTTGTCAGACTTAAATATTGCGATTCTTTACACTTTAAATTTGAATTCTACTAACATTCTTCAATATTTGTGAGGCTGATAATTCCATAGGTGTTCTAAAATTTTTAGTATCATCGTCATTAACTATCCTCTTTAACATACGATGTACATTTTACAGAGTTTTATTAATTGTTTTAAATGTGTGTAAAATTTTAAGTTTATAGATATCACGTTAATCCAATAATCCATTTAAGCTAAAAGTTCATGCTTTTTTTTTTTAAGTGAAATTATTTTCTTATTAAGAGTGTGTGAACTTTGGATTTCATGAAAAAATCACAAAATTTGCTTTTAAGAAAGCAGTAGACAGCCTGATTTAGAATAGAATTCTAAAAATTATGTTTCTTTAAATGGTTTGTGCTTTAACAGAGAGAAGGCGGGTCTGCGTTGGATGTCGTTTGGAGAGGTATTGCCGAAGCAGCTGTCGAAGAAGCCACTCAACTTGTCATCTCAACTTTTATTAAAAAGAAACAGCAAGAAGATATTGGTACTTTTCTTTTTCCATTTTTTTTTCTTTTGTAAACCTTGTATTCTATCAGAAATTGAAAAAGTTGTATTTCCGATTAGAAGACTAGATTTAGATGAAAGTTTCGGTTGGTACTCTGGCTACTTTCTTCGGCCAATTATTAGAAGTGAGGGGAATGCCATCATGCTCATTTTGCAAGATGCTTTCCTTATGTGAATTAAAAAAAAAAAAAACACGTAAAAGTACAATTTTTACAACCCTAATATTTATATTGCCACCCTCCATTTGTTAATGGCTTGCTGAAGAAGCCTGTTGGAAATGTTCGCGAAAGAATTATTGTGGAAATTAGACCTGAAGACGAAGTTAATCAAAACAAAATATTAAAAAAGCTCTAAAATTCATCGGTGTGTGGAAATTGGACTTTCATTTTTATTTTATTTTAATTATTCTGCCTCTACCCTGCTGGGTCATTGGCAGTGTGGTCTTTTATATTTGTCTGTAGATGTTGATTTGTTTAATGAATGTTGATGTTCATTTTTATATACCCTGGTAATTTCTCATATTTAAACTAACCAATATTTTTCTCTTTACCACATTATTATGGTATTTATTACCATTAATGTGGCATTTAGTACTATTAATATGGTATAATGCTTTTGAACAACTTATTTATGAACGTCATAATAAAGGTGAAATACTTGTAAATTACTATCAACTTTAAATATGAGTATTTCAAGTTTATCATAATTATTATCAAGAAAAATAGATTAATGGTTAATATGTTTGTTAATTTATTTTATTCTTTTTTTGTCTAGAAATAAGCCACAAGGAGCTCCAAGGAAAAACCGAGGTTTGTATTTATTTGATAATTGAATATCCCAGTATTTCATAATATGAAATAGCTTTTATATTTGAAAGTAAATTTTCAGAATAATTCATTAAAATTAAGAGAAAAAATAAAGAACAATAAAAAAGATTTTTTACTAATAAAACTAAATAATTGAACTGTCATTAAAGATTTAGTAAATGGGAGTCGTGAAAGGTTCATTGAATCTTCGATAGATGAGTCGGTACATGCACTAAAGGTCATAGGTATATTTATAATGTTAGCATTACCGTTGGTATAAATAAAAGTTTGAGGAAGGAAGAAGCCTGGATGTGTAGGTGTGACAGATTTAGAGAACTTTGGCCTCTTGCCAAAGGGCCAATCCCCACACTCCAATACAGCTTCCAGGCTCTGAAATTAATTTCCTATTATATTGCCTCCGTTTGATTTCTTTCTCTTAAATAGAATTTTTTCTATCATAATTTTTGTTTTTCAAAAAAACATCTAAAAAACCAAATTACATGATATTAGAATCAGACAAAACGGGAAAACGAGTTCTGTTTTCTTTCGATTTACATCGTGTTTTTTTATCAAATAACAAAACATTTCATTTATGATTGTTTTTTATTCAGGGAAATAACGGTGAGGAAATGTCTATAGCATTCGTATTCAATAAGTGAAGTTTTGTTTGTCTTGGAGTATTACTTAGCTAGAATAAAATTGTGTTTATTCTTCAACTATAGGTGGGTGAGAATGATGAAGAGTGGCGAAGAGAAAAACTCTCTCAACAACAGGCCGAAGCAGAAGCAGAAATCCTTCGTCTCCAGCAGCTTAGAATTGACAAGGAGGTGAGTCGTCCTGCAGATTAGAAATACTTATAGACCATTGCTCTTTATTTCTCTAACTCCCCCGTAATGAAGAGAGGGAGTTTATTCTACATGTCCCAGGCTTTTCCATATAACATGTATTAGAGTTTTTCTTTTCTTTTTTATGTTTCAATTACAATTATCCACATTTCTGAAGGTCTATATATGTATACATACATACATATACATTCACATTGCTTTAATATTACAATAGCAGTATGGATAATATACTTACAATTAAAAAAAATATATATATATTTTCTAATCTTAATCTTATATAAATAAGATTAAGATTAGACTTTTCTTCTTTTTTTTTTAAATTGTAAGTATATTATCTATACTGCTATTGTAATATATATATATATATATATATATATATATATATATATATATATATATATATATATATATGATATGGAGATAGTCGTTAGCTAAGAGAAATACATCAGATTTTCAGAAAAATCTATATTTCAAATGTTTCGGCTTGCTCTTTCGCAGCCTTCATTAGCAATAAATGCCTAGGTGATGGAAGAAGACCACAATAACCTACACTTATATATGGTCACCTTTAAGTTATTGTGGTCTTTCTCCGTCACCTAGGCATGAAGAAGACTCCCGAAGAGGAAGCTGACATTTGTCTGAAAATCTGATGTTGTTTTTGAAAAAAAAAAAAAAAAAAAATCAGTCCCGTAACAGGCCACTAGGGTCCAGAGGGGCAGATACTGTAGAGGTATCTTGCCCATATGGCACACTAGAAATATATTGTGGTCAGTACCATGCTCTGGCAACCTGATTTTTCATTTTACAGGTACCAATTAATCATTAAAGTGCTGGGTGAGCCTAGGGATGATCTGGGACCCCAATTAATAAAAATATACAATAAAAATCTTCAGTGCATGCTCGGGTTTTGAACTTAGGTCCTCCAGTTCATTAGTCGAGTGCTTTACCACTGAGCTAATCTCCCCCTTAATTCTGGTATAGATAATATAGATACAATTTTGTTTTTAATATATTTCCTAATTTGAATCTAATAATAAAAATATAAAATTTACCATAACTCCTAATTAAAAAAAACTACTGTAAAATGCCAAAAAAGTAAAAATTAAAAACGTCAAAGAAATGTAAGGATATTGAAAAATTTGTATGATTATTTATCTGCTTTTTATATAGACGTGTCAGTTTTGCTTACCAACAATTAGAATATTCCTAAATCTAATATCTTTATCTTGTATGTAGATTTATTGATTTAATAAATTTTTGTAGAACAAAAGAATATTTACCGTAAAGTTCTTTTGGGCTTATTGGCCTTTCTGTTTTGTCTTTTTTAAATTATGTTCAGTAGTCTTCAGTTAGCAGTCACTTGGGACATGCACATGTTAAATGGGTGTCTTTTTCAGTTGTGCTGATCTGTCCTGCAATTTTGTCTAATGTTTGTTCCTTAATAAATATTTTTGGTGTTCAATAGAAATTGTTTCATGTATAATTCGGACATTAGCATTGGTTGAAGTAGATTTTGAGAAAATGTCTGCTACTTAGTTCCCTTCTTCTGGTTATGTGCTTTTAACAATTTCAATTTAATTATTGAATTTTTGGTTCTGATCGAATCTATTTTCTTTCTTAAGCTTACAAGAAAATCAAAAACAGCATTAGCTTAAAGAAAATAATAAATTAATTAATTCCATCTTTTGTTTTTTGTAAACAATAAAATCCTTAAACTGCTATTCTCATTTTAAAAATATTGTATAAAAATTAAATTTCAAAAACAAAACACTCTTTCTTATCCTCTTTTAAACTTTGTCCCTGGGTGACATGCCGGCATGTAGGAGGAGATGAAAACACTCTATTTTAACTATTTCAGGGAGGCCCTGAAATACCATATCAAATATTTATATTATTTATTCCAACATGTTTTAACTATTAATTTAAAAAATTCAAATCAACAGTTTTTCTTCCAGAGTTGAACTGATTAAGTAATGCGTAATTAAATGAAAAATTAACGAAAAATTAAAGGACTTAATGGAATAGCTCAACTTAATTTATTTCATGAGGGGAAAAAACAAAAAAAGAAATGAGGTGTTGCAGATAGGATGGGGGAACTCAACATCTCAAATATTTTTTCCCACCATCCGAATCTAGTCGTTTCAGAGAATCTACAGTTATATTTTTCATGTTGAGCTTGCCCTTCTTTCCCTCTTAAAATGAAAAAACATGGAATGGAAAACATCCGGCTGGAAACTGCCATAGGAAGGCAGATACAATAGGTGAACATAACACTCCACTACTGGCTCACTGGTTGATGATATAAATAAAATGCTCTTTTTGCTAAATGTGAAGTTCACACTAATTCCTGGTCAATTATACATAATTTGAACAATGAGACATCCCGCAACGAAAACATGTTTTGAATACATTCTAGTGGAGTTTACCCTTCATATCCGCAACGTCTAAAATGAAGGAGTTATAATATATATATATATATATATATATATATAAACTGAAATATACAGGATATTAAATATTATTTACTAATTGTTATTACAACTTTGAAGAAAAACGAATGAAAGTAAGGAGAGAGAAATAAGCAATTAATATTAATTTGTCAACAATTATAAATGTTCTCATTTTTAATGATCTTGTGTTGAAGAAAAGGTCAGTTAGTTTTTCTAGTGTGTTGGACCTAAGTAATTTCAGATTCAAATGTAACAAAATGAAAATAACTTTCATTACTTATCCATGCTACTTCAAACAATTTTCTTCGTATGCATGCGATTAATCAAGTTTCTTTGTAGACGATGAAGTAATATACAGATGAATGGTTTTAACACTAGCAGAAACTTCAACAAATGAAATAACTCATTTTGAAAAAAGTGTTTTATATTCATCAGACATGACTGAACCCTGACCATCTCTTGAAAATAGCATTAAGCGCCAATTACCTATAAACTTAGAAGGTTATATCTTAATTGATTTAATTTAGTTTACATCTAGTTATAAACAAATTATTATCAAGCTTAATTATTAGCAAAAGTAATAGAACTCTGGATTGTTAAGGATATAATTAAGTTGAATATTAAAAGATTTAATTTATTAAGGCCTTCTAAGGAATAAATTATTTATTTATATATTTACTTGAAGAGCTCCATAGCAAGGATCATCTGATGAAAAAGAGAAAAAATAATAAAGCAATAGCTTATAAATTAATTTATCATGGTTAGAAAGTAAATATCAAGAATAACCTAAATAAATAAGAGGTAAATTAAAAACTTCCTAAATTTAGTTAAGACCTAGTCATAAACAACATAATATTACACAGAAAGCTGCTTAAATATATTGTATTACTGACGAGACGCTAATGGTCAGTGTAGTTGCTGCATCTAAAATAAATTTATAATCTATAAAAATATTGTGGAGGTCTGACATATTATTCAACCTTGAAATATGGGAGAATATGTTTCATCTCCTGTTATTTTTTTCCTCATTGTTGTTGTTATTATTTCTAATACTTGTCAGTTTTTATTTTTCTATTTGGTGGATACTATGAAAAATGTTTTAACTTGAACATTACTACTATATGTTAGAATGCAAGATTGGTCATTTAATTTATTACAAATTACTCATCTTTTAGTTCGACATAGAATACAAATGAATTTATGAAATCTTATTATACAGAAATGTACTTTTATTTATTTTATTTTTTTAATTTTATTAAAAAAAGGTCTATTTTTATCTAATTTGAATTATCATATCCTTCATTATTCTGTCTTGGAGTCGTATTCAGTGCTACATCAATGAATGAATGGAAAACTAATTTTCAGTGGTAGAAAGTAACAAGGGTTATTAGTTATTACCCATAATCCAGAATTTAGCTCGATTCTCATCTTAATGTACCATTTACTTCGTGCTTCTTCTAATACAATATATATTCTAATGATAAAATCCCGAGGATTAAACTAATGCTCTTTCTGGGTTTCTTTTTTTGCTAGTAGATCCAAGGAACAGAGTCTTCAACTGATGACAAAAAAAATGAGCAGGTAAAATAGTACAATGCTTTGCTCAACATTTTATTTGCTGTCCGTTTTTATTTAGTAGATTTTAATTTTTACTGCTATAATCGTTAATATTGATTTTTTTTTTAAATGGAATAGAAAATAGTAATGTTATTGATTGTGCCCCCCATCAGAGGTTCAGTCAAAGTTTGTTTTAAAAAAGTTATTTTACAAGTAAAGAAGCATTTAGTTTTTAAGCAATAACTGAAGTACTCAAAAAGCCATACATTATAGACCATATTAACATTATTTTTTCATTCTTAGAATTAGTGGAGAGGAAGTCAAATTGTGAAAAAAATAATAATAAAAAGTCATAAAGACTATCATGTTACTTGAATCACTGAGACCCAATGGTTTGTTTTGTACAAGCACCAAGTTTTCAAGTCAAATATTGGCTAAAAAAAATGGGAAAAGTCTGAGAATTTATACATACTTATAATAGATTTAGACCTAGTGCATCTTAATTCTTAAGAATGAGCTCGACTGGGACCAAATAAATTTCAACTGATGATTCATTAAACTTTGACACATTTTTCACTCATTTTTTAAATTCACTTAGAAGCCAAGGGCTTCCCTGCAAAACTAGCCGTGGGTTGCTGACTCATTTGTCAAAATAGATATATTTAGGCATCTCCTCTCCCCAATAACTTTCTCATTTAAAAATATAATAATAAAATAGTAATAATAATGTACAAAATAATTTTACCCTCTAAAAATTAATTTGTAGTAACTCATAGCCACAATGGGAACATTTGCTCATTTAAGGTGGAATTCGCTTAATACCCTGTGTTAAAGGCCATTTGTGCATTAAAAGAAAATCTACTGTTATTTTTCTCTCCCTTTCTGTCTACTCTTCGTCAAAAATGAAAATCATAATAAAGCATTTTTATTTACCTGCAGACTTTAATGCTTTTTTCTAATAACAAAACTACTTTTTATTGGTCCCTATAGTAAGTTATTTACAATAAACTTTAAACTGCTTCTCCAGAGCATACATATTTAACATATAATATATTAACTGCTATTTTGTTATATCGCACTAGTATTTCTAAAGTGACACTGAAAAAAACTCAACTGAAAATGTGTTACTGTTCTCTATGTAGGGGGCATTGCATGTAGACAGAAAGAGTGACACAAGTGCCCTCTGGCTTACAAGCTCTGAAGCTAGGTACGTACAGTTTTGATGGTTGATAAAGAGATATTTACCAATGTCTTTCTTAGTCATAACTGAAAAACACCGATTTTTAAGTTGTGTCACTTTAGAAATACTAGTGCGATATATAGTCATATTATGACATATTTCATGATATTAATGAAGGTTCAATTTCAGCTAAACATTGATTAATAGAAAATTATGTTTCATTATCACATGTCATAATATAAGAGTTACAAAGTTAGTTTTAATTTTCTATTGTTTGATATATTTCAATTTATTATATTTATTGCAGATAGAGGCCTTGGAGGAGGAAGAAGCAAGGCAGTACTTCTACGTGAGGGCGATTCCCGATAAACCTCCTCCGCCTTACACTCCTCGTAGATCAAGTCTTGTTTCTAGCGTCCTTGAAGCTGCAGGAGAACTATGGTCTGGTCAGAGTGCAATCCCACCCGCATTCATGCCAGGCTCACATCTGCGGGAGTTTATCTGCGACCTCGCTGGAGAGCTTGTTCGAAGAGTTAGCCCTTCTCCAGCACCTGCGATGCCTCCATGGGTCCAGTCCAAGAGGCGCAGACCTAAAAAGCCCATCAGGTTTGATTATAGTCTTTCTAGAATTATATTATTGATACAATTTAAGTTTTAGAAAAGAAAATTCAATTAGTAAAATAACATGAACCAGAGCTTTCTATCGTTTAGACGCTCTGGTTCTCTTAACACTTTGATGACAGGTCACACCATTGGCTTGCCATAGTTTTTTTTTGTCTGTGTTTTCAGCCACTAGGTGGTCACTAAACTATTTTAACACTGCCATCGTTTTTGATGCCACCGACGGTTGTCAAAGAGTTAACTGACTTCTAACCAATTTTGACAAAATTTGGTACAGATATACTTTGTCTGATTTCAAAGATCAATTTTGTTAACCAGCAGTATCCTTCTACTGGAATATGGCTTTTATGGGGTGAAATTCACTCAAACAAAATCAAAGCACTTACATTTTTGCAATAATAGGCTTACAGGTACATGTTTTATAAGTACTTCATTGTGGGGAATCAAATTAAACCATTTTCAAGGCCATATCTATAATTGTTTTTGATAAATATGAGAAAAACGATTCTTGGTATTAGCGTGAAATAATTTTTGATTTATTTGTAATAATGCATTTCAAGTGGAAGTCGAAGAGGCCAAGTGAGTAATTTCTGCTACTGTAAGTTTTCTGTACAAAAAAAAAAAAAAAAAATCAGTCCCGTAACAGGCCACAAGGGCCCTGAGGGGCAGATACTATAGAGGTATCTGATTCATGACCATACAACACACTAGGGAGATAGTATGGTCAGTATTATGCTCTGGCTGCCTGATTTTCCCCTTGGCCGCTTCGACTGCTAGAGTCATTAGCACCCAAGATACCCGTTATTAAATTAATTACTGTACAAAATGAGGCTTAAAATCTCATTTACTTCAAGATTTTATGGGAGTAGGTGTTTAAATTTGTCACAAAATATTAACTATATCTATTCCAGTGTTGTGCAATTACTTGAGTAATCGTAATGAGTGAAGATTTAATCGTTTTTACTCATACATCAAATTTTTAATCATTACTCATCATTCTGACTGAAAAGTCTCAAACACACCACACATCTGAGCAGGAGAATTGGAAAACTATTCTCATCAAGATAATAAGAGTCATAGATATGAAGAGTTGAGACTTTTTCACCCGTTGGTATTTCGGTAATTACTGATAAGAATCCGGTAATAGTATCCTAATTTATAAAAATAAACGACATTGGGATTACAGATTTAAGAAACATTTCATAAATTCCACTGAAGAATATTCCATGACATAACTATTTATTTTTTCTTCCCTGTAGGACCAAAGAACAACTTCTAGAGGAAGTCGAAAAGGAAGCTAAAATTTATCTCGGAGTCGAAGAGCGAGAAGTACGCGAAAACTTAATAATTCGTTGGTCGAAGAAAAGAAGAGACCACGTGGACGAAATACTTGTTAGGGAAAGCCAGGAGGAAGAATGGGAGTGGACTGATTTCACCGTAGACGAAAATATTATCAAGAACAAAATAGCTCAAGCAATAATAGAAGATAGTATCTCCACCGCTACTGCAGCACTTGCTCAAGCATTCGAACGGAAATTCGGAAGTGATTAGTGAATCTCACTCTCTTTAGCCAGTAATCATTATCACTCCATTTAAGCCAAAGAGGTAACACATTTTATTTTTTGGTCATTGCCCTCAACTATGTTTTATATCTTTTATGGACCAAGTTGTATACTTTTATATGTGGCTATTTTTATTTGTTTTATGCCTAAATGATCTCTATACTGTTGAACAAACCTACCTCAACTACTGCAAACTGTACATTCTTTTCTTGATAAAAAGATTCCCAAAATATATATTTCAGATAATTCTGTATCCGATAATCCTACATTACTATGAATTTGTCTGTAATGTGTGATCTTTGAAGGCCTTGCCACTCTATGGTTATTTCCATATTACATTCCGGCATGCAGTGTATTGTCACTTTATTAATAATTTTAATTAAATAGTTGAAACAAAATATGTTTCTAACGAATATTCAAGGATTAAAAATTATTTTTATATTAATTTTTCTAATATTTAGCCATGCTCTCAAACATTTAATATTTCTGGCCATTGGATGCCAGAGACCAATCTTCGAAGGTTGAAATAAAAGTGTCATCCCTCCGCTCTACAGTAATTATTTAGGAGTAGAACATTTTTGAGCTAATAAATTATTATGTAGTGGTGGCAATTTAATCTAATTTGTTTTTTTTTTAATATTATTCTGATAAAAATAATGTATGCCAACTGGAGATATTGCAAGTTTTATTTTGCCACATAGGTTTTCTCTGAATTTATGAATTTTATATTTTGTAATTATTTTTTTATATGCATGTAAATAAATATTTTATTTGTTTTTAGTCCTAATTTTTTAAAATAAATTGATGAATTAATTGTCTTAAAGAAACATTATTCTATTGTCTTTTATAAATTATTATTGTGATAGTAAAGGTTGTTGTGAAGAAACACTGTACAGTAAATAAAGTTATTGATTTCAATAGTTCCTAATAGCGAAACTATTAAAATCAATGCCTTTCTTTAAGACTGCTAAGATTTTCATTTATACTGGAACTACAATAATTATTAAGTTAATTTTACAATAAACTATAATAATAATAGCACAATTAAAAAAAAAAACAAACATTTACAGGATAAATGACACAATTCATATTGTTGTAGCTTCAATATATCTGAAATTATTAGATTTTTTTTGTTCAATGTTGTTGAAAAGTTTAAAAAACAGTAAATGTGGAATGTTGCCTGAAAAAATGATTTTTCAAAAAAATTAAAGGCTATTCTTTATTGCTTTTGAACTGTACTTAGGACTTCCCTTTGATATTAGGTACTATAATTTACTGAATATATGTAATTAAATCAATTTATTGTAAGAAATGATCCCTTTATTTTCTCGCCTCTCTCTATTTTTCCTCCTTAATTATTTTTACTTGGTGATTTGCATTTATGTTTCAAGACTGCTTTAATTTGGAAATGAACTACCTCAGGTCTTGTTAATATGTATTTTATGTTATTGTAGTATATGTTTATGTGTAATTGTTGTAAATTACTGAAAGACATCTTATTGGTGGTAGTTAATTGTTTGAAATTATGTTAAAGGTTTTTAGCATTAAAGGAGTCAAGGTGGGTTTATGATTGATGCAGTGATTTCAGACTTCTTGAGTCCATATTATTACCAGATTTGTTTCTTCATATTTGATATGCTTCCTTGCAAAAGCAAGGTACATCTCAATGTAAATTAGTTATAGGAATTTTATCTGGGTTAAATGGTAAACAATTTCAGGGTAAATTGAGAAATTTTGAAGTTCACTCATTTTTTTTCGCTCCTTTTCTACTATAAAGAATTTAAGTTAGAATTATAAAATGTTTGCATTTTGTGGAATTATTTGCGAAATTAATTACATGCAGTGTGCTCAGTGTAAATCTGTATTCTTCGATGGTAAACTTATTGTAATGAGTAATTTTTAAGTATTTAATGTAAAAATGAATGTATTTATTATTGTATAAACTGTTTTGTAAATTTGTCTTGTACTATAATATTATAAATTGTACATGTAATTAATGAAAAATAATATTTCATTATTACTCTTTGTTTTAATAATTCTTATATCATACCTTTTCCCATGTTTTCTTAAATTTGGGAACCCTTTAGAACAAAATATGTGCTTCTAATACTAAGGAGTCATTTTTGATGGGAAATAAAGTACAGTAAGTATACATTTGGGGTGAGGTTAGCTCAGTGGTAGAGCACTGGACTAGTATGCTGGAGGACCTGAGTTCTAATCCCGAGCAGGCACTAAAGATTTTTATCTTCAAGTGTATTTGTTCATGTGTTGAATTCAGCATACCTGACCTTCCCTAAGCCAACCCAGCCTTTAATTAATTTAATAATTATCCATCAGTTTAAGATCTTTTAAAACGAAAATGGGGAATACATTTTTCATAAATGGAATTTTTTTTCTTTGTCAACTGATGAGGGCTGAATCTCGAATCTTACAAAAAATAATTCCGGCGGATGCCTGACAATCTATGACCACAATGTCTGCCCTTCTTGTGGATCCATCTTTGGCTATGCGGCTCACTTCTTTATAATTTTTTTAAATAAATAACTTGAATAGTTTTATCATTTTATAGAACAAAAGAATAATTTAATGAAATGAAATAATTTATGAACATTCTTTTGAAAACTGAAAAACCTATTAAAAGGGTTGAACCTTATTTATTAAAATTTGAACATCCACATATTATGTACAGATTACCACCCTTTTCTCACCAGGATAGGACTGACACCTTTTCTATTTTTGAAAAAAAAAAAAAAAAAAAAAAAAAACAACCTATGGGGAGGCAACCTGTAGATAACCCATCCTAAAATTTGTTATCAATAATAAATGGACGTTAAAATTTAGCAATTCATTCATGACACTGAGGTGCTCCGGACCTTCCCCATTAAAATTTAAATAAATAATAGTATACAACAGATTTGAAATTTATCATAAGGAATTGTTTGAAGTCACATGTTTTTTTTTTATTTAGAAACAAAATGCACACTCTATACAATAACATATGTAAAAAAAATATTTTTTTTTTCACATAGTCAAATCAAAAATCTTACAAGATGTCACTCGACAATTTTCTGGATATAGATGACGATATTCTCAAAATGTCCACTGAGGAAATATATGGAAGAATACGATTATTAGATGGGGAAATACGAATAATGAATAGTGAACTTTTAAGAGTTTCGCATGAACTACAGTCACAGAAAGAAAAGATTAAAGAAAATAATGAAAAAATTAAGGTAAACAAACACTTGCCCTATTTAGTTTCGAACGTAGTAGAGGTCTTGGATATGGAGGCAGAGAATGAAGATGAAGGTGCAGTTGTAGATTTGCACGCTAAACAAAGTGGAAAATCAGCAGTTGTTAAAACCTCAACGAGACAAACATTTTTTCTTCCTATGGTCGGATTGGTGGAACCTGATAACCTGAAGCCAGGGCAGCTGGTAGGAGTAAATAAGGACTCTTATCTGATATTGGAACCGCTTCCCAGCGAATATGATGCCAGAGTAAAAGCAATGGAAGTAGATGAGAGGCCTACTGATCAATATTCAGATATTGGAGGATTGGACAAGCAGATCGAAGAACTAATGGAGGCTGTTGTTCTACCTCTAACTCACAAAGAAAAATTTGAAAAAATTGGAGTCAAGCCGCCAAAAGGAGTACTGCTTTACGGCCCTCCAGGAACAGGTAAAACTCTTCTAGCTCGTGCCTGTGCAGCTCAAACAAAGTCCTGTTTTCTTAAATTAGCTGGTCCTCAGCTTGTACAGATGTTCATCGGAGACGGTGCCAAGTTAGTAAGAGACGCCTTCTCGTTAGCAAAAGAGAAGAAGCCTTCGATAATTTTTATTGATGAAATCGATGCCATAGGCACAAAACGATTTGATTCTACAATCGCCGGCGATAGAGAAGTCCAGAGAACAATGATAGAACTTCTTAATCAGCTCGATGGCTTCAGCTCGTCGGAAGAAATCAAAGTGATTGCTGCAACAAATAGAGTCGATATACTGGATCCAGCACTTCTTCGCTCTGGAAGGCTCGATAAGAAGATTGAATTTCCTCACCCTGATGAGACAGCTCGTGCACGTATCATGCAAATTCACTCCAGGAAAATGGTTGTCAGCCAAGATGTGAATTTTGAAGAACTCGCTAGGTCCACTGATGATTTCAATGGGGCCCAATGTAAAGCTGTTTGTGTTGAAGCAGGCATGATTGCTCTGAAGAAAAACAAATCCATGGTAGATCATGATGATTTTATGGATGCTATTTTTGAAGTTCAAGCAAAGAAGAAAAGCAATATGACTTACTATGCTTAAAATTGTTCACTAAAATTACATCATATTGATAAATAAATAATATTGGAACAAATATTTTAACTAATTAACCATCATATGATATAGTGGATGTACATTTTAATTTCAATACAGCTTCAGCAGCCGTTTAGTTTTCACTTAAGGTACGAGGGAAAAGTACGGAAATTACTCCAATATTTAGAGAAAAGGGCAGTGACCCGTAGAAAATGCCTTTCTCGGATGTAAAATAATAATTATATTATTTTTTTTCTGCTCTGCTCTGAATTGGTGTTTTTCTCCAAAACATATTTGAAGGGTGAAGTAAGTGTTTATTATAATACTTTCTCAGAGTTTTTATTAGCTTATTTTTGTAATGAGGTCTTAATAAATAAAATCGTACATTTCCAATAAATAACCCTTAATGCTCCTTTTTATGTTTTTAATACGACTGCCCATCTAAAACTATAGAAATCCCGACTTTTAACATTCCATTCCAAATCCTATTGTGGTAGTTTCATTTCAGCTAATACAATCCCTGATGACTGTCCAAGACGGCTTGAAAGGTGATGGTGACAACTAGTTGAAGGAGACGATGGAGGGGGTATGGGCAGCCATTACATGTCCAAGCAGGAATAGCCGGAGGTGAACTACCTTCTATTCCTGGTGGGACCCATCATGGTCTTGTCCACTGCACATCTCACTGAACGAACCAATCACAAAATATAAACTTCTGAACTGTTTTTCGGCTAAATGGAAGGTAAGAATTTTTTTACTATAATTTGGTACCTAATTTTATCATAACCTAGCAAGAGGAAGGGACTATACTCATCATCTATCTACTACAGGTAAACCTCCATGCATAACCATTACATATACATAAAATGGGCAAGTAAAGGTGCATATAGATGTAGACTAATTAATGACACATTTTCTAAAAAATGTGTTTGCTTATTTGGTATCAATGTTTATGAAGCGATCTTGTACTAAATATGTTGCATTGTGTATTTAATTTTTTTTTTTTTCTAATTGGTTACATTTGTTTTATGTTAACGAAATAACATTTTGTTAATCAATTTTACCATGTTAATTGGAAAGAAACCACCACCCATTTTTTGGGGAACAGAGGAAGTTTTGGTCCCTTTCAGATATTTGGTATTACAGTAATAGCTGAAGTACGCTATAAAAGTACTATAAATAGTTTGGAAAACATACTAAAACAAAGGTCTCCTAATTTTTTTTTTTTTTTTGTTTTATATGCTGCATAGAATCTTTTAGCTGGATTTTTACATTTTTTCATGTGAAATATGCATCAAGAACAGTTCTCCTGCAAAATATGATGGGGGTTGGCATACAAATAACACCATCATTTTTATTATGTACAAAATAAAAAATGAAATATGTTTGTTTTCAATTAAACAGAAAATGCTTAAAAACTTCAGTCACAACTTCTTATGACGTGATCCTTACACCTCTCCTTTTTCAAACCTATCCCACCAACCTTCACTCTTTAAGTTCATATCATTCCTGGGAGTGATGAGACTAATAAATATGAAAGTGAAAACCCCAATGCAATTCATAAGCTTGTCAACCTGGCAGCAACTACCAAATTTGAGGTATAATGCTGAATAACAACACAAGCGCTATGTATTAAAAAAAAGTTTTGCTAAAAAATTAGGCGTGATGAAATTTTTTCGGTATCGGGTCATTCCATATCAAGTGATCCAAAAACAAGGAAAAAATTTTCCTTATATTTTTGATTTTTTTTTATATTTGGCTCATCAATAGTACCCCATAAGAGAATTAGAAATCCAAATCTGTAGAATTTTATCTTTATTAGTTTTCGAGTTATGAAAGATTAAGTTTTTTAAAAAAGCACATTTTAGGACAGACACTTGATCATAAAATGTACCATAACTCCCAAACGAAATGAGCTAGAGAGGTGAGTTAAAAAGCATTCGTTAGTCTATTAAATGCTGATTAAAATGATATATATCATGATCTATTTCTGAAAATTGAAATTTTAAGATAATTTTCAAAACTTTAAAATTTAAATTTCTCTTAAATTGTAATTTTTTGTTGATATTTTATCTTAGTTTTGTGTAAATTTCAAGTTGGGATCTCAATGGGATCATATTTATTTTAATTATTAACTGTATGTTGGTCCATAAAAAAATTGAAATTTTTAGAAAAAGAAATGAAATCCATCCAACATTGGGAATCAACGCAGAATGAAAAAAGAAAGAAAAAAAGTCCTTTGGCATATATCTCGATTTGCTTCCTTTCCGAGAAACGTAAAAAAACTAAAACATAATTGTGAAAAGGCACTATTTCATAATTCTTATATAAAAATCATTAAAAGTACGTTTCATCTTCCACTCCCTCTATCCACACACCTACCCCCCCCCCCAAAAAAAACAACAAAATTTCTTGCTCGAAAAAATTAACTGACACCATGTAAAGCTGTAAGTTCAACATAATTTAAAATATCTACTTTCCTTCTGAGGAAAGTGCTAAAACACAAGACAAAAAAAAACTTTAAATTCTTAATGAAAATAAATGTTCAATTCTTAATTTTTTTAAAATTTTACTCGGGACGCATACATAATTATAAAATAACAATTTTTTCTTCTAATAATTCTAAATTATCAATTTACAAACTGTTCAAAGATTTGTCCCCTTGCAGCAATGCAGGCATCACAACACACATTGACAGACGTATTTGTGCATTGCTCCGCCTTTAATCTGTTCCCAGGCCTACCTGATGCGATGGATGAGGTGCCATCTCCCTTGAGCCAAGGGGCTCCCTGTAGACCAAATTTTTAATGTTTCCCTATGCGAAGAAATCCAAGAGCTTGAAGTCTGGAGATCGAGCCGGCCAAGATACCGGCCCACCACGTCCTGCCCAGCACCATTGATAGTTAATGCCCAACCAATTTCAGACGGCCCCCCCCCATAGTGAGCTGGACTTGGAACCAGCTTCCCAATCTCTATGCCAAAAGGATCTCTTCCAAGAAGACAGTTTATTATAGAGGAATGCGTCGAAAGACTGCGTCAAGTTGAGGGATCAAAAAATGCGGACCTAATATTTCATTATTAAACACAAAATCAGAGGCATATTCACTCCTATATTTGGGGGGGGGGGGGTTAAAGGAGTTGGGGGTGAAAGAGTGAGTGGAGGGGTGGGTTTGATACATTTACTTTAAAAAAAATTGATCTCCCTTTTAATAGACGTATTTTTCATAATTTCGTTTAGTTTTTTGCGTTTTTCTCGGACACTAAGCCAAAATGAGATGTATGCCAAAGGACTTTTTTTCATCTTGTGTCTATATTAGATGAATTTCATTTCATTTTCTGAAAATTTTTAAAGTACCACCGTGATACCAAGCTACCTTTGATTAAGTTATTAATTAAAATAAATATGATCCCATTGAGATCCCAACTTGAAATTTACACAAAACTAAGATAAAATATCAACAAAAAAATACAATTTTTTTGAAAATTTTTAAACATACGTTTTAAGAGAAATTTAGATTTTAAAGTTTTGAAAATTATCTTAAAATTTCCATTTTCATAAATAGATCATGATATATATATAATTTTAATCATCATTTAATACACTAACGAATGCATTTTACCTCACCTCTCTAGCTCATTTCGTTTGGGAGTTATTGTACATTTTATGATCAAGTGTCGGTCCTAAAATGTGATTTTTTAAAAAACTTAAACTTTCATAACTTGAAAACCAATAAAGATAAAATTCTACAAATTTGGATTTTTAATTCTCTTATGGGGTACTAAGGATGAGCCAAATTTAAAAAAAATCAAAAAATATGAGGTGAAAAACTGTGGATCACTTGATATGGAATGACCCTATCAGCATGCTGAAATCTATTGGAAACAGTGAAAAAATCTCATATAGTCTTTTGGTCAATGAGCTGTGAGATTTGAGTAAAAAAAAATAAAAAAAATGCTTTTTATCTTATTAACATGATCCAATCACAGACTTCGTTTTTGATTCCATATAATATATTTGTATTTGAGTATGTTAATATTAAATTGTTTATCTGTTTAGTATATATCAATTCATCATAATTCTTTATTTGTAAACCGGAGACCCGGTAGCCGTGAGGGTTACGGCATGAGCACTTAACACTACGTGCCAGAGGTCGTGGGTTCGATTCCCACTAGGGGCAGTGGCTTTTCTTTCGAAAAAAGAAAAGGCATCACCCCTATCCTGGCTAGAAAAGGGTGGTAACCTATAGATAACCCGTCCTAAAATTTGTAGTCAATAATAAATGGACGTTAAAAATTTAAATAAATAAATATTTGTAAACATTAAACAATGCCAGGGGTCTCCCGTGGTCTAGGGGCTAGCGCCTTCGACTCATAAGCGGGAGATGGTGGGTTCGATTCCCACCTCCAGCAGGAATTTTCTCATCTCAGGGCTCGCTGGGAAAATTCCTCGCTGCACCCTGGATGTTGGCGCTAATGGCCTAGATGTAGATGCGCCGTAAAAAAAAAAAAAAATAAACAATGCCTCCTACTCCTTGGCATATGGCCCTTCCCACTCCAGTGAAAAGCTCGATAACAGGGTGTCTACTATTTTTGTGAAAGCCAATTTCATGACTAAATGCAAATTTCATGCCCATTAAAAAGAAAATAATTTCACTTAGAAGAAAAAGCCTTAACTTTTAGCTTCAAATTATTTGTAACCTTACACAGATTATCGTGAAATCTATAAAATTATAATTTAAAACTTTATACCATGAGCATCATATGTTAAAGAGGATAGTTGCATTAATTTAAAAAGTGAACAAACGATGATACTAAAAATTTTAAAAATGAATATGGAATTAGCAGCATCAAAAATATTGAGCAATGGTAGCAGAATTCAAAATTTCTAAAAATATCACTAACGAAATATTTATTGTCAAAGTACATAATTTAGTAAATTAATGTGTACATAATTTCAATATTAATGGGTGCATGAAAAACTCTGAATATGAATAAAGAGAAATGAAAATATAAGTAAATAGTGGATAATTGAAGTTGCTATAACAAAGGAATCAAACAGAGGAAAGGGGTGGGGGAGATAGACAGAATTGAGTCACAGTAAGAAAACGGTGACAATTACGAATGCGCGGAAATCCGGAGATTATGTTAATACTCCGGTAAAACTGAAATTTCGTGACATGGTTTTAAAAGTCATGCCTTTTTCGTGATTGTCTTGCCCTATTTTCAATTTCATGGCATGTTCATGATTTTCGTGACTTTTCTGTGCAGTAGACACCCTGGATACTAAAATAAATTTGCAAGAAAAGCAAGTTGCTGTAACACTTTCTGTATGAGCTACCAGAACTAATTAAAAGTCAGCACTTATATATTATCTACATATACTTTTTTATTGGAATATATGTTTTTTTTTGTTTTACTTTTGTGCCTATTGTAAAATTTGCTTCAAATTTTCTATCATCAAAATTGGTGGTGGGTATCTGATAGGAAGGAATGGATGATACATCCAGTATTTCATAAACTTAAGGTCAATTTTTTAAAAGTGAAAAATATTAAAGATGTTAATAATCTGTTTTTTCTCTAAGTTGGGAGCCTAAGTTCACATTACATTACACATATCTTATTTTACTACCAAAAGAACAAGCAATAAAAACCTGAGGAAACAATCACCAAGAAGTGTTCAAAGCTACAAAACCAATACTTTCGAAGTTTTAAGCCCTTATTTCTCCGAAGTTCCGAGTAGATCCCATCAAAAATCACTTCAGAACCATTTTTATAGAGAATTTAGTAAGCTTTTGAATGCTTACCATGATTCCCCAAGTGTTTTGAGATATTTAAGAAAATCCCAAAACTGCTCATGTCTGTTAATAACATATTTATTTCCTAATACTTCCTTAAATCCAAACGTAAGAAAAATTTAAATAACGCAAGTAAGCGTGCTAAGCTAAAACCAAACGGATAAGAAGTTTGACTATAAGAAAAAAGAAATGGAATATTTATAAAAGGTTTTAATAAACATGTTAATGAACTAAACACATCATTACGTCTATTTATTTGGATTCAAGATTTTGACACACTTCCATTGTACTCATATTCAAAAACTGCCTAACAAATACGATATAACTCCTGACTTTGTCATCAGTCTTTAACAAAGTAAATCAACTCACAAACTAAATTAGTATGATTAACAAAATATAATCAAAATTCCTTAAGACTAAATAAAAGTCTTTTAACAAATTCAAGTAAAGAATAAATCTTATGAAATTATTACACTACTGGAATATATTTGATCAGTTTACATTCTCCTTAAATTACAGCACCTTACATACGAATGATAAAACACTAAGTCGCCTACTTGTCAAAACAACACTCGTAAAGGAGTCGTACTCAATGCTTGTTACAAACTCTGTTGCATCATAAAATATTCCTCCATAAAAAATAATTCATAAACTCTGAGAGTTATGAAAAGAGTTTTTGTACAAGTTGCGCCAGTTTTATGGAGAAACTGTGACAAGAATTTCTTTAGTGTACTTGTCATTTAAGTACAAAAAACAAAATGCAGGCATTTTAAAAATACTGGTCAATAATGACGGTATAAGGACAAAAATTAGGATTTTTTTAAATAATATAAATTAAAATTGCTCTTATAAAGTAAAAAAAAAAAAAAAAAAAAAAAAAAACTTTACAAAAAAGAAGTTAGCTTGTACATTGATAATAATTGGATTACAAGACAACATAAATGCCATATAAATATTGTAGTTAATTTCCAAGAACATGGCCACGGCCCCAGTCATGTCTTCTTGGACCTGGAGGTTCTGGTCTCCTCTCGGGTGCAGCTCCAAAACCATGCCCGGAATTCTGGTTTGGAAACCAGTCATAGCTGAAAGAAAGAATATAACAATGAAAACCAATCAAATAATTCTGTGAAAGAATTAGAAATCAATAGCTGTGCCTTCCAATTTCCTGGGAGCTAATTACAAAAAAATATTGGGTCAAATTTAAATAGAACTGTATAATTAATGAGTAATAACATTAAAAATTGTGCTAATGATCCTAGCAGTCGATGCACCAAAAAACTAAAACATAAAAAGTCCAACTTAAAGGAACTTCATCGTGGTAGCAATTTTACATATAGAGTTTAAATTGGCTATGATTTTAAAAGCACCTTCTTCCGAATGAGATGGTCCTACCTATTAGAAATGTATTAGGCTTTCAAATTATTACCTTTCACTTCGTATGATTTTCCAACCATTTTCAAGATATTTAGGATTAGGATCGGGTTATTAGGGCAAGCAATTCCTTATTCCTTACGCCCTCAACATATTTAAGAATAGCTTGAAAAAATATGTTTGTTGATAAAATATGTTTTTGTAATACTTCGCTAAATACAAACGTACCTGAAATTTATATATCTTAGTTTGGATAAATGTAACGTTTTGAAGATTTTTCAACTGTGTCTGTTTTTTAGTGCCCCCCCCAAAAAAACTCTAGTTTATACGTATTTTCTTAAACACGATTAAAAATTCATTGTTGAAAGTAGTTTTTAGCACTATCCTCCGAAGTAGCTATTGAGGTTGCACTCATGACGGAATTTTTGAAAAATGTCTTTGAATCTTTATCGATCCTACCTAGTAGACACCGAAAATGACCCTAGTTAAAATTTATATATATCTATATATATCTATCTATATATATATATATATATATATATATATATATATATATATATATATATATATATATATATATAGTTATATATGTGTCCGTTAACACGATACAGGCCAGAGTTTTTCTTTTTTTCGCCATGAAACTTGTTATGTAGTATTCCCCCATCAAACGATTGAATGAGTTCGTTAACCAACAAAATCGGTCCATCCGGAGGGGGGGGGGGGGGTTTCTTCGGAGCCAAAGTAGTTATTTGTCAATACCAGCCGTAATTTTTGTTATACTTCAACAAAACTCGGTATTCATTGTGGTCAACTGAAGAGAAAAATTTGTTGTAAAAATGAACTAAATCGGTTGAAGGGGGTTTTACTCCGTACAGAAATTACTAATTTCCTTATACCGGTTGTAATTTATTGTTACGAAACTCTTTATACGTCCTGGCTATCTAATAAGAAAGAATTGTTGTGAAAATTAACTAAATAGGTCTATCGGGAGGGTGGGGGGGGGGGGGGGGGTGTTACTTTGTACTGTTTGAATTGAATTCTTCCACCAAACGTAGGTTCGCGAAACTCATCAAGATCAATAGATCAAAATGTGAAGCTTTGTGTATTCATTACATAGTATAGTACCCCAAATACACAAAACTCTGGAAGGAAATTAATTAAAAAATTAATAATTGAAACAGCTGCTCATAACAAATTCAAAAGATCAGAACAATTTATGTTTTTATTTTAATTATGTATATAGGTTATTTTAAGCAAATTATTCAGGAATGCACTCGACCCTACCCAATTCTGAGGAAAGTGCTTAGTTATGAAGCTCCTGCATGACAGACTTTATTTAATTCAACATGTCAAAATACCAATATGAAGTGTATCTGGAGCAAAATCATAAGCGATACAATTATTTTTGGGTGAATTTTTGTTTGTTTTTTGGGTGAAAAAACAATGGGTAGATTCTAGTAGTTAACAATTTTGACCTTTTGTTTTAGACAAACAAAAGTTCAAATTACATCCACTTCTATATAGTTTGAACTTTTTTTATCATCAATGAATATTGTATTCAAAAATTATAATTGTTTCATTTGTAATTTGTTTACGATGTTTCACAACTGTTAATTATTATTTAATTGTTCTTAAATTATCCTTGTTGCAGTTTCACTCATCAATTAATAAATAAATAAATATTATTAATAAAAATAAATATATAATATGAAACTTATATTATTAAACTTGGAGGGTGAGGTTAGCTCAGTGGTGGAGCACAAGAGTAATATGCTGTACGACCTAAGTGCTTACACTAAAGATATTTATCTTCCAGTGTCATCATTCATGGGTCGAATTCAGCTTCCCAGACCGTCCCTAGGCCAACCCAACCTTTAATTAATTTATTAATGGGTAACGGCAAAGAGGAAAATCAGGCAGCCAGAGCATAGTACTGATCACACTATCTCCCTAGTGTGCCTTATGGTAATGAATCAGATACCTTTAAAAAATCTGCCCCTCTGGGCACTTGTTGTTTGTTACGGGACTGAGAGCTTATGATTATTCATTTAGCATAAAACTGTTAGAGGTATTTGGTCATAAAACATGGTAACTATCAAAATGGAAACTTTCGAGAAATTGGTTGTTACGGTTTGAGGTTAATAAATAAATGGCAAGTACAGCACATACCACGTTTTAGTAAAAACATAAAATTAAAGAAGTAAAGGCTTCTTTTTTTGCTTTTATAAGGGAAACTTCTGGCTACTGGTATGAGACTTCAGCATTATTAAAAGTGTTGAGCCATCATATATGTTTGTAATCATGTTTACCTCTAATGAGATCCCAAAAAAATTATTACCAATATTATTCAATTAAAAAAGACAAATTATCGAAAGATTCTTTTTAAAAAAAATGATGAAATCAGCTAATTTATGTTTTCTGCCTGTTTTAAGATATCCTTACTCAGAATCAAGTGAACCTCACTTAAAACGTTTTAGTCAACTATAGCAAACTGCGAGTGTTTCCAGTCAAATGCCACTAGGATCATAAAGAAACTAAAAATAACACAAGGTAAAATAATAATAAAAAAACAAAATACTTACAATATTTCAGGCGTGGAGATGAGTCTTGGCCCAGCGAGCTCTTGTGGATACTTGTACATAAGGAAGAAGTAGATGTGCCCGACTACTATACCCAGCAGCTCCATCATACCTCTGCAACAAGCATTTTAAATTCATTTATACTTTAATATATATTTAATAAATCAAACTTCTTAACTTTATAATTGAAAAATGAATGAAGTTTCATTAAAGTACCTTAGTTTATAACCAAAACATATCCCAAAGTATTAAAATATTTGGTTATTTTTAACATAATGAATATGTAGCGGCGCCCCCCTAACTTCTCAGTTTTATTTGGTGGCAACACTGGAGTTGCTACAGCTAGGCCTGTGTACAACACTGCAGCCAGATCTGACGCCATTTAAGCCAGTCTGTGTCTAGCCTCTGCCTGGGTACCTGACATGCTCCGTTCCCAGGCAGTGACCACGTGCATACGACTCCGTTGTGCTATGGACCTTGTTCCTGTTATGTTAGCCTCACGCAACAACGGCTAAAGTGGTGACCCCGACGTGATAAAACCGGTGAATTTCCAGATTACTACCTGATCCCGAGGGGGACATACGTTCTTCCTGTCCCTACTCGCCCCGGATCACAGGACTCGCGGGTGACCCTGAATGGACCGGCAGACGTTTTTCACTGTCAAACAAGGTCAGCTCTCCCCGCTCCGTAATCTGCACCACGAATTTTCACCAAGCGCCACGCAACCTTCACCAAGTGCATCGAAACCAACCCTATAGAGAAGGCGTGAGTGGTATGAAAGAAGGTGCCTGGTGAGGGGACCCTCTGGATACCTGCCTGTCCCTCCTGACGGCTACTGGCTAGCTCCCTTCCACACCCCATAATTGTCTTGTTTTTTTTTTTTTTTTTTGTTTTTTTAAATTTGTGTTCTCCTATTAGTAATATATATATATATTAGACATGCGTGCCGAGGCTGAATTTTCCGGCGGCGGCGCACGCGGCGTGGGCTATTTTTTTTAACCCCCAAGGGAGACGTTACAATTTAAATATATATATATATAAATTGTCATATTTTTGGTGAGTGAAACCGGGACACATTAATATGAGAAGGGCATACCGGGGGAGGGGGGGGGGGATCATGAGTGCAACCTCAATAGCTACTTTCCTTCGGAGGAAAGTGCTAAAAAGGCTTAAAACTCACCATTTTGCTTTTAATTTTTACCATTTTTATCCCCCCCCCTATGCCCTTCTCATATTAATGTGTCCCGGTTTCACTCACCAAAAATATGACAATTTATTTATATATATATATATATATATATATATATATATATATATATATATATATGTGTGTGTGTGTGGGGGAGGGGGATAAAAATGGTAAAAATTAGAAGCAAAATGGTGAGTTTAAAGCCTTTTTAGCACTTTCCTCCGAAGGAAAGTAGCTATTGAGGTTGCACTCATGACGGAATTTTTGAAAAATTTCTTCAAATCTTCATCGATCCTACCTAGTAGACACCAAAATTATATATATACATATATATGTGTGTGTGTGTGTGTTAACACGATAGCGGCCAGAGTTTTTGTTTTTTCTTCCCAAAACGTGGTATATAGAGTTCAATTAGCAAACGATAGAACAAGTTCGTTAACCACCAAAATTGGTCCACCGGGAGGGGGGGGGGGGTTACCACGGACCAAAAACACTAATTTGACCATGCCAGCCGTAGGTTTTGTTATATTTCAACGAAACTCGGTATTCGTTATGTTGATCTAAAGAGAGACATACGTCGTAAAAATAAACTAAATCGGTTTATTAGGGGGGGGGGGTTACTCCGGACTCACATTACCAATTTGCCACTACCAGCCGTAATTTTAGTTACATTTCAACAAAACTCGTATTCGTGGTGGTAATCAACAGAGAAAAATGGGTGGTAAAAATAAACTAAATCGGGTTATTTGGATGGGGGGGTTTACTCCGGACCTAAAGTACTAATATACTCATACCGGTCATAATTTTTGATGTATTGTAACGAAACGCGGTATACGTCATGGGTATCTCATGAGAAAGAAGTGTTGTAAAAATGAAGTAAATCGGTCTATTGGAAAGGAGGGTTTACTTTAAACTCTCTTTCATTAGAATTAGCCGGCCAGACGTAGGTTCCCAAAGGAGCGCTATCTCCCACAAGTGGGGCTGTATCCTGTTCCTGCGTCAGATCAAAAGACGGAAAATGAAGTTTTTGTGTATTTATTAAGTAGTACAGTATTATGTATAAACATAACTTGGGAAGAAAATTATTTACAAAATTAATAATTTAACAGTTCTCATAAGAGATGTAAATGAGCAGAACTATTCACGTTTCTATTTTATTTATATAGGTTATTTACAGCAAATTATTCAGTAATGTAGTCTACACTACAAAAATTCTGAGGAAAGTGCTTTGTTATGCTGCTCCTGCGTGACAGACTTTTATTAAGCGCCACGAGTAACAGGAGGGGGGATCTGGAACTCTAAATTGTTAGTCTCCCCACTTTGTTAAAATATAAAAGGAAATTTTGCTACTTATTTTTGATAGTTCTTGCGTTTGCTCTCTAATTACAGTTACACTCGTTCTCATTTCTTTGGCACTGCATTCATAGTAGAAAAGTAAACAATTCATAAATGATTCGTAAAAAATAAATCCACTACTTTATACATCTTACAGCCGTTTCCGAGAAATAGATAAACCCGGGTGGACAACAGACAAGAGACAAATACCGGGACGTATGGCAAGCATATATATATATATATGTCTGTTCGCCACAAAATATCTCTACAAAAATGGTTATCAAGACCTTTTTGATGGGGTGATGTCAATCGGAGAAATAAGGGCTTGAAACTCGAAATTCTTCTCGAAAAAATTGTAACGTTCACGTTTTCGAGTTCATATGCTTGCAGGTACTCGTTTTATAGATTTCTTAACATAGAACAACGAATAAAAGCATTTTAAAGCGATATCTGTCCCCGTTTTGGGAAACGTTAAAACACCTCGTTTTCCAAAGTAATTTTCAGTTTGGGTACTCATAAACGATTAATTTAGTTGAAACTTGGTACAGACGTTTGATATTCATCTAAACTAAGGTAGATTTTTGGTTCCGTTTGAAGTTAAGGAAGTACAAGAAATAAAATATTTCATTAACAGACTTGAAAGGTTTTGGAATTTTGGTATATCTTACATATCTCGAAAACGGAGGGAAATCGTGGTAAGTGGAAGGTGGAAATTTGAAAGCTCACTAAATTCCTTACAAAAAAGGTTCAGCTGTAATTTTTGATGGAGCGATGTCAATCCGAGAAATAGATCCTTCAAACTTCAAAATTGTTGGTTTTTTTTTTTTTTCAACAGGGTTTTGTCACTTACCAAACGTTTTAATTGGTTATTGTTATTTTAATCGCATTTAATAGTAAAATTAATATTTTAATAAAATAAGGTATGAAAATGAGAAACGTATTGGTAATAGTGTTTCCCTTGGCAAACCTTGAGAAGGTAGGGGGAGTCATTTCCGCTTAGAATACTATCAGTTTCCTGTTTTGGGCCTTAAATCTTCTTTCTCTTTGAGATTCATTTTAAATTTTTCACGAAAGATCAAAACCTACCAACAACTGCTTCTACTACTTAGCTAATGACTCTAGGGATATGAACGGAACCGCGCTAAGGTGACGCAGTTCCTGCGAGTCAGACTTTTGTTTTTCTCTTCAATTGCGAGGTTTTCAAAATATCTCCCACAAAAGCTGGATTTATTTTTTGAGTTAAATACCATTTTTATATACCTAAAATTATTTTATTTTCCGCTTTTTTCCAATCAAATAGCACAACACACAAGCGTTTACTCGAAGAGAAGGTAAGCCAAAAATGGCAGCAGGTCACCATGCAGTACACTTGCTGCGCGAAAATCGGCAGTGTGTGGCTCCCACAACGAAATCGGCGCGCTGAGACTGACTAGGCTCTGCGGCGGCACGCCACTCAAAACCCAGCTTGGCGTAGCGGCGCTGGCGCGGCGCGCATGTCTAATATATATATATATATATATATATATATATATATATATATATGTGTGTGTGTGTGTGTGTGTGTGTGTGTGTGTGTGTGTGTGTTTTCTTTAATTAGTGAAAAACCCTTTCCAGGTAACACCTTTCTACTACAGAAAGAAAACTTACATCCCTGGAAACTGGGGCTGCCAGGTTTCATCTTCCCAGAAGTCTCAAACAGGAGGTTTCATCTTCCCAGAAGTCTCAAACACCGCTACTAAGAAATCTCACTAATATTCTAAAGAAACTGGAGAAGCCTACCTCCCATATTTTTTTTTAATTTAATTTTGGAGCTTTGCAAAGACTGCCATGACTGTCCTTATATGATATAGAGTGAGGTGGCTGCTGGAGAAGCCCACCATCAGCCAGTCACGATTTTCTGCTGGCTTCTACAGAAGCCCAGCCAGTCACCACTTTGTGCTGGCTGCTGGAGAAGCCCATTGTCCAGAAAGGGTTAAATGCACATAATTCCAATAATAAAATCAAATACACTCCAAAAGTTTATTAAATCATTTCTGGCATTAAGATAATTAATTTTTATAATACCAAACAAGTAATAAATTTATTATTACATTTTCAGTCTTAGCTTTGGCTAAGTATTGGTAAATATTAAACACTACCTCCTTATCTAACCTTTCAAAGCGTTTCCTAGTCTTAAACGAGACATAGTCAGAAATTATGAGGTTTTTATTGTGATTCATGTTAAGTGTTTGATCATTAAAAGGCTTTGCAAATGGCAGAGCAGAAGGGAGAATGCAGAGAGAAATTCCTGTCGCGCATGCATAATTGAACTCCTGGGCTTATCTGAACGGGCTACAGTAGCAGTATTTTGGGAGATTAATTGTCTGATAATCATGGAGGAAATAAAGCAATAAAGTTATTTGAATCTCCCCCTTCTGGGCACACTCCAACTTGGTCTTTTTTTCCGACCTAGTGGTATAATAACGCACCAAAAGTAATAGTTTTTTTTTTTTTTTTTAATAAAAAAGAGGTAATTAAGAAACTTACCCTCCCATTACTATAGCATTGAAGGCTAGGAGGACCCATGGAAGATACATAGCCTTGAAGCGGGAGCCAAACCAGAAGCTGACAATAACATCTTTATTTAGCTGACACCAAATATAAAGCACACTCAGCACCATTGGATCCATGAGGAGCTGAAAATTCAAAATAGAATTAATTCACACGATCTAAGTAATAAAGAAAATTAATAGAACATGTTTCATATTATAAGAATAAAAGAAAATTGGCCATGATAGCCCAATGTTTGAACAGACTGACTTTATGAAAGGAACATTCAATGTCAAGTGATCCAGACTGTAACTGGTTACTTGATAATTTTTTAAATCTAATTTTAAATTTTTATTTTTTTCAAATTTCTGAAAAAGAAAATTTATGAGTTTTTTTCTTATTAACAGCCATTTTAGTTTTAATAAATATGGTGATTTCTTCATTTTTATGGGTTCGCAAGCCTGAGGATGAATACATTTATTACATTTGTACTTCATACAAATTGAAAATGATTGTTTTTTTGTTTTTTTTTCTGCCAATGGCTTATATCACATAAATCTTTGGTGTTTCAACATAGAAGTGAATTTTGTAGACATATTGTTCAGTAAATATTTTACTCGGCCATTGGCGACAAAGTGTATAAAGGTTCTAAGACCTTGAAAAGCAAAATGAAAAATATTATTTATATTATTCCTGCTGTACAAAGTAGGAATGTTGATAGTTAAAAACAAAAGGCTGGATGTTTGGGTAGTGTAGCCTGGGGCCAGTAGGTTCTCACTAATATTCCAATAAGAGTCGGAGAGCTGGTAACGTACTTTTCATGAAGTGTTTTATGCACCCTGAAATTTTGCTATAATATACCTCTTAGGAAGATAAGAAGGTAAATATGTGTTTCCTGGACATACCTTGGTGAACCAGGTACTGCGCATAGGGGAAAGGTGCAAAACAATATTGCCCAAAAGTAGAGTTTTATTCAGAAGCCAACTATTATTAATAAATAAAAAAAAATGCAAATTAAGGCAATTTTAAAATTAATAATAAATAAGGCAGGCACTTTTAAGGGGGTTCAAATCTAAATAAAAAAAAAGACAAGTACCTAGTTTTTATTTTTAATATTAAATGAAGTGTTTTATTCACGCTGCGATTTAAACAGCGTCTTCAATAAACATATTTGAAAATAATTACAAAAGGGCAGCCACTTTTGTGGGGTTTGGTTATCAGGAAACATAAAAATAAATGTTGCGTATGATAGACTGCAATACACTGCGGGTAACCGTATGAGTGAATGACAGCACCGCGCAGTTGTGGTTATTCTCTGAGCTCTCATTGGTTCTTGCTCATATGATCTTGTACAGCTGTTCCGGTTTAAATGGCAGCGCGAATAAAACTCTCATTTAATATGAGAATAAAAACAATTAAGTTTTTTTTTTTTTTTTTTCGTGTTATACCCCTTAAAAGTGTCTGCCATGGCTCTTGGACTATAAATAAAAATAAACGTTTTACTCACAGCGACATTAAATAGAAGAGCCAAAACTACACATGTCAGCCAATTAAATGTAAGTAGGAAGAAATAATCAGCAGGCCTCCCATCGAACTGCCCTGGAAAACAAATAAATAAATCAGTATTTGATATCCAGATGTAATACTTTCACTATATTAGGCTCTTGCAGGGGCTCAGTGATTAGTATATTGGACTCTGAACCTGGGGGAAGATGGTTTGTTCCCCAACAAGTGCCTCTGAACCAGGGCGAGTTGATCTCTTTCAGTGATTAGCTTGCTCTTTCTCCAAGGAAATTTAGAAAGCGGCAATCCAAAGATAGCCCTGGTGCGAATGACCATAGAAGTTGATGCACCATAAAAAAGAAAACAACCTTTATTATTTCAAAAACTAAGAAGACATATTTCACAATACCTGGAGTTTACATAATAAAAATACCACTGATTTAGGCAAAGGTCAATTTTTTAGGGGTAAAAAAAAGAAGCTATAAATACAGAGTCCGCCGGGAAGGGGTATTGCATTGAATTCTTGAGCTCCGAAGACAAAGCCTATTCTGGAACCTGCTGAAGCTCCTGTGCAAACATACAAAGATCTTTAAGGCTCAACTGGAGCACATGACTTTATTTGTTTAGTTTATAAGTTTATTCTGACCAAGCAGATAGAATCTGATGGAACCAAAATAATCTCAAAGAAAAAGGACAAGCATTAGTCTCTTCTTTCTTCTTCTAGTTCACACCATTCACGTAAGAGTAAGTTAACTATTCTTATGGTATGGAGATGTTATTAAGCTCAAAGTGCCCAATGATCAGGTCCAACAGCTGTCTAACCTCTCCCATTGGTATATTCCTTAGTTCGTCCCTTTATCGAGTGCATGGTTTTCTTATAAACCACTCAGTGTGGCTGTTTCCACAAGTGCAAATGTTTCAGCTTGACCATATTGCGTGTTGCCTTCTTTGCCAACGTGATTACTCTCCTCAAAACTTAGCTAGCTCACCTACTTTAAACGTATTCAGAACGTTTAACACATTTGAATTCGTTTAAATACACTGAATACAAAATTTAAATAAAAACTTAATACAATAAAAACCTAAGAGATATACTAAATAAATTGTTTTACCTGTTTCTAATCGGAGAGAGTAACTGTACAAGAAATAACAATTGATAAGAAAATGAAAGCCAGTTTGTGGTGACAATGGATAATAGAAGAGTGCTGTTATTGGCCTCCATAACTAAAGAAGAAAATGAAATAATCTTGTTAGTATTACAATAAATAAATAATATGAGAAATATCAATTCATAAAATTTCTGTTAGATAGCTAAGTTTAAGTGTTATATCAGTCAAGGAGCTTTTAAAGTTTTAGACACTTGTTTGCCAAACCACAAGGAACCTACACATTGAACAATCGCAAAGCACATTGTATCTGAGAATCTAAATTTCCAAAATCATTTTTTCAAGATTTATAATTTAAGATTCAAATAGTATGAAAACAACAAAACAATATACAGTAGAAACACCAACGAGTATATACTAAATTAAGACTAGAGGGAGAAACCAAGAATTGTTAAAGCTTCATTTTTGTTAAGATTAATGGCTAGGCTATTGAATTTCCTGTGTGCTAATTATTTCAAAACTAAACAAAATAAATATAAAGATCGTTTAAAAGATAACCGTCTAAGCAAAGTAAGATGATGCAATGACTTACATGGAAGCGATAAATAAAAGGCTCATAGAATAATGCCAAATTTATAGGATTTAAGACACTAAATCTGCCGGCAAGAGTGAATCCAAGAGTCAATGTCAACCACCATCGCGTAAATAGAGGAAGTGACCGGTACCAGGTGCCCAAATCACTCATGTTTACATTTACTAATAACAAACAACCAGACAATTGCAGGACTCTGGGCCATGTAATCAGCACAGACTATTACCTTCTTAGTCACTGTAACAATATGTGGAGGTTATTTTAATCGACAGCTGTTTTTAACGAATATCGATTCAGAAAGAGGAAAAACGCAGAGAAAATACTATTGTACGCTAAGAATGTTGTCTTGCCAATTGCTCATATCACATTATTCGTTAGATATTTGAAAATAAATAGAAATTGACTTGGAATTAGATATTGGAGAGCATCAAATAAATTTATTTTGGTTGGGAGCGTAGACAATTACAACCAGAGCCGCCGTAGAGAATTACAACAACCGGCAGTAGCCTTTGACCCGGGGGAGGGGGTGTTTAGAAGGTGCCATTTCATTTATACCCCCCTCCCTCTTCGGGCCCGATTCAGGGGTTTTCACTTATATCTCGGAAACCCTGCGTCCTAGCTACATGATTATTATCAATCATGTTTTTCGAGATATCTTTAGTTTTCGAGATATCCACTATTAAAAGATTGTCGTTTAGGGAAAAAACACACTTTTTGCTCTTCTTTACCGGATATCTCTTTAACGATGAACACAAAAAGTAAATGCCGGTTATAGGGTTGCAGAATATTACATTCGCTTCAAGAAGAACAGATATTTCGAAAACTAAAGATATCTCGAAAAGCCTGATTGAATAGAACTTGTAGCAAATTTACTCAGCTTGATTTTGTTATAGAATGGTTATGTTGCTAGGTCGCAGGGTTTCTGAGATACAAGCGAAATCCCGAAAATGGGACCTTCTAAAGCCCCCTTTCCTCCGGCTCAAAGGCTACGGGCGGGGACTTTTAATATGTTGACCTCCTTACTAGTCCAAAGAAAGTTATGAAGTCGAAAATTTTGTTCCAAGCATTTCCATCTTTGAGCATTCCTTGTCTGGACTGATCTAGGACATTCTCATACAACCTCCTGTCCACTCAGTCTTATATCCCAGACAACTCAGTTTAATAATTAGTATTTTGATGTAAGAGGAGATGCTGATATCTTTAAAGAGATAAAACAGTTCTCTGGTTTCTCTTTGTCATCACCAACAGCTCACATATGTATCTAGAATTCCCAATACTACTCCTTTGAACCTGTCCAGCAGGTAGATACATTTAATGTTAAGGTTCCACTTTTCTAAGCCATATGTGATGACCGGTCTTGATGAGTCCACTTTTTCTTTTTTTTTTTTTTTTTTTTTTTTTTTTTTTTTTTTTTTTTTTTTTTTTTTTTTTTACAATGAGGGGAAAACCTAAAAGGCCCTCAGGGGATTCGCCTCGTACAACTCCCCCAGTGTGTGTGGGACTCTCACCCACCAAAAACCCCTCATTTCTGGTATGATTCCCTCTTGGAACAGCTGCTATGGCCAATCTTCAAGAGGGTACCTTATTTTCCCCTAAAGGGGACCAACCGTATTCTCATTACATTTATGGGGGACTAACTCTGTTCCCCTCCCACTTCTTTTTTAGCAAGACTCTGCTTGTAAAAGTCACAACTGCATTCCACTTATCAGGGCTTAACAGCATCAACTTGATTACTGTTTCCGGCAAGAAAGGATCAATGTCAATGCTTAGTCTTGTCCGTTCTTTTTCCCATCTTTTGCATTGAAAAAAGGTGTGGTAGGCGTCATCATAATCTGAGTCACCGTACTGACATTGCGGGCTGTCGGTCTTTCCCAACTTCCAGAGGAATCCTCGAAAATTTCCGTGGCCGGTAAGGAGCTGGGTGAGATGGTAATCCACCTCACCAAACTCCCTGCCGACCCATGCTCTTAAGTCCTGCACAATCCGGGCAGTCCACCTCCCTCTGGTTTCGGAATCCCATCGCTCCTGCCAAACTCTCAATGTTTCCATGCGGGCCACTCTCCTAGCGAGGATACCGTCGTAGACGAGTTTCCTTTCTCTAACGAGGAGGTCGATTGGTATAACCCCGGCCACCACCAATGCTGCCGGCTCCGAGACAGTCCTGTAGGCCGAAGCTATACGAAGCGCCGCTCTCCTCTGTACTGAGGCCAGATTTCTGCGATGGCATTCCTTTTCCATGGCGCACGCCCAGACCTCGCATCCATAGAGGAGAATCGAGTGCACCACCGTCATTAGAACTCGACGCCTACTGGCAAGAGGGCCACCGACATTTGACATAAGTCTTCCAAGGTTGGCGGAAACTCCGGCTGCCTTCTCCGCAGCGAAGGTGACCTGGTCCCTATAAGTAAGCTTGTTATCAAGCCTCAGACCCAGGTACCTGACAGCTCTCTTTGACCGTATGATCACTTGGCCTACACGGAAGTCCAGGATAGTCTGGATTCTCTGCCGCGTCAGCAAGACAATTTCAGTTTTTTCCATTGCTCGACTAAGCCCATGATTGTCCATCCAAAGGACCACTCTTCGCATCACTTGATTCAGCCTCATCTGGAGGTCCTCGAGTGTCCCTGCTACGATAACTGCAGCGATATCGTCCGCGTATCCCACCAGGAAACACTCGTCCGGCATTCCTTCGCAGAGAAGCTCGTCATATAGTATGTTCCAGAGGTCAGGGCCTAAAATGGACCCTTGGGCTACACCGGCCGTGATCTCCTTCGAGCGGGGTCCATCCGTTGATTCATATTCTAGCCACCTGTCACTCAGATAGCTCTCCAACAGTCTTCGCAGGTACAGTGGGACTGAGAACCTTTTCAATGCCTTTAATATGTCAGTCCATCAAGCTGAGTTAAACGCATTTCTCACGTCTAGTGTTACTAACATAACTTTTCGACGGGAAGAAGCATTGTCTCGGCGAGTCTCTAAAACAGTTAAAATCACTCTGTGGACAGCATCGACAGACGACCGCCCCTCTCGGAAACCAAATTGCCTGTTAGAAAGCCCTCCGGCCAGCTCCAATGCGGCTGCCAGTCTCGGCTTAATAAGTCTTTCGAGAAGCTTCCCGGTCGTGTCCAGCATACACAGAGATCTGTATGCAGACGGGGTCTCAAGTTCACCTTTGCCTTTTGGTATTAGTACCAGTCGTTGGACTTTCCATCTGGCCGGAAACACTCCATCAATCAAGCAGCGGTTGTACATACGGAGGAGCAATTGAAGATAGTCCTTGGCTACTAATTTCAGAACCTCAGTGGGAATTCCATCTGGACCCGGTGCTTTTTTATTTTTTAAAGCATTTGCCGCTGATGCTAATTCCTCCTCCTGAAATAGCAAGATCGGCTCATCGTCTGCCTCCCCTTTTTCTTTATCAAGCTTTGGGTGTGAGGGAAAGAGACTGCCCACTATGTAATCCATTTTTGGTCCACTTTGTACGGGTGCGGCCGATCGGTTCCCAAGCTTTTTCATTACAAGCTTATACCCCAAGCCCCATGTGTCAACGTCAATCTGCTGCTTTAGCCTATCCCAGCAAGTGGCCTTACTCTTGAGAATTGCCATTTTCAGCTTCTTCCTGGCCCTTTTAAATTCTGGAATTAGTCCCTCCAACTCAGCGTCACCCCTCCTTCTCCCTCTGGTGACCTTGCGTCGCAGATAAAGGCACTTTTTCCGGAGCTCGGAAATCTCGCAAGTCCACCAATAGACTGCCCTTTTCCGCTTTGAGAGCCGCTTCCTTGGCATGGATGTGTCACATGCCCTCGTGATCAGATTCATAGTCCTGCTCGTTATCTCATCAGCATCACCACCTGACGTCAGTACTTTATCCTTACCCCAAGTGATGATGGTGCGAAAGGCTTCTTTATCGAGTTGGGAAACTCCCCAGCGAGGGCGCTGAGCAGACGATTGGAAAAAACGCGCAGGGCTCAAATCTTCTATTTCAAAGAAAATATACTGGTGATCGGAGCCAGTAAATTCCTCCATTACTTTCCAGCCAACGACCCTTTGTAGTGCGCGTTCCGAAACGAACGTGACGTCCGGAATGGTCTCACTATATCCTGGCCTTCGAAACGTTGTAGATCTACCAATGTTAGCAACGTGAAGACCCGTTCTCGCTGCCATCTCGAGTAGTCTTCGTCCCCTCGGATCAGAGTATGGCATTCCCCATTCTGCTGCTCTGGCGTTAAAGTCTCCTCCGACAACTATTAATCCTCCCAGACCAGAAAGCTTGTCTTCTAGCTCGTCCAACTTAGTTTGGAATTCAGCAATGGTCTCATTCGGGGTAAGGTAACAGCTAACTAAAGTTAGTGACCCACAACGCACCCAAACAAAGCCACGGCAGGAACCATTTCTGTTTATAACAATTGTATCCGGCGCTAATGACCTAGATGTAGATGCGCCGTAAAAAAAAAAAACAAAAAAAAAAAAAAAAAAAAAAAAAAACAATTGTATCGTTAGGCACCCAGATAGCAGCCGTGCTCAATTGATCAGAGTACCATTTAGGGATGTTCCGATTTCGGTACTGTTCACTAATTAGTAGCAAATCGATCTTCAATTCCAGAACAAGCTGTGAAAGAAGGTCGTCAGCCACTAAACTCCGATGAAGGTTTGCCTGAAGGACTCTTATGGTGAGCTAGCCTTCTTAGCCCGTTCTAGAGCATCCCTAAAAATGGGGCAAGCCCTGGTACCTGGAAAGTGCTGAGGATCTACCTCCCCATTGCTAATGCAGAGGAAACACTTAGGATTTTGAATTTTGCATTCGCTCCTCTTGTGGCCCTTCTCGCCACACCTATTGCAGAGGCCTTCCGATCTCCTATCTGGTCCTTTGCATGTCCCCTGTATGTGACCATAACTAAAGCACCTGAAGCATTTAGTAACCTCAGTACGCCTACGAACTCTGCAGCTTATCCATCCAATTTTAACGCGCGAAGTCTTCAAGACTTCAGAGGCCAATTTTTCGCTAATTCGCGCAATAGCCATGCGTTGCTCGCGTCGGTTCGGCGGAGTTATCGTAATGCTAACACCTTCGACTGGGCCTCCTGCAGCCTTTGCTACAGCTATCTTAACTTCCTCCTCTGTGGTAAAACTGTCCACTATACTGCTTAACCTTTTGACAGCTACATTCAATACAGCTGATTTCTTATTTCTCTTCATCCCTTACTCGTCAACGAGCAGTCCCAATATAAGAGACAAGAGCAAGTTACTACATAACTTATTATCTAGTGGTGAGAATCCAGTTCTATGAGAAAACATAGTTTCTATGTCAGTCTGCACCAGGCCAGGAGCAGCAGTGAATGGGTTAATGATGATGGTGCAATTTACAAGTTTGCTTTTATGTATTTTTGAGATGGGGAAATATACTCTATTCCTGTTATTTTTCTCTTATTCTTTTGGGTTATTGTTAAAGCCAAGGTACTTAAAGTTTTTGACCATTTCAAAACTATAAGGGCCTATTAACGCGGTTCCTTCCTCCCTCAATAGGTTCTTTTTATTTTAAATTGTAGTTATCAGTAAAATTAGTAAAAGGAGGCTAGAAAATGAGAAACTTATTGGTAATAGTATTTTCCAAGACCAAATGTTGAGAAAGCGGGAGAGTCATTTCCTCTTGGGATACTGTCAGTTTCCTTTAATAGCGCTTTAAACTTTCCTTCTCTTTGAGATTTTATTTGATATTTTTAACAAAAGCTCAAATCCTTCCAATAACTGCTTATGTTCCTTTACTAATTACACTAGGGATATGAACAGAACCATGCTAATATGACGCAGTTGCTGCGAGTCAGAATTTTTTATATTGACTCTGCCACTGAGTGCATTATTCCTTAATCTTAATCGCCCAGCCATAAGTAGGCCAATTTTTGTTGGATCTAGTACTTCAAAGGCTTAATAATAATATTAATTGAGATATAGGTGTAGGGTAAACATTTAATATAAATAATAACTCCAGGTACATAACCTTTATTATATAAAGGCATTACATTTATTTTATAGTTTCAAAAACTCTCAAAATATAAATCCATTTTTATTTTAAAAAGCTTTTGCTTTTTAAAGATAACTTTATATCAAAATAATAAAAATATATTTATATAACAACTATCCTTAGTTGTAAAATCTTTTTAAACAACTATATTTACATCAATTGAGAATGAATTCCAGGCATTTAATATGTTGATTTTTTTATTTTAATAGAGTGGTTTTAGAATATATGCTATACCTTAAAAAAGAAATCTAAGCAGTATCACATTCAATAATATTTATGTTCTAATTTCTCAAAAATTACATACCCTTTAGAATTATGGTAACCATAACAACTTTTATGAACTTTTTTCTTAAATATTTACAAAAAATGTTTAATAGATTTTCATATAAACTGACAGCTTTTATTGGTTGTGTAGAAAATTTATTAATTCATACATGTTTATTATTATACTGCATTTAATTTTACATTACAATGATATCATTTTTAGTTTATATAAAATTACTTCATAACTTACAGTAAGTAGTATATCTTAATCATATTATCACAAATAATTAAAATGGAAGAGGTTTAGAACAAATCTGTTTTTAGTTTATAATATGTCTTTCCAATGCAATCAAAATAGGAATTTCTCTCTTGGGGTTTATTTCATTTTAAAAAGATATTGAAAGTTAAAATTATTTCCTTGAGAGAATAATTATACTAAAAGAACATGTTAAATAATGTCCTTTTTATCAGAAGACCTGAAAGAAGTAATGCAATTTTCATTCAGTTGCTTCGATAGTGCTTAATTGAAGCTAGGTTTTTTTAGCACTTTAGGGGAGCAGTTTTTTTTCCCCCACAACGAATAAGCAAACAAATTAAAAAGAAAGTAAACAGTTTTTTAAAACGTATAATAACTATGTTTTAATTAAATGTTTATTGATATATATCATAAATGTTTATTGATGCAAAAAAAAAAAAAAAAAAAAAAAAGAAAAAAAAGCTAACGAAAATATTGAAGTTCTTATGGTGTGGAAGCCATAATATAATTTTGGAACTCTTTATCATTACATTATGCTTCATGGGGCGGTAGTAACAAAAATAAATATAATTCAATTAGTTCGCCGCTAATAGCCAAACAGTTGATGCGGCGTTAAAAACGGCAAAAAAAAACACATCGACTGTTAGGGCCTAGCAGGGATACGTCACTACCATTATAAAAAATATGTTTAGCTTCCAGAATTTCATATAATGTTATTGAATGCCAAAGCCAAAATATATACAATAACGTAAAAAAAAAACAAAAAAAAACAACAAAAAATACTTGTGAGGCACATGGACCCTGTTTACTTAATCAGCTTGGAATCAATGTGATAAAAATGATAAGAATATTTTACTAGGTTATATCCGATCCTTTAAGATCTGAGTTCGAAACCCAGGTGCATCTGAGGTTTTTGCTTTTAGTATCAGAATCAGGGTTGACTTTTAGGATCAGTTTTGCCATCTATCTCTAGGTCCACCAAGTCTTTTATTATGCAAAGTGGAGTGTCCGAAGCTTACTATTGTCCTAGTGTGCCATACAAGCAAGAATCTAATACCTGTACATCTTCCGCACCTCGGGGCCCTTCCTAACTTTTAGGGGACTGATTTCTTTTTATTATATCTAATAACATTATTATGATTATATGCATCTACCAATTACATTATTTTACAATGTAAATTAAAGCAACAACTAATTTAACAATATGTATTTTGAGCCAAACTCAATGGTCAGTGAAAAAAAAACAAAAAAAAAAACATGAAAATGACGTCATCTCATTATTAAAGTTGCTACTAGTTTCCCCTATATTGAATATTTTTCTTCAGGAACCCTCCTTAAAAATAATTGCACAGCCTAGAAAACATCTTCAGATTTGCCTGATGCTTTAAGTGAAGCCTCTTTCAAATAGGCTGTAAATTAATTTTAAAAAAAAGGTCCTGAAGAGGGATAGTTAAATTATAGTTAACGGATTAAGCTAATTATAATTGGAGCTAGCTAATTCATATTTTTATTGGTTTTCAGCATTCACAATATCAAATTTGATTTAATCAAGCATATTACATAAAGTAAGATATTTTTTTGTAAAGTAAAATATAACCCTGTTTTTCTTTCATTTCTTTTTCTTTGTAGAGTAGGTAAAAATATTTTTTAGAAGTGATAATAAGTTAAAATTTTAGATGTAATTATTATTTCTGTAAATAAAATAAAAAGAAAATTTCAACAATTTTTTAAAATTTGCTATAGCTTCATTTTGATAATGAAAATTAGATATTTAAAAAAAAAACTTCAATTTTTATTTGAATAGAAATTTAGAATTACAAATTGAACGGAACTAACAGTAATCAGAACCATGAAGTTAGGTATTTTTTAAAATATTTACATACAATTTTGTAATACATGACGTAGCACCAGTTTTAAAAATAAAGGTACAATTTTGAAACAAAAGGATAATTATTAATTTATTATGAGTTTTAATTTACTAATATACATTCTACTTATTAATGCAAGGATTATTGTTGTTACCAAAGTACAATTATACGTAAATATATGTCAATGATTTTGTACATAGAGAAATTTAAAGAGAAAATAAATATGATGTAAAATTGAAAATACATTTAAGTAAACAAGCATTTACTAATACTATTAAATAATAACGTTTTATTCTTCATAGTCTTTAAAGTTGAATAAAATTACACTCATTTTATTTCATTACAATATGAAGTTGCCTTTTAAATATTAATATTAAAATAATGATTTTTTTTATAGATAAAAATGGAAATACCCAAAATTTGTAATCTAAATTGAAATTAATGTGAGGACTAAAAAAAAAAAAGTCACTGCTTTTTCATTCATTATTCATACTTTTGAAACTTTTACTATTATTTAGTTCTTATTTTTAAAAAAAAAAAAGACAATTACTTTACATATTACAGTAATATAAAAACACGTATCACACTACAGTTGTATTTATAATACATAAAATCACAATTATATACATACTATTAATCATTTCATGTCTAAATCACGTCCTATGCTTAAAATTATTTAAATAAAATGAATGGAAGAATTTTTAAAGCCTAAATTAACAAATTTATGCCTCTGCTGTAATTCGAAAATTTTCATTCCAGAAAATAGAAGCATGAGTATTTATCTAATTACAAAACAGTTTTTTTTTAGTAAAAATGTTGATAAAATTACAATAAAATTATTATTTATACGACTTTAAATAATTGTTACACCCAATCATTAAAAAGCATATTAATTAAGCATTACTTGAAAATTATTCAATTCATGTAATGTTATTTATTTTTATTGTTATGAAATTATTATAATTTGATTCTTGGAAATATGCAATGTTTAAATAGCTCAATCTAATTGAGCAATATAATTTTAAAATGATGAATACTGTCATTTGATATTATATAGACAACGAATAGAATGGTTTTGAAATCGTTAATTATTTTTTTCAACAAGTCGTGAAATAATCATCATTTTTTATCTATAAATTTAAAAATCATGCTTGTTTAATTATTAAAAATAAAAATAAATTTTTGAGTTTACTGAAGCAATGTGTTAAATCTGTGAACGAATTATGCTATCTTTTATTTATTTTAAAGTTGGGAAGACAACATAGATTTAAAATGAGTTTTTATTGGAAATCATTTTGTAAGCACTGACTGACATTTTCGGCATATCAAAATTCAAAATTAGGCCTTGAACTCCGGTCTTTTTCTTCTTCTAGCTTTCTAATGTTTAATAAAGATTAATTTGTAATATTGATTGAATTTTTAGCTGATACCTAACTAAATTTTGTTTTACTTTAGACTACCTCATTGGGTTTCTGTTCTTCCCCCCAGCGGTGGTTATCTTATCTTTGCTATATTTTGCCCGATTTCTCCCTTTGATTTTTTTTTTAAACTTTTCTGCTTCAGACAAGCATGTCAAAATTTCATCTTTTGTTCATATTTTCCATTAAAGAAAGGATTAAACATTAGATTCACTGATGGGGAGTATTCCCTATTCCTATTAACAGTGATTTAAATGATTAAAAAATATATTGACAAGTGTTAAAATTTAAGCTGTATCTAAACAGGTATAATGTGCTTTAAAACTATAAAATTAAGCTAGTTCAATAAGCTTATCAGTTTCTCATGCTTATATTATCTTTAGAAAATTGAATCATTAATCTCATTCTGAGTGGATATTGACTCAAACTGCAATGGAGAAGTCAGCGAGCTGGATCCATTTGTGTGCCCCGATGACCGGAGCTGGCTGGTCCTGTCACAACTCGATGTCAGTCCCTTCGAGGAATGTCTCTAGGTTTCTCGCACTGCAGAGCGGAGTGTCCACTTGGTAGGTATTGTGGAACAGGCCGAAGTTCACTTGGTATGTGCCTTTTGCACGGTTAAATGCGACCAACGGCTGGAATCTGTGACCCCAGAGTATTTCCGAAGCGACATACGACGTCCTCGCCTGCGTCGTTTGGCCAGTACTTTCTGTAGTTCCTTCTAGTATAACTAGGATTTCAAACCTTTCATTTATCATATCAGCTGCCCCTAATTCATAGAGTGGGCTTGTCGAATCAATCTCGTGGACTATGACAGTTGGCCAAATGAGGAAAACATCAGAATCATAGTTATCAGCTTTCACCTGAAATAGAATATAAATTAAAAAAACAAAATAAGTAGATGTTGGTTCACTTTGTAAGACAATTTGTTTTATTAGAATTAAATAGCTGTCTCAGCCATATCTATCAAATTTGTAAATAAGAGAGCTATGCAATTTTTAGAGCACTGATAGCCAACCTACGTGGGATATTAACTTAAACAGGATTAAACATTTCATACTTGCATTATTTCAGGTAATATATTATATATTAATAGAAAATAATACATAATAATATATTTTGGAATAATAATACATGTATACATAAAATTTTATATGCGGCACTAATGGCCATCTTGTCGGTGGGCTGTAAAAAAATAGATAAATAAAAAAAAAATATTTTATTGGACGTGGCCCCGCCTGCGGAAGGTTCTCGGAGGTTGAGGCTGTGATTAGTATTTTAAGGGCTTCTAAAGAGGCGTCAAGAGGATATGAAACATGTAGAGGGAAATCAAATTTTATTAAAGAATAATGTGTAATTAATGAAATTTTCCACATAAAATATGTTGCAAAATATAGAGTCATATATAGAGTTATAATTATAGAAAATAGTAATCTACCAACAATAATGTTAAATGTGGAAATAACACATACATGTTAAAATAAATTGAATAATAATAATAAAAAAAAACAAATGTCTAATAAACAGCCACTGTATATCTGGAAAAAAACATATCACATGTCGGCAAGATTTCTATCACAATTCAAATTTCAGCAATTTTAGGAAAAACAATTTTTAAATTAGAAATTATTTTAAAGAAAATACCTAAATTTTGAGTAATGTTCATCCTTTGTAATAAGATCTAGTTTATAAATAATCCCTTTAAAGTAACATTCTTGTTTTTAGTGTCATTATAGTATGTTATTAATTTATTTTAAAATCACTTTTTGAGTTAGGCCATAAGAAGCTTGGATCAGTATATTTCATCGAAATTAGCTTATTTATTTTATAGGCTAGGGGATTTTACACATTTGAGATGTGGCAATGTTCTAACCTAGTACTAAATGAGTTATGTAAAATTTAATAGAAACAAATATCCACAAGAAGCATGGTCCAGTGAATACAGAAATATTTGTACAATTTAAATATTCTCCTAAACTACTGTTAGGAGAATTACTGCGTTGTGTCTTCTTATCGAAACTGCAATAATATGGAGACCTTATTCTCTCTCACTTAACTTTTAAATTTGCCTGCATATAAATTTAAAATAATGCCACAGCATTATTGATTTTATTAAAACAATGCCAGAGGCATTTGTTTTCACCTCAATATCCTAAATTATTTAGCTACTCACCTTGAGATCATAGAGAAACGGAGATAGAACCTCTCCCTCTTTAGTAGTATGAGGTCGAACTAGCTGCGCCCGGACGGATGAACCAATGAGGTGTGATTTCTCTCTCATATCTCCCACTCTGAACATGAGGCATAGGAGGCCATCCCTCATAGCAACGACAGCATTCCTCGAAAAGAGGAGAGTCTGTGTTCTTTGCTTTGGTCGGGCCATTTTAGCAAAAACTATTCCAACCATGAAGGCCTGAAATGAAACAATTAGTTGTAGTTATTGTCCTAAGAAACTTGGCAGTCGCACTTTAAGCTAAACTCACATGAGAATAAGCAGTTTGATAACAAAAATGACGACATGTGTTTCATTATAATTGAGTAATTGTGTTGGGGCTCATTACAAATGAGAAAAATGAATGAATTTTAACATGTGCATTATTAACACAGATCTTTATTTAGACACGTTATCGGAATTATACCATCTTTTGTTGGTCAGGATATGGAGGGGCCTTTCCTTTTAGCATGCCAACTCACTCCCGTAGGGAAGAAATCCTTTTTATGACTTGGACCTGATAACTCACTTTGGACCTGCATACCACAAAGATTAAGATTTTGCTGCCCACAAGTATATGGGCTACACAATTTATTTATTTCCCTCTCTCTCCCTCCCCTCTCTCACCTCCTCCCTCTCCCTCCCCTCTCTCACCTCCTCCCTCTCCCTCCCCTCTCTCACCTCCTCCCTCTCCCTTTTTGAGAGCAAAATATTAAAAGATTTTCAATGACACCATGAATTAAGATTATATTGTATGGAAATATGCTGTAATGAGTCAGACTTTTCATTCATACATTGTTTTGTTTTTCTTACCTGTATGAACACTCCAGTAATGCTTTGAAGGCACATAACAAATATAGCCTCAGGGCACTCCTCCGTTGTAGACCTCGAACCATAGCCAATCGTATGCTGCGTCTCAATACTGAAGAGGAAACAAGAAGTGAAGGAGTTGACATTGACTACGCAGGGGGTCCAAGTATCGTCGTGATCATCGAGATCACCATGCGTGAATGAGATGAGCCACCATATCGCTGCAAACACTAGCCACGAGAGGAGGAAACTCAGGGCGAAAACCAACAATGTCCACCTCCACTGGATGTCCACCAATGTCGTGAAGATATCCTGTAATTAAACATCTATTTAGTAGATGCAACTAGACTTTTAATCCGAACTAAACTTTTATCTGAATTATATTAAATACAATTAAACTCAAGTATATAATGGCTATATATAGTGGCTATAATGTATTTAAATTAGCATTTGTCATGTCTGTCTGTCGTCTTATTTTATTTTGAATGTGTTGTAATTTGTAGAAAAAAAAAAAAATTCAGTCCACGAGGGCCCTGAGGGGCAGATACTATAGATGTAGCTGATTCATGGCCATACGGCATACCAGAGAGATAGTGTGGTCAGTACTATGCTCTGGCCGCCTGATTTCCCTCTTTGCAGGTAGCCATTAATAAATTAATTAAAGCCTCGGTTGGCCCTAGGGAGGATCAGGGAGGCCGAATCAAACCCTTGAATGAAGACACTAGAAGATAAAAATCTTTAGTGCTTGCTCGGGATTTGAATTCAAGTCCTCTAGCATATTAGTCCAGTGCTCTACCACTGAGCTAACCTCACCTCCAAAAGTAATTTGTCTAGTAAGTTTGTCTTTTTCGTGTAACGGAACATTTGTGCTATATATTTGTAGGGAGGTCGTAATAATTTACAGTATGTCATAGTTAATATATTCAGTGGCGAGCCACAATGTAGACATTTTGGTCTTTGCTCTACAAATTAATGCCCGTACAAATTAAAGATTACATTATCAGTAAGAAAATTTCAACCCCTGTGGATTTGTCCTACCCCATGGAAGGAAACCCTGAATGAAGCCAACTGCCTTAGATTTTGAGCAAACCAAAATCGTGTATCTGCTACTACTTTATGAATGAGTGCAAAAAAAGGAGAAAGAATGTGTGCATACAATCAAAATGTTAAACTTATGATGCAGGGTATACATTTAAAACTATCACATCAAAAGCTCCTTCAAAAACTGGTGTCTAACATGGAATCAGAGAAATGCATGCTTTACTGTCATAAAATCAGCGAATGATTTTGTTGATTAGCTCGTTTCAAAATTAATAAACTTAACAAAACATTACTTTAAAGCCAGTGAAGTATTTTTGATTGGTGAAATATCGACTTGATGAACCTATCTATTGAAAAAGTATCAAAACTTACTTTGCTTGATGAGTTTCATCACTCTATTGTCCATAGTATCACTTTGTTAGTTTATTTTTATAGTGAAAAGCATTAGCCTCAATTTGATACCAAGAACAGCCGGATTGGTTGAAAAAAAAATTAGAACACAAACAATTTTCAAAACTTTGATTTCTAAAGTATAATGGCCAAAATTATGCAAAAAATAATAATTTCAAAAATGCCCCAAAGTTCAATTTTTTATCAAAAAATTTGAAAACATTTTGAAAAATATATGGGATGTGATAACACATAGCTCTGGGTGATTTCACATAAAATGATCCATATACTAACAATTGAGTTCTTTATAGGACCTCACAAATTTCCCAATTTTGCTTCTTGGTGCCAAATATTTATTAAATTATATACGTTTATTCGAATTTTCCTAACCACTTTCATAATCAGTTAACCAATACAATTCATTCTCAATTTCATATTCATTGTAAATGCCGCCGAAGATTGAAATCCTTGAAAGAAGCTTTAATAATGGCTATAAAAATGTTGTTCAAAATTTTTAACAAGTGCGATGTTAACAAAAGAAAAATATAACAAGAATTTAAATTCAATTTTTAATTTATGTACTACATTTTTATATTGAGGTAGGACTTTGTAGTCAGACATAAGGGTTGTTGTTTAAACCATTCTTTATAAGCTACCTGAAGATATCTTCTTCTTCTTTTAGATATGTGCACTTGAGTAACATTGCAGTCCCCATTCTTCAAGACAGCTCTTCTTCGTAGTTTCCGTGTAGCACTTCTGGTACTGCTGCGACTTCTAACAAACAGATAGAAAACTTATTTGTTTTAGATAACAATTTCTGTAGCTCTGGACAAGGGAAAACTTGTTCAGGTAAAATACTTGCAATTTTTTTTCTAGAAAAAACAAAATATTTGTTATGTAAATAACATTAACTCGGCTCCAATGAATCAGCCCCCCCTCCACCAAAAAACCCATAATATAGAAAAAAAAAAAAAAAAAAAAAAAAATCTAGTCTAGGAGGAACCAATCACAAAAGCCGATAGGACCTCTCCTACAGCTAAGAAAACATGTGCGTGTCAGAGGCAGGCATTAAATGACAGTAATATTTTCAGCGCCCGAGTTAACTTGTTCATAGAAAAAATTAAACGATACTTACTCTCGAAGTATCTGGGGCGCGGACGTTAAGCGGTTGGCCGATTGGCACCGCTACTCCAACATGTGGGTTATGACTATGGATTAAAATTGTGGAGGAGCCTTGACAGGTAACAAGATCTGTGGAGAGCGAAGGGTGAGGTATATATAGAGCAAGATAAAGATCTATAGGAGAAGCAAGACTTGAGTGTAAATTGGTAAAAACATGGTGGGTGAGCCGAAAATTAACACGGAAAGCAAGATGTGGGAGAAATAAAAAGAGAAAGACATGGGTTAAATGTAAAATAAAAAGAGGGACTGCAGAGAGCGCAAGAAGGAGTCTATGGCAAATATGGGTGAGTTCGACGTGGTGGAAAATTTTGGACGAGAGCCGTACTTGAGTGGAAACCTACACTAGTGAAAGATTGTAGTACAGGGGGAGCGAAACCTGCGACGTAATTGTGGAAAAAGCTCGGTGTAGCGTGGTGTGCGAACCGCAGGTTAAAATGGCGAACGAGACGTGGGGTCATTTGTCTTAAATGCAGTACAAGAAGGATTTCAGAATGACCAGGAAGGGGTAAACATGTGGGGGTTACGTGGCGAATGAGTTGGGGTGAATACAGAGCAAGATAGAATTCTGGTAAGCGGGTGAGGCTTTTGTGATCAGCAAATTATGAGGTTACATGGTGGAAACGGCGAGGGGTTACATTTTGGACTCAGGGCTAAAAGTTCAGCAAGACTTTTGGACAAAAGTTTTGGCAAGACTTGAAGTTTGGGGTAGAAAATGGAAAGAAGTATTTTATATATTAATCTTTTTTTTCTTCTTTTTTTTTTTTTAGCTGTAAACTTACTATGCTCAAAATAATAACAGACGGAAGCAATTGAAAATATTTGTGCAAGAAGGGGGTCAATGAAATGTTTGTAGTTTCGAGATAACTAGCCTCAAAGTTAATATGTGACTAATGAGTAATGAAATAACTCATTCATCTATTGATTATTCCTGTGATTACTTGCTACAGCCGTCGCCACAAATCATTCGCAAAACCTTTTAATGAGTTCAAATCATTGAATTAGTAGGCAAATTAATTGCAGAATGGAATTTTAGAGTAAAACATGAGAATTATAAATAGCAAATGATAAGAATTGATAATTGAGATAAGGACGTGGCGAGAGTGTTTGGCTACGCCCTTGACACGGCTGATAAGGAGAGTGTTTATCAACGGTGTAGTTTTTGAACGGGACATTCAGAACTGCAGACGGGATATATTTGAGGCTTTTAGTATCAAACCCAGCTCAATCCACAAATTTTCAAGAAAAAACAACAACCATTTTTTGTTGTTATTTGATAGTTCTTGGTCAATACTATCAAGTTACCAAGCGATTTTGCACAAATCCATCTCAATCCGCTCGAAAACCGCTTTCAAAAACCGGACGTTCTTCCCGGCAGAGCGTGAAATGTTTTTTTGCCTCACCGGTATATTTATTTAAATTTTAATGTCCATTTATTGTGTACTAAGGATTTTAGGACGGGTTATCTATAGGTTACCACCCTTTTCTAGCCAGGATAGGGGTAATGCATTTTCTTTTTTTTTACAAAAAGAAAAGCCACCACGCCTAGTGGGAATCGAACCGACGACCTTAGGCACGGAGTGCATACGCCTTAGCACTCACGGCCACCGGGCCTTCGCCTGACCTGTATAATTTATAAAATGGATTGAGCTGGTTTTGATATTAAACGCCTCACATATACTTATGCATAATAATTTTTGAGAGTTATATGTTGCATTTGCCTGAAGGGAATGTTGGGATGTAATCTAAAGTGATGACGTTTGAAAATCATTATACATCGGAGTTTAGGTATGCATGTATATATAAGCGTGATCAAAAGTGGTTAGACAATATAAGCTCATAAACAGGAAATATCGATTGTACATATCTCCTAAATATTTTCTCAGAGCTAAGGAAACCCCATCGAATGTATTTAATTCCTTTTGAACGAGGCGTGTAAGGTACGCCCAAATCAAACTTATTTATCCTTCTCCTATTTATCAATCAGTTAATCAATCATAATAATAATACAATACGTACTGTATTTTCATAAGTCTCTTTTATTAAATGTGACGCCATTTTTTTAATAGTAAATATGTACACACATTCATCAACATGTGTGTTTCTATACATCAACGTGAAAACTTTTCCTAAGATTAATGAGTAACAAATAGACTTAACAATAAATATATTCTATCGCCTATTTCTGCTTGTTACACCTCAAAAGTGATTATACGATGATTCATTGCACGTCTGATAAGAGTAAAATGTCTTCCTGAGTTAAAAGTCTTACAAGAGTGTTCGTAAAATCACCTAAGATATTACTTAATTAGCTTGTGATACATCTTCTTTTTGCTTATCATTTGCAAGAAGCACGCACGACGCACAATGGTTCCAAACGCCCGATTTTTGAAAAAAAAAACCTTTTAGATACTTGAATCTTTCTGATATCGTTATCATGTTTTTGTGCAGAGTCGAATGAGATCACTACCAATTTGATAGAATAATTATTTTGGAAGATAAACAGGTTTTATATTAAGAAAACCCAGAAATACAGCAAGTATTAAATTTCAAAAAGTTATATTTTACTCAATGGGTGGAGAGATGTATACTTCCAAATGTATTTTTGAGTGCTAATATGTCATAAATACAAAGAATTACAGCCTTGCCTTGAAGGAAAGAGCCACCAGTAGGGCTGAGGTGGCTGTCCCCCCACCCAAAATTTTGTTTTGGTGAGAACATTTTGTGTAAAAAAAGCCTATAAAAACGAAAAATGTCTTCAACATTTACCCTGGTTTACTAGGTGTCCAGAGGACCTCAATAATTACGATTTTACAATATAATATTTAGACCAAATGGCTATGCATATTTGTATAAACAGATCATCAAAGCAATTATGTAGGTCTAACAGAATAAGAGAATATAGATAACTATTAATAATCAATTTAAATAATGACAATATTAAATAGAGATAACGGCAAATCGTAATTTTAAAACATCGTTATGTTTCTCCGCTCAAATATTAAATGAAAAAAATCGTTGAAAAGATGAATTTGAAAAACTGCACAGATTGATATAACATACTTAAGTGATGGATAAGGAAAATTGGTATTATCTTTGAAGTAAAAGACAATTACTTTTATTAATCATTATTACTAATTGGGTTTTACGTTCATTTCAGCGACAAGAATGATAACAGGTAGCTTTCCGGTTCTGGTTTTATAAGAAACAAAAATAAATAAGGCAATATTTTTCCAACTGAAAATGTCTGTGATCATTACCTACTTGTAAATCATTGTATGTCTGGTTGTTAATGTTGCTGGTTTATAAAATTAAAATTTAATGTAAATAGTAATAATATTTTTGGATGTATTAAGTTTCATCTAAGGTTTTTATATACCTGGTTTACGGAATGTCAATATCATAGTGTATCAATTTTGGGGTAAAATATAGTAAGAACCTATACTAAGATTTGGTACATTTTAAAGAACGTTTTCAGTTCAATGCGAAACTTGGAAAAACGTTTTGAGCAGAACTTTTGTAGGACTTAATTACTGGCAATCATTTTTTAGCGCGGTTCTTATCTCCCCCATAGGGAGGAACCCCGCTTATAAGGTTAATCTCATGACGCAATCCGGAAGTGCCGACTAGAAAATTTTGCGTTTCAGAACCCCTAGAGACCGAAAATGATGGTGGTTAAAATTTATATATATATATATATATATATATATATATATATTTGTCTGTTCGCTCTGTAGCTCCCAGACGAATGGTCCGATTTTGATGAAATTTGGTACAAAAATCTTTCGTCTAATTTGAAAGGTCAAGTTCGTTAACCAGCAAAATCCGCCTACTGGAAGATGGCGTTTGGGGCGAAATTCGCGCAAAAAAAATTGTAACGCTTACGTTTTTGAGTTCATAAGCTTGTAAGTACTCGTTTTATATGCTTATTGGGCTACGAAAACGAAAGAAACCATTTTCAAGGCGATAGCTTTAACCGTTTTCGAGAAAATTGGAAAAATAGTTTTTGAATACCGTTTTTGGTTTGGGTACTTAAAATCATGGGATTCAGTTGAAACATTTTCTGCATGTTTAACTTTCATCAAAACTAATATGTTGAAATTTTAGTTACGTTTGGAGTTAAGGAAGGGTTAGAAAAAAATATTTCATTAACAGACATGAAAAGTTTTGGTAACTTTGTAAATTTTCCTTAATATCTCTAAAACGGTTGAGAATCTTGGGGAGCGAAAGTTTACCATTCAAAAGCTTACTAAATTCTCTACCAAAAAGATTCTAAAGAAATTTTTGATTAGGCATTGTCAATCGGAGAAATAAGTGCTTAAAACTTCAAATGTGTTTGTTTTGTTCTTTTGACCGGGTTTTCGTTGTTGTTTAGCTCAAATTTTAATGGGTTGTTGTTTTTTTTTTTAAAATTGCATTTATTTATAGATATTTGAAATAACTATTTGTAGCAGTTTGTTCTTATGAACGGGTTTTTGTAATTTTTATCTCTTTCCCTTAGTTTTTTATTGCTTTTTATTTTTGTAATTCTTATATTAGGTAAATGTATTTGTGTTTAAAACAGGATAGTTAAAATGAGAACAAATTTTCTGTTGTTGGAAATAGATGAGTTAGAAAAATATGAGTACCTTTGCATAAATTCCTAGCAACCTGAAAATTTGCATGAACGTTAGGGACAAAATTAAAAGGGAATTGGGAAAAACCCTTATCAATCCCATGAGTGCAAAGAATTTTTTTCGAGGTCAAAGTTCGCTAAAAAAGGTTTTTAGGAATTTTCAGCGAAACGTTTTGTTTTATGGTAAAAATAGTTCAGACAAAAATTGTAGATCGTGCAATTACGTACAAAACTTGTCTTCACATTTTTTTTCATTAGATTAACCATTTCTGAGAAAAGGCGATTCCAGAATTATCTTTAGTTTTATTCAACATAATATGCTAGACTCGGCTAGAAGTTTGCCGAGGCAACAATACTTATGATACCTGGTCCTCTTTCTAAGGTCCTGACAATAAGTACCGATACAGCCCCAGGCATAACCCTCGAAAAATTACCTGCTTGACATTTGATAATATAAACTCGTGAAGTAGTTCCTCTTTTTGTGTCTCTGTTTACCTCAGTTATTAATTTGTATTTATGTTGTACGCCTTATTTTTTAATTGGGTGCTGTTATTTTGATTGCATTTTTTTAAAATAAAACAAAGCTAGAGCCTGAGAAGGATGTTCACGTTTATATAGAAAATAATTTTGGAGGGGACTGGGAGAATTTCGGGGGGGGGGGGCTGAAAGGGTTTTAGGGGTATGGGATGATAAAAATCTAGAACATGGAATAGTTAGACAATTAAAATGCTATTACGCCCAAAAGAAATTATTTTTTTCTGAACTAAGTGATATTATTATTATTTTTAAGGTTTTTACGACACATTTTTACCGATTGCGGGGGGTGCAGCCCTTTCAGCCCCCCCTTATATACGCCCATGCACGTTTTTGTTTTATTTTATTGATGTATAGAGCTTTACTTTAGAATGAGAGCTGGATTGTGTAATTTCCACTTCTGTGTAAGTTACTAACAGGCGGTTTCCCTGACGCCTTAATATCACTTTTATTCGAGATGTTCGAGAGGATGCTGACAATCTTCACGATATATATATATATATATATATATATATATATATATATAAAAGAAGTTTATTTCTATTCTAAGATTTTCAAATGACATTAGGGATAAGAACGGAACCGCACTAAGATGATGCAGTTCCTGCGAGACGGACTTTATTTTTTCAAATAGAATTAATGATGCTTTTTCCAATGGAAATGTGTGTGTGTGTGGTTATATATATATATATATATATATATATATATATATATATATATATATATATATATATATGGTTATACTGATATAAAGCAGCGGAGTTGTTAGGCGCAGTTAATTTTATAACTCATAATTACTGTATGGTTCATAAATTAATTGTTTATGGGTAATTATTTTAAAAACAAATCGTCAAAATGCTAATGAACGAATCTAGATATTACTTGTCCGATTTGTTAAATAATAAATAACCTGTGTTCGGCGCTTGCGGTGTCATTATAGCAATGACAACTCGGAGTGTGTCTGTTCGAATACGGAAGTAGGTTGACTTCTTTCCACGATGGTCTCACATAATATAACATTTTATCAAATATAATAAACCTTGAGAAGATATAGACGGATCCCCATGTAAGAAGATTAATGCCAAGAAGTAAAGTCCGCGTGCAACCCGAAAAAAATGGTTCGATTTTGATAAAATATGGTACAAAAATACTTTGTTTTAACACGACAAGTTCGTTAACCTGCAGAATGCGATTGTTTTAGCGGCGAAATTAGTGCTAACGGTTTTGCTTTAACTGGTTTGACATTCATCGAGCAAAATTTTGTTACGTTTGGAGTTGAAAAAGTAAACTTTTATTTACACTTTGACACCACAGTGCCACTAGGCCGACATTACACTATTTTAATACTGATATAGTTTTTATGCAAACGGTAGTCAAATTGTTAAACAAAAAGGTTTTGAGATTTTCGTGCATTTCAGGCTGTTTTAGTAATGAAATTAACAAAAAACAGAAATACCAAAACATTTTTTTATCATACTAGTAAATGATAGGAAGTGGAGAAGGGGCAATAGGGTCATTCCACATCAAGTGATCCACAGTTTTTCCGCTCATATTTTTTAATTTGGCTCATCAATAGTACCCCATACGACAATTAAAAATCCAAATTTTTAGAAATTTATCTTTATTAGTTTTCGAGTTATGAAAGTTTAAGTTTTTTAAAAAAGCACATTTTAGGACAGACATTTGATCATAAAATCTACTATATATTTGTCAAATACCACTCACTCACTCACTCACTCACTCACTCACTCACTCACTCACTCACTCATCTATCAACGCCCAGCCCAAACCGCTCGACAGAAAATTTTGAAATTTTGCATGGACACTCTCTATATAACGTAGGCGCTCGCTAAGAAAGGATTTTTTGATATTCGTATTTTTAAGCATTTTAAGAGGGGTTTAAAGTTTGAGTTGGTTAGAGAAGGCAAGCCTAGGCAGCATGCGTTGCTAGGACGATAAAGAACAGCTGTTACCTTACATTATCTATCTCATAGTTTTATTTCTAATTGAGGTTAATTTCAACTATGATGGCAGACCTTGAATTACTAGAAATTAACTGTCCCTCATAGAGTTTTAATTGCGTTTCTTTTCTGCCTGTCCCCGTCAGATAGGCTTGCCATATTTTTGGAGAGTTAAACCGAGACACATTAATATGGGATGGGTATACCAGGGGGGGGGATAAAAAGAGTACAAATTATAAGCAAAATGGTTGTTGAGATTTAAGCCTAGCAACTAACGGGAAGGGGGAATCCCAAACTGTTAGTCTACCCAAACCTTAAAAATAAGAACGGAACTTTTTTTGCCACTTGATTTTCTTAAAACAATCTCTCAGCCAAATAGTAGTGTCTGGCAGCTGGCAGCGCTGTGCAGGTAGTTTCAGCGTTTTACAGTTAGATTACTTCTGATTTCTTTGACACTGTGAGCAGTAGTAAAAATGTTGATTGTAGAAAAGAAACCGATTTAAAAAAGATTCTTATAAACATGAATTCATTACTTTTTACATCTTACAGCCTTTTCCGGGACATTGATAAAACTGGGCGGGACACCGAAACAGTTGCAAAATACCGGGACAGTCCCGGTCAAACCGTGATGTATGGCATATCCTTAGGTTTTCCAGGCGAGGTAATAATATCCGGAACCCTTGCACAGCCTCCTCGCCTATAACCTTGGTAATACTTGTAAATATATTGGGTGTTACCATATGACTTCTTGGAAACACAAACTTTTAAATTTTAACGCCCATTGAATAAAATATAGTATGACGGGAACCGTGCTGTAATAAACTGCACAGAATTGTGTAGTAACGTAATTTTAATGAAACATTATTTAACGCAATAAAATAACTACTCATCTACCGTGACGAAGCACGGGTATTCAGCTAGTCTACTATATATTTGTCAAATACCACTCACTCACTCACTGACCTATCATCCCCCAGCCCAAACCACTCGACAGAAAATTTTGAAATTTTGCATGGGCACTCCCTACATAACGTAGGCACTCACTAAGAAAGAATTTTTTGATATTCGAATTTTTAAGTATTTTTAGAGGGGTTTAAAGTTTGAGTTGGTTAGAGCAGGCAAGCCTAGGCAGCAAGCGTTGCTAGGACGATAACAGAACAGCTGTTACCGTATTGTATCTATTTCATAGTATTATTTTAAATTGAGGTTAATTTCAACTATAATAGTAGACCTTGAATTACTAGAAATAAAAGTCCACCACGCAGGAGCTGCATAACTAACCACTTTCCTCAGAATTTGGATAGTGTAGACTGCTTTCCAGAACAATTTGCTTAAAATATCCTACATAAATAAAATAAAAACATGAATAGTTCTCTTTTAAATTTGTAATGAGTAACTGATCAATTATTAATTTGCTTCCAGAATTATGTTTACACATGGTACCTAATACACTACGTAATAAATACAAAAAACCTCATATTATCGTATTTTGATCTAACGCAGGAACAAGATACAGTCTTTCTAGCGGTAGAAAGCGCTCCTTGCGGCGGTTTTGTGAACCTACGTCTGGCGGGCTTTTCTATTGAAATATATTACAAATTAAACCCCCGCTTTCCGATTGGCCGATTCAGCTCATTTTTACAACACTTCTTTCTCATGAGTTACCCACGACGTATACCGCGTTTCGTTACAATACAGCAGAAATTACGACCGGTATGAGTATATTAGGAATTTGGGTCCGGAGTAAGCCCCCCCTTCTAATGAACCGATCTAGTTTATTTTTACAACACATATTTACCTGTAGATTACCACTAAGAATACCGAGTTTCGTCGAAATACACGAAAAATCACGGCTGGTAGTGGCGAATTGGTATTGTGGGTCCGGAGTAAACCCCCCCCCTCCTAATGAACCGAATTAGGTTATTTTTACAACACACATTTACCTGTGGATTATCTCTACGAATACCGAGTTTCGTCGAAATATAAAAAAAAATCACGGCTGGTAGTGGCGAATTGGTATTGTCGGTCCGGAGTAAACCCCCCCCCCTTCTAATTAACCGATTTAGGTTATTTTTACAACACATATTTACCTGTGGATTATCTCTACGAATACCGAGTTTCGTCGAAATATAACAAAAATCACGGCTGGTAGTGGCGAATTGGTATTGTGGGTCCGGAGTAAACCCCCCCCCCTCCTAATGAACCGATTTAGTTCATTTTTATATCTCACTTTTCTCTCTATATCACCACTATGAATACCAAGTTTCGTTGAAATATAGCAAATATTACGGCTGACATGGTCAAATTAGTGTTTTGGGTTCGGGGTAAACCCCCCTTCCGGTGGTCCGACTTTAATGGTTAACGAACTCGTTCAATCGTTTGCTAATTGAATGCTATATACCAAGTTTCGTGACGAAAAAAAAATCTGGCCGCTATCGTGTTAACAGACATTATATATATATATATATATATATATATACATATATATATATATATATATATATATATATATATATATATATATATATTTATGAATTTTAACGGGGGTCATTTTCGGTGTCTAATAGGTAGGATCGATAAAGATTTGAAGAAATTTTTCAAAAATTCCGTCATGAGTCCAACCTCAATAGCTACTTTCCTTCGGAGGAAAGTGCTAAAATGTGATTTTGTCCCTCATAGAGTTTACGCCCTGGTGATGCTCCATCCGAGGTAATAATATCCCGAACCACTTGACAAAAATTTGAAATTTTGCACGGACAATCAGTTTAGAATGTAAACACTCGCTAAGAAAGGTTTTTTTGATATTCAAATGTTTAAGTACTTTTAGGGGGGCATGAATTATTAAGAAGTTCCTCATAGGCTCAAAAATGGTTCGATTTTGATAACATTTGGTACAAAAATCTTTCTTCTCATTATAAAGGTCAGGTTCATTAACCAGTTGAATCCGTTTACTGGAACATGGTTTTTGGAGCGAAATTTATGCGAAAGATTCCTTAACATAGGAAAACGAATGAAACCATTTTTTAAGCGAGTTCTGTAGCCATATACCAGAAAAATTGATAGAAATACTTTTCAAAACTAATTTTCTGTTTGGGTATTCAGAAACGAAGTATTTGGGAAAAAATTGTATGAATGGTGATACAAAGTTTTCGGATCTCAGTATATTTTCTAAAATATCTCGAAAACGGTTGGGAACTTGTAGTTAGTGGAAGGCGGCTATTTGAAAGGTTACTAAATTCTCTACAATAAGATTCTGTTGTAATGTTCGGTGAGGCGATGTCAATCGAAGAGATAAGTGCTAAAAACCTCAAATTTGTTAGTTTTATGCTTTTCAACGTGTATTTGTCTCTGTTTACCTAATTTTTTAAGCGTTTTTTTTTGTTTTGTTTTTTTTTCTTCTCTCCACCGGTACGGTTACCTCCACATGGTGTTTCCTGGGTAACTTTAAAGTCCGTGCAATAATAAGCTGTACAAAATTATGTAGTAGCGTTAATTTTGATCATATCTTATTTAACTCAATATAAAAAATACTTATCGGCCGTGATGAAGCACAGGTATTCAGCTAGTATGCCATAACTCCCAAACAAAATGAGCTAGAGAGGTGTGGTAAAAAGCATTCGTTAGTGTATTAAATGCTGATTAAAATGATATATATCATGACTTCTTTATGAAAATTGAAATTTTAAGGTCATTTTTAAAACATTAAAATTTAAATTTCTCTTAAAATGTATGTTTAAAAATTTTCAAACAAATTGTAAATTTTCTTTGATATTTTATCTCAGTTTTGAGTAAATTTCAAGCTGGGATCGCAATGGCATCATATTTATTTTAATAATTAACTTTATGTTGGTACTTTAAAAAATTGAAATTTTTAGAAAATGAAATGAAATCCATCGAACATACACAGGGTGTCCCCTCCAAAAAACGGCTTAACTTTGGGAATCGATGCAGGATGAAAAAAGAAAGAAAAAAAGTCCTTTGGCATATATCTCGATTTTCTTCCTTACCGAGAAAAACATAAAAAACTAAAACACAATTGTGAAAAGGCACTATTTCATAATTCCTGTATAAAAATCATTAAAAGTACGTTTCATCTTCCACTCCCTCTAACCACACACCTATCCCCCCCCCCCCCCCAAAAAAAAACAACAACAAAATTTCTTGCTCGAAAAAATTTACCGACACCATGTAAAGCAGCAAGTTCAACATAATTTAAAATATCTACTTCCCTTCTGAGGAAATTGCTACAACACAAAACAAAAACAACTTTAAATTCTTAATAAAAATATTAAGCTACATTTGATTAAGTTATTGATTAAAATAAATATGATCCCATTGAGATCCCAACTGGAAATTTACACAAACCTGAGATAAAATATCAAAGAAAAATTACAATTTTTTTGAAAATTTTTAAACATACGTTTTAAGAGAAATTTAAATTTTAAAGTTTTAAAAATTGCCTTAAAATTTCAATTTTCATAAATAAGTCATGATATATATCATTTTAATTAATCATCATTTATTACACTAACGAATGCCTTTCACCACACCTCTCTAGCTCATTTCGTTTGGGAGTTATGGTACATTTTATGATCAAATGTCTGTCCTAAAATGTGCTTTTTTAAGAAACTTAAACTTTCATAAATCAAAAACTAATAAAGATAAATGTTTAAAAATTTGGATTTTTAATTGTCTTGTGGGGTACTATAGATGAGCCGAATTTAAAAAAAAATAAAAAATTATGAGGGAAATTGTTTCCTTGTTTTTGGATCACTTGATATGGAATGACCCAATAGCATTTGCTGGTGTGTTAAAAAATATTGTTATATTTCTGATAAATGTTAATTGTACTTGAAATATTACGTTAATTTTACTACTTTTTAGGGTTTTTTTTTTTTTTTTTTTTTTTCTAAAGTATTGCTACTCTTTTCATTGTAATTCTATTGCAGCTGACGATGAGTACGCAGCCGAACATAGATATTCTTAAAATGTTCTGATAAGGAAAGTGTCCAATGAATATTTATGCATGAATTACATTATTTTGATATTTAAAAAAAAAAAACTTTTTTCTTTCATCCATTTTAATTGGTATCCAGGCTTTTGAATATATTTTCCTGGTCTTACAATATTGACAACAGAAGGTTGCTATCAGCTGTAGAAAAGAGTAAGATCACATTTTAACACCTCAGGAAACACCAGTTGTTTAAGGCTGGACAGATACCAATAACAGGAAAAACATTACTTAAATGGGGATGACCATACTTTAGGCGAATCCTATTAAAACTGAAAATTTCCGAGTCAATAATTAGAATTCCGATTGATAGTTGTGAGGGGGGGGGGATGATCTTAAATTGTAACGTTTTAATAAATCTTTCAAAATCAATTATATAACTATTCATAACAAATGAAATAACAATTAAAGAAAAATTCTTTCACAGTTTATAAGAAAGAATTAATTTTTATACACAGGATTTACAAATATCTATGAGATGTAGGTAATTAACGTTTATTATAACTTATTTCCATGGAAACCAGTCTGGTAAACAACAGTTAATTTTTATCACCATCAATAAAGATTAAAAAAAGTTGTTTAAAAAACAGCGTGATATAAAGGTAACAATTTCGTTAATTGTCATATGTTCAGCTGTTTCGCCAAGCATTTGACCCAACAGTCCATAGTTAGCACCATTGAAGGTTTCATTTTTGTCTATTTGCTCGCGAGCAAAGGTTTCGCTAATGTTAATGAGACCAATACATATTCTCTTGTAAATTTGTTTAACATAATCATAGGTCACCTTGGGCAACGCTTCTTACATAACCAGCTGTTTTCATACTTACTGACAATATTCTTTGTTTTTTCGCTGTCCGTTTCGTATTTTGTACGACTGCTTTTAGCACATTCCGAGGGAAATGACATTGCGCACATCAGAGCATTTTTGAAAATCAAATCTTCAAACGCCTAAGAGTACGTCCTCATGAATATATATTATATATTTGTCAAATACCACTCACTCACTCACTCACTCACTCACTCACTCACTCACTCACTCACTCATCTATCAACGCCCAGCCCAAACCGCTCGACAGAAAATTTTGAAATTTTGCATGGACACTCTCTATATAACGTAGGCGCTCGCTAAGAAAGGATTTTTTGATATTCGTATTTTTAAGCATTTTAAGAGGGGTTTAAAGTTTGAGTTGGTTAGAGAAGGCAAGCCTAGGCAGCATGCGTTGCTAGGACGATAAAGAACAGCTGTTACCTTACATTATCTATCTCATAGTTTTATTTCTAATTGAGGTTAATTTCAACTATGATGGCAGACCTTGAATTACTAGAAATTAACTGTCCCTCATAGAGTTTTAATTGCGTTTCTTTTCTGCCTGTCCCCGTCAGATAGGCTTGCCATATTTTTGGAGAGTTAAACCGAGACACATTAATATGGGATGGGTATACCAGGGGGGGGGGATAAAAAGAGTACAAATTATAAGCAAAATGGTTGTTGAGATTTAAGCCTAGCAACTAACGGGAAGGGGGAATCCCAAACTGTTAGTCTACCCAAACCTTAAAAATAAGAACGGAACTTTTTTTGCCACTTGATTTTCTTAAAACAATCTCTCAGACAATTAGTAGTGTCTGGCAGCTGGCAGCGCTGTGCAGGTAGTTTCAGCGTTTTACAGTTAGATTACTTCTGATTTCTTTGACACTGTGAGCAGTAGTAAAAATGTTGATTGTAGAAAAGAAACCGATTTAAAAAAGATTCTTATAAACATGAATTCATTACTTTTTACATCTTACAGCCTTTTCCGGGACATTGATAAAACTGGGCGGGACACCGAAACAGTTGCAAAATACCGGGACAGTCCCGGTCAAACCGTGATGTATGGCATATCCTTAGGTTTTCCAGGCGAGGTAATAATATCCGGAACCCTTGCACAGCCTCCTCGCCTATAACCTTGGTAATACTTGTAAATATATTGGGTGTTACCATATGACTTCTTGGAAACACAAACTTTTAAATTTTAACGCCCATTGAATAAAATATAGTATGACGGGAACCGTGCTGTAATAAACTGCACAGAATTGTGTAGTAACGTAATTTTAATGAAACATTATTTAACGCAATAAAATAACTACTCATCTACCGTGACGAAGCACGGGTATTCAGCTAGTATATTATATTCCATACCTAATAGTTCATTTTTACTGGATAGCGGGGCTTTAACTTCAGGATTTCTGATAATGAATTAATCGGAAACCTCCTCAATCATTTGTTCATTTGCCGGAGGCCTTTATGTATTCGAGCGCGCGCCACCCTGTACAAATACACACAAAAGCGTGCGCTTGTCACTCATATCACTGAACTGAAGCTAAGGCTCAAGGTCTGATAGAGAACTTTGATCAGCTGGTTTTTCTCACTTATTACCAACCATACCGAGATGTGTACAAATAATTTTATTTTATACAGTGACTAACAAATAAAGGAATTTTAGTTTGGGATTTATAAATGTAACAATTAATAAAATTTTGATGATATTGTATTTTATATAAATGAGTAAAATTAAGTTAGACTTTAAATGGGAAAGAACAAAGTTTTTACGTTCCGCTGGTGAAAAGGAGGCAATGAAACCACGAAACATGTAGGTCAGTTTTCAAATAGAGTGGCGTAAAAAGAAAATTCATTGCCGCTATTTTAATGACCACGTCATAAACAGTAAAAGTACACATAACACAGTAAGTATATATATATTCATCTGCTAACAAGATAGCAGGAACAATATTGTTTCTTTCGTCCCGCATCTAACAATTGTATGAACTTGGAGGGGGTTTAAAACATAACTAAATCGAATTTTCGTTACAGGCGGAAGGTCAAAAATTGAAACTTCACTAAATAGTGTCAACAACTTAATTTCATCCTTACCAGGTTCGCACCTTTTTAGTGCCATCATGTTATAAATATAAAACTTACAGCCACAACTTAAGGAGGAGAACCTTCCACAAGTAGGGCCACGTCTAGATAGGTATAACTATATGCCTAAATAGGCTGCCCCCTCGAAATTTTGATTTTATTGATAAAAATGTGTCATAAAAACCATAAAAATAAATTAAATAAGATCACTTAGTTTAGAAAAAATATATATATATATATTTTTTTTGGTATAATAGGGTTTGAGTTGACTATTCCAAGTTCTAGATTGATAGCATTCCATACCCCCTAATTCTCCCAGCCCCCCAGAAATTATGACCTCTATACGCCCCTGCTGCGTTTACTAATACTTGTCAATAAAAAAAAACTTTGTTTACACGAAGGAACAAGTGCTTAGGAGTCAAGCACACATGACAAGTACTAAGCTCGTATAAGCTAAGTATCAAACGTCTTCATACTTTGGGGACACAGAAGATTCCGACTCCGACAACAGCACTCTCTCTGAAGACAAACCAACCTTCGAAAACGTCTGACAAAAAAAAAACAAAACAAACATTCTTGAAGAGGAAAGATTTGTATTTTATGTATGTTCTACCTACTTTCTAGATGCTTATGTATGCACAAGACTAATCGGCGCATGTATTAGTCAACTAATTATTTTACTGATTCGTTTATTCAGCTTAAGTTAACTCGAGTCAATTCTTATGACAACACCACGTTGCATAAACATCAAATTGACCATAAGGATGAAGACCTTGATCTTAAGAGCGAGATAGTGTATCTGAGCAGCATTAAATATTACATGTAAGTGTTTTTGTCGTACTTTTGCGAGTTTCCTTCCTCTTAACAGAAAATTCTGATATGACTCAAAGGTCATACAAATACATGTGTATTGGTCTGTTGCGTGTGGGCGTATTTGTATATTTGTCCGTTGCGTGAACCTACGGTTTTGCGTTACAGGTACACCTTTCGTATATGATTTAAAGAGGGTAACTTAATGGGACGTATTTTAAGGCGACGTTGTTCCACTCTAGGCTAGGTAAATAACAGCAGGGGTACCATTTTATCGAGTAATGCTGTTCCTACGAGTCGGATATGTTTTATATTGACTAGAGAACTGTCAACAAAATGATGGACGGCAACTGCGCGCGGGTATAAATTACAGAAACTCAAAGGGAGACATGCTTGTTCAATTGTCAAAAAGTACCTTGTCGATCTCGTTGACCTGACAGACCTCTGACTGGCAGTCCTGCTGAATGGCCTCTCGAAATCGTAGCTATACTCTGTGACGGACGCAGCCTCGCCCACAAGACCGTTTTCTACGATTTGCAACACTTCCTTCTCAGTTCCCGACATGTGGTACCGAATCTGCGTGCTCCTACTACTGCCATCATCCAATAGAGTGCCACAAGCGCCGGCCTCACTCCATTATGACATGATAACAGGCTGACGTCGAGTAGTCAAGTGCCAAGGGTGGGGGAAGGAGGATGTTACGTTTGTTTGTAACCTTATTAGCAGGCAACCATCACCGCATTCAGTTTGCCTGACCCCTTGCATTAATACAATACTCCGGCACCAGGTTTGTAGATCTCAATTAAATATTTAATTGATAATGTCTTTATAGTACATTATTTTTTGGGACGGATTAGATACAAGGGGAGTTAACACCCTTTTTTAGCCAGGGTAGATATGATAACTTTCTGATTTTTTTTAATGAAAAGCCACCGCCCCTAGTGGGAATCGAATCCAAAATCCTAGGAACGAAGTTTTAACACTCAAGAGCATTAGGCCTCTTCTCAGTTAAATACCATCCACTTTCATTAATTCGCATAGGCGCTCGTCCAATGCCCTTGTCCATATACGAGCTATTTGCTGCTATTTTGTGTAATTAATATGAAACATAGATTCTTTATTCTACATATCCCATATATATTGGGTATGCGACTCTTCCATTTAAAATATTTGTTTTTAAAGAGACGTTTTCGTACTAAAATGGGTCTCTCTTCACGGAATTAGGTATTAACAGCTTCAGCCTCAACTTGAGGAGGAGGACCCCCACGTCCAGACTGGGTTGGGGTTGGTAGTTAAAGGGCAGAAAACTGCTTGATCATCTCCGCCCTAAGAGTATAATTAAATTGTGCGAGATTAAAGTTAGGATGGACAGTGTTTTCAGTATTGTCTGTTTGAGACTGAGTTGTGCTTCTAAAATTGCATTTGTTAGAATCTTGCTTTGGAAAAAATTATTATTGCATAGATATAAAGATCAAATACAATTATATAACGATAAATAAAAAATGCATTTCTTGTAGTGTGGACACAGGCCTCATAAGGCAACTCCCAGAATCAAAAAAAAAAAAAAAAAAAAAAAAAAAAAAATTCGCGGCAGGGAATCATGAAACAACAAGGGGTTAAGTCTTCTAGGGACCAGTTTTAGTGCCTTTGTTTATACCGTTTCACACTGATAATCCGTTTCAAAGTTGATTTTTTGGTAACAACCAGACGTACAACCTTCTCTTAACGTGCCGAAAAGGACCCTGAGAACGAGTACTCTGCAACACTTCCTAAATGTCCATGGTGCAGCAGGGAACTTTTCAACGGTCCCTTAAATGAAATACTCAACCTGCTGCAGAAAGACTACTACTCGAACTCGCATGATAATACAAGGCGTTAGTCACAGGACTACGGAAGGACTCCAACGCGATAGAAACACTAAATATTCATTATGTATGAACCAGAATAATAACATTTACTTAAATATAATTCCGATTATAGATTCCTCTAAATTGTAAATGAATTTTAGTTAAATAACCTAAAATATTTGATAGGACATTAAAATTACCACGTTAATTCCTAGGATGTCTTCCAGGACTATTTCTCGAACAGTTGCTAAAGGAAACCCGTAATACATTAGATTTTACACATTTAAAGTTTATTTTGACACAGATTCTATTAGAATATTTTCTAATGTCAAGGTTAGTACTATGCCTCCTCCTCAGTTTTGTTTAGTGCTGTTGCACTGTAGCTATGAAGACAATTACTTAGGCAACTTCTGAATTAAGATATTCACTAGAGATGTTCTTTTATTGTTATCATCGCCTTATATAATCATTCATAGTTAATTTTGTTTTTCGGCGAGGAGATTTTTCTATTTCTATATATCTCAGGGTTGTAGCTCTACATTAATTATAGTGTTTTCTCGGAAAATTATCCACTTATAAGTACACTTCATTCACTGAACGCCACTGTTAATAAAATTACAAATTATTTTAGTGTGTATCTTCTAGTAACAATAGAATCAGATTTCGACATTTTACAATAATCAGTAGTCTTGAAATTCTAGAAGACCAAGTAAAATACCGATTAATGTCATTTCTATCTATTAAGTGGGAATGTAGAAGTTCGAATACGCTTTATAAACACAAATTTGTATAATATATATATATATATATATATATATATATATATATATATATATATATATATATATATATATATATATATACGTACTTAAAGACTTATCAGGGATGTATTTGTTTCATTTCAATACATAAATAAAAAACACTCAGACACAATCACAAATGCACAAAGATGGCACAGTTCATGAGTCGGGCTATCTAGTCCAGTTCATATTTAGACGGAAAAAATGCATCCCTGTATGAACAAAACTTGTAGTTTACATGTATGTACATTAGGGTGGCCCTTGGCTATAGGGAATGTTTTTGAAAGTCAAAATGTTGCTGCTCCCACCCCCCAATTATGTTCCAATCAACAAAAAACCTAGCTGTGCAATATTTCAAGGCCATCAGACAACTGCTAGGCGACCCGCAAACGGTTTGAAATTGAAACATAGTATATGCAGCGATTAATTCCCTTAAAAAGGGATATACTGTTCTATCTCAATAATTTTCACAAAACAAATTTACGTAGTTACATCAAGGTGACCCCAAAAATTGTTTAAAATAATTATGAATCAAATATCTCAAAAGTCGACTCTAAACTTTTTTGGAATAACATGAAAACATTTAAAAAATGTGATAATTTTACCATTGCACACTAGGGTTGCCCTTAGCTATAGGGATTTTTCTAAGTCAAAATTTTGCTGCTCCCACCCTAATTCTTTTCCAATTAACAAAAAAACTAGCTATGCAAAATTTTAGCGCAATCGGACAACTGCTAGGCAACCCTCAAACGCTTTGAAATTGAAACATAGTATACGCATTGATTAATTCCGTTAAAAAAGGGATATACTGTTCTATATCAATCCGTTTCTTATTGAATTTTATGAAGATACATCCAGGCTACCCAAGAAATTGTTTAAAATCATTCTGAATCAGGTATCTCAAAATTTAATTCTAAAAAATGCAGGGATAACATGAAAAAATTAAAAAAATATTAGGTTTTTAATAATGCACACTACTTGTATAAGACAACCACATTTTTATTTAAAACAAAAATTTCTATAGAAACAAGGCATAATGTGAACAATAAAAATATTGAATATTATGTTTTTCTAAGGGAGGATTTAGTAGCAGTCGGGTATTTTTCCCGGTCCCCGGCAACGATCTGTAGTCTACAGGGATGTATTTGATCGATTTTCTCACATTGATCTACAGACTGTAGATCAATGTGAGAAAATAGATTTTTCTGAAGAAGAAAATAATTTTGGTGGAGAACGTACCTATTCAGTTGATTTTTTTCTTCTTCCTCTTCTTCAGCATTATCTGCTTCCAGTATATATAATTTGAGATATATTTGCCTTAACCGCTGTTGGAACGTTGTCATCATATAAGGATGGAGCATCGGTTTCGGGGACTATATACAAGAGATGATTGGTATTTTTTTTTTTTTTTTTTTTTTTTTTTTTTTTTTTTTTTTTGCGGCTGCCTTACTGTTTTCTGCATCAATATCCTGATAATGTATCAGTTGATGCATGAATAGAAAGTCATGATATGGTGCTTTAATTGGGTCTGATAAAAGAAACCAGTCTCGAATGTACACTCGCCCAAGATAAGTACATGTTCTTCTTAAAGAATTTTTCTCGCTATGAGATAACTGAAATCGATTTTGAAACAGGTACATTTTGAATGGATAAATCGCCTTTGCCTGACCTAGCATGACTTACAGCTCCTGGTGCACGAAACGACATACCGTTCTTCCCGTGCAAACGAGTGCGTTTTCAGGAAGCAGGAACAGACTTGATAGTTTATCTTTTTATCCAACACTAGCCGTTACCCGGCGTGCCATGCTACACCTGCTTTTTGCATATAGAAAAGCCTAAATAAATTAAAAACCAAATAAGTATTATTAAAATCTAATAACACTAATCTGTAACTGTATCGAACCCGTGACCTCCCAACTGTGAGTCCTAGACGACTTTGACATAACCTATAACACCCCCCCTATCAAGACATACATGTATGCCAAGTTTGGTAAAAATGGTCTACCGGTGTGGATTTTTAATAATAAAAAAAAATTTACAGAAAACAGCTGGTAGACGTTTTTGGCCTGGCCTATGACAATCCCCTGATCAAGACCAACCTGTGTGCCCAGTTTGATCACAATCTGTGAAATGGTGTGGATTTGTATAAAGAACAAACGTACAGAAAGACAGCTGGTAGAGGTTTTTGACCTTGCTTACGGCACTCTCCAGATTAGGATCTACCTGTGTACCGAGTTTAGTCAAAATCGGACGAACGGTGTGGATTTGTATAAGGGACAAACATACATACAGACAGCTATAAGACGGTTTTGACTTAGCCTACGACACTTCCCAGATTAAGATCTACATGTGTACCCAGTTTAGTCAAAATCGGACGAACGGTGTGGAGACGGTACCGAGTTTGGATTTGTATAAGGCACAAAAATGCAGACAGGCAGCTGGTAGATTTTTTTGACCTAGCCTAGGAGATTTCCCGTATCAAGACCTACCTATGTGCCAAGTTTGGTCAAAATCGGTCAAACGTTGTGGATTTGTATAAGGAACAAACAAACAGACAAACAGACAGAACACGTGATTTTTATATATATAGATTAACAATAAAACGACTAATTTAATTTCCATTACTAGTGCTTACCTGCTCAAAAGTGATGAAAAAATAAAATAACATTAAAAAAAAAAAAAAAAATCTGAAAAATTACTTTGGGACGAAAATGTCAATATTTCAAGGTCATTCCGGGTCGCCTCGGAGTTGTTCGATTTAGTTAAAATGTCACACAGATCGTTATTTTGTTGATTGGAAAAAGAAAGGGGGGTGGGAGGTTAGAAAGTTGAAAAATAAGGGCCACCCTAATGTACATACTTATAATACCGATTGATGTAAGATCTATATATTAAGTGGGTCTTTGGAATAAGACTTCTTTAGATGATTTATCTGAAGAAGTGTTCTGAAAATGGAACGTTAAGATGGTAAGAAAGACAAACCTAATCTCACTTAGTCCAGAGAGTGCATTCCACGTAGGCTGTGTAAATGAGCTAGCTCGCCGAGCAAGTATTAGCATTCGCTGTGCAACCTCTCACCTTGTTCGAGTTTCACACTAGCTATTTACATGAGAAGAACCTACGATCGGGCTGTAGGCGTACTCTTAAGTAGGTCGGCATCGTCACCTTGTGGGCGTTCAAGAGCTGCATGTTGGAATTGATTTTTATTACTTCTAGAAATAAATAGCATTAGGAATCTTATTAGATCTTCCCAAAATAATTAAAAATAAAAACAAATTAACTATAGACACTCCTGGTGTTCCCTCCAAACAACATTATTCCAGAAATTATGATTATTACAGTAAAAACGCATCCTAATAGGATGAGGTTAAAAGCATTTTTGACGTGAATATTTAGACACTAAAGGCAGTTCAAATAATAATGAACCCAAAACTTTAATGATGACTAACGGTTCCGAACAATTTCAGAAAACTCAAATTTATCAAGAAACAATTAAAAGTAGATTTCCATCGAAAAAAGATAATCTGATTTAAAATATATCAGATTAAATAGGTGGTTATCTCTACTTGACTTCAAGAGAGGATTATTGCCTGTTTCTTAAACATAACAGATTTAATTAATTAAATCTTGAGCAACTGTTGAAATATGTCCTTTTGTTAAATATATTGTTAATCAGTTTGGTGTTTACTAACATGAGCAAACATATTATGTGGTTTTCTGAAGGCGTTTTCTAAATATTGTAGGTATGTCTATTACTGTCAATGGAAAGTTACTACATAACTGCTTTGTATTTAAAGGGTGATATGTCAAGTTTTTTTTTGTTTGAAAAAATGAGTTTTAAAAACCTGTTCTCCAGAATTCCTTGTTTGTTTTAGAACCGATCCAAGAATAAATTTCATTCATAAGAACCTACTCGAAATGTTTGGTCTCATTGAGACACTTTAGCAGGCTCATTAATTTATTTTAGCTTCTCAATGTGTGTGAAAATTTGTTTCAGAATATAATTCCATATTCTTTTCAAGTGGGCTCCAAAAAGAATATTGCTATGACATACTAATCATTAACTACATCAAGACAAACAATCGGCTAGTAGACTTAAAACATACACTTTAAATGCAGGTTAAATTTGTTCTGGCTTGAGTAATTTGAAACAAAAAGCTCTTGCTGTTGTAGATTGAAGATATGTTGCTAGGGAGTGAGGATAGAAAACAACCCTGCAGTTATGTAGTTACTTTAACATTGTATAAGACGGGACTCTCACTTATTGTTTGGAAAATTGTTTTAACAACTCTTCGTCCCCCTGTCGAGGTGAAATTCGATCTCATTTAATCTTTGGTAAATCCTGAAAATCTTGATACCAAATTTGTAAAGATGCGTTAAGTTAGAGGAGAATCTTTCGTTTCTATAACGAACAACAGCGATAGGACTATGGATTCCCAAATTTTCTTTGTACACCCATCAGCGCCGGATTCAGTACGTCATAGCAGGAATAGACATACAATGCGCAAATAATGATAATAAAACTATTGTTGGAGTTATAACCTTCTCCGTGAAGTACACACATCCTGTAAAGACGACATGCGTCAGAGATAGCATGAGAAAAACCGTAACATTATCAGTAAATAAAAAAAACTGCGTCAGAACTGTCAACAACATAAATAATAGTTCTGTATGCAACGCATATGATGGAAATAAATTTATTTTTACAACAGATAACATTTTAGGCAAATATATGAAGTAATCGAGTAGATAAGGCAAAAAAAAAAAACAAAATAGTCATTTAGGAATTTTGCTGTAAACTTTGTGTTTCTAATGCGTTTTATAGTAGTACGCTGCGAGTCATTTTGAGTATAATCCTAGTTCAAATATTAGTCTACGAAAAACATCATAATCCACCGGAAGGGAATTTTGTCTATTTTTAAATAAACCCCCAAGAAATGAAATAACCAGCTTCTTTGCCTAGTCTCGAGAATCTAGTTCACACCTATGGTTATGTGAAGTATTAAAAATTAGTTAGTAATTAGAGACTAACTTATTTGTAAATTCATATTTTTGAATGTACATAAGACTATTCGTATACAAGATATTAAAGAGGGAAACACAAATTATGCGAAAATTTAATTAGTGGCTTTGGTAAGAAAATGGTGCCTTAGGCACCCAAAGGATCCAAAAAGTTGTGGAAGGAAAAAAAGAAGTTTACACCATTCAGAATCGAATTGTGAAGTTCTGTCAGTATTACGCCTGACTCAAGCGAGACAACATGACGAGAGGACTTCCCGATAAGGAAAGCCCCTGAAGAGGTGCGAAAAGACACGAAACATGTCGGGCAAAACATACCAAATAAAGTAGTAAAAGTGAACAAAGAGTGTACTACTTTATCGACCCCTTTCACAAGAATAAATAAATATGTATATATATATAACAATGTAAGTTAATTAGACAGCTACCATGGTAAAGTAATGCGTGAGCGGTTCCCATCATGATAGCGAATAAAAAGGGGGTGAGGTTTTTAGTCGGTTGGAGTCCGACACTACCTGGTTTCTCCTCGCCAGGTATCCATGATGGATTTTCCTCCTACCATAAAATAAAAAAAAATACATATATACATATATATAAATATATTTATATATATATATACACACACACACACATATATATATATATATACGTATGTATGTATATGTACGAGTATATTATATTACTTCAAACTGAAAACAATGAAATTACAATAAATTGGAAAATTATAAATGTTCGTACTCCTTTGTAACCACTCAGAGAAAAATGAATTTAAAAATCTGAAGAGAGACTCCCAACCCAAAGGCAGGATGGTTAGCTAGTCAGAATGTGACGTAGGAGAAGTGGGTTTGTATCCTGCTTTGAGAAAGGTAGCGATGAGCTCGCTGATACAATTTTTCTACTTCATCATGGAAATCTAAGCTATTAAGTCGTCATGACGAATTTCAAACATTTGTTCGATCGGTTCAACTTGACTATGGCTTAGGCTATATTTTTGAACTTTTTGGAAAATTATTTGATCGCGAACATGTAATTAAGATTTTGCATTCACATCAAGTCAGGAGTACAACATTCAGCTATTACGTATTCCAAGCGCACGACTTGCTTGGAATGTGTTTAGCGACGACTTCCATAAAAGCTAGCCTACAACGGGGCTATCAGTATGCACTTGTGTAGTTGTAAACGTCATACCACGCTCAATTGAGGAAAAACCTCTTGTGATTCGTGTTGACGGATATACGTTGTCGATCGACAGGCAAAACGGAAAAAATGTACAAATCGCAGGAACATTCATTTTTAATTCTTCCTAAATGAAATCCGGTCCTCCCATAAGTGGAGGTATTTTCTAGACGTAAATTATTGTGTCCTTAAATATCGTAATTTTTGTTACAATGTGAATCCCTATACAGCACTCAAAATAATGATCGAGATGTATTGTTAAAATAAGCAAAATTCCTCTTTTAGTAGTGAGGGTTTACTCTAGATCCAAGATGTCCCTCGAACTGTCACAAATTCTGTTATCATGCAATAAACTTTACTATACAGCATCCCGAACTAATGATAAAGGTTTATTATAAAATCTCCTAATCATCGTATCATCATGAAAATGTAATTTGAGAAGTAAATCAAAAACCACATTGTTGTAAATTTTAGCGCGGTTACTCCCTACTCCATAGGGAGAACCCGCTTATGAGGTTGACCTCACGACGCAATCCGGAAGTGCCCACTAGAAACGTTCACGTTTCAGGCCCTATCACGAAAATATAGGTGGCTCAAATTTGTATATATATGCTTGTCTGTTAACGCTCTAGCAAGCTCAAAAATGGCCCGATTTTGATGTAATTTGGTAAAAAAATCTGTCTTCTAATTTGAAAGGTCAAGTTCGTTAACCAGCAGAATTCGCCCACGGGAAGATAGTGTTTGGGGCAAAATTCGCGCAAAAAAAATCGTAACGCTTACGTTTTTGAGTTTATATGCTTGCAGGTACTTGTTTTATAAGTTTCTTAACATAGGTAAACGAATGAAACCATTTTGAAGGCGATATCTGTAACCGTTTTTGAGAAAAGTGGAATCAATGTTTTTGTAAATCATTATTTTTTTGTGGGTACTTAGCATCGCGGGATTCAATTGAAATATTTTTTACATATTGGAAATTAATCCCAACAAAGATTTTTAAATGTTGGTTATATTTGGAGTTAAGGAAGTATGCAAAAAAAATATTTTATTAATAGACATGAAACGTTTTCGGATCTTCATACATTTTTCGTAAATATCTCGATAACGGCTGGGAAATCGTAGTAAGTGGAAGGTCACCATTCGAATGCTTACTAAATTCTCTACAAAAAAGGTTCTGAAGCAATATTCGATGGGGCAACGTCAATCAGAGATATAAGCGCTTAAAGTGTTTGTTTTGTTGTTTTGAAAGGGGTTTTCTCTTTGTTTGTCTCACTTTTTAATTGGTTGTTTCTTGTTTTTAATTGAATTTATCAGTAAAATTAGTATTGTAGTAAAATAAGCTAAGAAACGGTGAAAGGTATTGGTAATAAGTTTGGAGTGGCTGTGGTAATCAATATGGCTGTGGCTAATCATGATGACGTATGCGTACTTTGTTTTGAATTCTCCCATCTATATAAACTTCCTCATAGTCTCCAACTGAAGTTATCGTTATTTCTTATTTTATAAAAAGATTTAACCCACGACAGAATGGAATTTTATTCGCCATGAAGCACATATTTACAGTTGATTATAACAGTAAAACGAATTTCCTAGTAAACCAAGATACTTAAAATGACAACGAATTTTTGGTTGTTTAGAGTAGAGCCTTCTTAGCGGTAGTCGAAGAGTAAGTACGTTTTCAGTACATAATTGTATTGACTTATACAGATTAAGAATTATCCGCTTCTGTGTAAGTTTGCTACTGCCAGTTTCCTGTGATTTGTGATGCTAATCTATTCCATTTCTTCAAGATGTACGTAACCGCGCTAAGATGACGCAGTTCCTGCGAGTCGGACTTTTTATAATAAATTGTACATTTATTGTATATGCCCAATCATATATTTTACTGTTTTACATCAATAATACTCAGCAATGATTAAATATCAATTCCCGCCAGAAATTCGTGCCAAAATCAATTTCCAGTCTTGTGACCGGTAACGTCACTTCCGTTACACTTTTGCATCACCCGTAGTGCAATATATTAACGTTCCTCTAACCGTAGAATTATTTCGAGTAGAAATGCGCCATAAATTAAATTACAACACACGTAAATGTATAACGCATTTATTCCTTATGTGGTTAGGGCATAGAATAGGAACCCTAAATACCTTGGTTAAATATGCCTAGCTGTTTTAACTTTCAACTTACAAATATAAACTTAAGGTTAAAACAATGTAAATATCTGCTGGAACGAAACCACATTGAAAAGCGAAAGCCTAAAGTAGCGAAAGCGACATTGCCGATTTTAGATGAAAATTAGTCTCTCTGTGTCTGTACATCCACTAGTTCTTAGGGAACATGGTATTACTAACACACAAAACTTCTTTCTCATTTTTAGCACTTTCCTCCGAAGGAAAGTAGCTATTGAGGTTGCACTCATGACGGAATTTTTGAAAAATTTCTTCGAATCTTTATCGATCCTACCTAGTAGAGACCGAAAATGACCCCAGTTAAAATTTATATATATATATATATATATATGTGTGTGTGTGTGTGTGTGTGTGTCCGTTAACACGATACAGGCCAGAAGTTTTGTTTTTTTTTTCGCCACGAAACTTGGTATGTAGTATTCCCCCATCAAACGATTGAACGAGTTCGTTAACCAACAAAATCGGTCCATCCGGAGGGGAGGGGGTTTACTCCGGAGCCAAAGTAGTTATTTGTCAATACCAGCCATAATTTGAGTTATATTTCAACGAAACTTGGTATTTGTTGTGGTCAACTGAAGAGAAAAAATTGTTGCAAAAATAAACTAAATCGGTTGACTAGAAGGGGGAGTTTACTCCGGACAGAAATTACTAATTTGCTCATACCCGTCGTAATTTCTGCTGTATTGTAACGAAACGCGGTATACGTCCTGGGTATCTAATAAGGAAGAAGTGTTGTAAAAATGAACTAAATTGGTCTATCGGAAGGGGGGGGGGATTTACATTGTCCTATGTTTGGATTGAATTGAAACAGGTGTTATATATGTTTTTATTTTATTTATCTATATAGGTTATTTTAAGCAAATTATTCAGGAATGCAATCGACACTACCCAATTATGCGGAAAGTGCTTAGTTATGCAGCTCCTGCGTGACGGCCTTTTTTATTTTATTTATAGCAGTATTTAGTAAATTCATTTTACTCCAAAAATCATTTAAAATCCGCGGGAAGAATTTGCTGGAACCTTCAATGGAACGAAACCATCACTCCATTCGGGTCCAAATGAACCACAGACTGAAAACCTACTACTACCAACTAACTCATGTTTTTATTGAAAATAATTTTTAAGGTGGCCATATAAGTTCAGTTCAAATCTCAAGGAGATTTAGCTTTAGACTGAATGGGTCTAGCACACAAACAAAAAATTAATAAACCTAAGGCAGGGACTTCACAGTCCAGTTATAGTAGCTCTACTCAATGTGAAGAAAATATCCTTTTGCCCATACACATAGCGTCTGGCCTGCACAGTCCCGGCCTCATTGGTCTGTACAGTTAATCTATTGGTTTTATCATTCTACTTCCATGGACTGTAAAGTTCAACATGGGCCTCAAAGATGTCCCTTACACGGTGAGGAATATCTTAAGGTTTGGACTGCGCAATCCAAATTTTGAGATGATTCTCATCGTGGGTGGTCACCCTTATTTTACGTTCTAGGATATGCCTGTGTACTGGGATATAATGATATAGCATCACACATTACGCAGTGTATAACATAAAAGCGCGCTCAAAACCGAATTTTAATCTTAAAATCATTTGTGATCGTTTGTTGTGTCCACACACACTTGTATGGAGCAATTGGTTCAGGAGCTTTCATCAATTGGCTAATTACCAGCTGTGAGGAGATTTGATTTAATGAAATAAACGTTGTTTTGTCGGCAAATGATCTGTGCAAAGCGAGGAAGGTCGGACAAGAAATAAATCCATTAAACAATTTTGCAAGGATGGTTGACGTAGAGATTCTTGATAAAAATGTATGTGTTTGCATTTTAAATGTATGTTTCGGGTAAAAAACCCTAACTCATAGAGTGCAGATTTCGCTGGTTTTCAGAATGAACCTTTTTTGTCAGTATTTAATGATATAAAGCGCGGTTTTTTTTTTTTGGTCCAAGGGGTGTCAACCGTTGGGGTCATTAACGCCAGTAGAGTTTAATGGTGTATACATAATGATGTTAGCTGAAAAGCGCGGTTTGTGGTAAGAAATTTCCGCTTGTGCCAAATTAAATTTTGGATATATGCAGCTTACTTCAATTTGAAAATAATACAAATTCTAATGAACCAATTTAGTTTATTTTATTTTTAAAACATGTCTTTGTCTTTAGATACTTAAGACATATACGGAGTTTCATTACAATACAACAGAAAAAGTATGGACAAATTAGTAATTTGGGTCCGGAGTAAACCCCTCTTTCGGATGAACCGATTTAGTTCATTTTTATAAGACATTTTTTTTCTTTAGATGCTTACGACGTTTGCCGAGTTGCGTTTCGATAAAACAAAAATTACGGCCGGTATGAGCAATTTAGTAATTTGGATCCAGGGCAAATCCCCCCCCCCCCCAAGGTGGACCGATGTATAGCAACTTTCGTGGAAAAATATTTTTCAAATATTCTATCGTAAGTGTAGCCTCAATAGAGCCTTACTTCGGAAAGCGCTTACTGAAATGCTTTATTGTTTTACAAGTCATTTTCGAGAATAAAGCTGTTTTGACGGTTGTCTTATTTTGCTTGTTGTTAAATACTTTTGTTGTACCAGTTGTTCTAATTTCGAATAGCTTGGTTAGATTAGGGTGGCGAGGTTAGCTCAGTGGTAGAGCACTGGACTCGTATGCTGGAGGATCTGAGTTCAAATCCGGAGCAAGCACTTGAGATTTTTTCTTCTAATGTCTTCGTTCATGGGTTGAATTCGGCTTCCCTTACCGTCCCTAGGCCAACCCAGCCTTTAATTAATTTATTAATGGATATCTACCTTGGTGCTAGTGACTCTAGCAGAGTCATGAGGCAGCAGCGACCGGAACATAGCACTGACCACACTATCTCCGTAGTGTGCCGTATGGTCATGAATCAGATACCTCTACAGTATCTGCCCCTCAGTGGCCCTCGTGGCCTGTTACAGGACTGATTTTATTTTATTTTTTGGTTAGATTAGTTAATTAATAGGCTCCAAGCAGTGTGGTTGGGTTTACTATTATACACTTATTAAAGAACTTAATTTTTCAAACAATCATATTGCGAAACACGGTCACAAATGGAAAAAAATGAACTTTTATATACTAATTATAATGTTATGCTTTTCGTTTTTTTTTTCCTCCTGACATGTGGCGGTTTCCTTCATTCGACTTCCCAGATGAACGATTATTAGCCCTGATGAAGTCAAATTAAAGCCACGAAACCTCGACATCTCTTTGATAAGGGAAAGTTGGTAATTACAGCTAACTAAAACATAATTAAAAGGCACTTGATCCTGCTTTCTATAAGTCCATGGGCTCCACTAGGATCAAAAGATAATGAGGTAAGAAGTCTGTTATCAAAGGTATCTTCTTTTTTTTGGATACTATTATCAAGGCAGGCAGCTTACTTTCATGACTGGATTAAACGTACTGAGTAGACGTAGTGTCTAATTATGTGTGCTTTTACAGCATCAGATAACATTATCAGTTATGAAGCTATGAACAGTTAAAGAACGTACAGAATTGCTCGAATCATAAAAATTTGTAGTTGTCTACATTGCCTTGGTTCACTTAAGTGTGAAACACCCACGGAAGAAATGGGCGGTAGATACAAACATATACATGTGTACATACAAGGTTTGAAGGTGTTAAGGCGGGGCTACGTGGAGGCCAATTTATGTCACCAAGTCTTGATAACAAGTTCCCAGGAAATGGTTTATGAACAACTGATAAGAACACGTTAGACATGTGAGATGTTGCTCCATCATGTAGAAACCACGAGTTACGATTACAATCAACAAAGTTCTACGAAGCAGGAGTAAAAAAAAAAAAAAAAAGTGTTAACCATTGCCGCATATTCCTCGCTCCGATATTGAAACCAATTTTTGGGCAGTAAAATGGCTTCTCATGTCTATGTTTTGGTATTCTAGTACTTCGATATCGACAGTTCTGTCTGTTCATGTGGCCGTTAAGATGAAAGTGCGTCTCATACGTGAGAACATAAAAATTAATCAAGCAACTGGTTAGCGAAGTTAAGTCTCTGGGGACCATCAGTTGGCTTCAATTACTGAACCAACTGCACTTTATAGGGGCGAAGGGACGAATCTTTAAGCGTAATGCGATGCAGGGAACTTCTAGGGAGATTTAAGGCCTCTTTTCCAAACGGAGGAAACGGACGTTCACGCTTTCTACGGTTTCCTAATATCTGGATGTCTTTGGTAGCTTCGTCCGAGGTTTGACCAATGGCGAAACACTTTCCCCAAATTTCTGCAGCCATGATTTAATGAGTTGAGTTCTAAGTGACATACAAGCGATTAAGCTTCTGTCCGCGAGTCTCCCGTCGTTTGCGTTTGCACAATGGGCAAAACAATTGAAATCAACTTTTGGGACACTCGTATATATATCTTAATTTGGCTGTTGTGGTCCCTCATCTAAGTATCAATTCATTAAAATCTGATAATTATCAAATTTATTTTAGCTTGAAACAGCGTTCTGGTAAGCGAATTCTACATGTGAATTAATTGTACCATTCCCGTTGATGTGAGAGCGTTCTGTCAAAGTCAGACAGTTCAGACTTTGTATCAGTAATCAATGACCTAAAAGCATTCATTCAGTTAGTACAAACTTACCGGCTAGAATTATTAATGAAACTGTCGCTCTGTTCGTTGTTCGAAATGAAGTTAGACCTAATGTGCCATGAATCACTAATGTGGTGTGCACAGCTGTAGAAGGTGTTGTAGATATTAAGGTCAGTATAGTATCTTTAATGTGAAGTGTTTTTTTTTGCTTAATAGGAAGTACAGTATGTTCTTCAAGATGTAAGGGGATATGAGTATGAGAGCACGTGGTAGGAGCCAATGTTTACCAGCTACTGATACGTCGTCCTTCAAACATGTCCGCTCCATACAGTGCCCGTCCTGTTCTTTCTAGGTTATCGCTAGATTCGTTCAGATTGTGAGTCCCGTCAGTTCTATACGTACCTCAATGTTTTTTATTTCGCTGCATGGACTTCTGTGCCCTTTAGAACATTCAAGCCGCTCTTTGTAATATTTTTGGTGAGGTAGGGAATCTGTTTTCTCAGTAAGATCATTGTTGGGGACCGACAGTCCGACCGTCAGTGTGAGCCCGACCGTCTCAAGGTTCATTCGAACAAACATCTCCACCATGTATTCGTCACGCTAAGAATTCTGCCACCAGGATTACTCCCTCCATAGGGAGGAAAATCCGCTCATGATGCATTCTGGTAGTGCCGACCCAAAAAAAATCAGTTTGAGACGCACACGGTCATATATATATATATATATATATATATATATATATATATATATATATATACTAGCTGAATAACCGTGCTTCGTCACGGCAGATAAGTAGTTATTTTATTGCGTTAAAAAATGTATATTCAAAATTAACGCTACTCTTTAATTTTGTGAAGTTTATTATTATTCCCGACATACTATTTGCTATTCATCAATTGATAAGAAATCAAAGTATAATGTTTCTTGACACTGGAGCGCTCCGGACTAGTATCAACAAAGAGATGACCTAGAGATACCCCGTTATCAATAGGTTACCAGCAATAGAAGTTTAACCAGTACCGGTAGAAATTCGTTGTCAATAATAAAGGGACGCTAAAATTTAAGAATTTATGTTTCCAAGATGTCATTTGGAAACACACATTATATTTGCGAGCATTATCAAAAAGTATTCCAAATGGAGATGCTGATGGGTGAGCAGGATATTATTACCTCGGATGGACTATCATAAAGCGTAAACTCTACGAGGGAAAAAATCACAGGCCATTTCTAAAAAATTAACCGCAATTCAAAATAATACTATGAAGTAGATACAGTACGGTAACAGCTGTTCTGTTCTCTGCTCGGGACGATGTAGATCGGAGAAATAAGTGCTTAAAACTTCGAAAGTCCTTAGTTTCATTTCTTAAAACACTTGTTTTTTTTTTTTTTTTTTTTTTTTTTTTTTTTTTTTTTTTTTTTTTTTTTTTTATACAAATGCAAAGTATCGAATGTGCAAAAACGCATTTTCATTTTCAATTTTTCAGATTGCTGTTGGATTAGTGTACGTTTCCGTTACTTTAGGATTGTGGCGCCTAAAATCTAACTTTTATATGAGATTTCATAGGATTAGGTGTTTTAATTGTTCACAAGTTGACTAGGTTTAAGAAGTTGACACTAGGATAAGCACGAAAACGCGGTAAGATGACGCAGTTATTCCGAGTCGGCCTTTATAACTTGTTTCGGCTCCCGCGGTTCCCATCAGATGTGACAAACCTTGGCCCGCCAGAAATGGATACATACCAAAGTTACTCAGACAAGGATCAAGTTGTACTTACTGCGATCACAGGTGATTCAGTAGGATAATCAATATAAGAAATTAATCAATGTAAAAAATCCTCAACAGCGTACAGCTATGAGTTTGAAGAATCCTTATGGAAAATCGTATTTTAGTTTATTTATAAATAACATTTTTCGTTTCTACGAAAAATAGAATAGATATTAAAAGAAAATTTGAAGAATGAATTAATAAATCCATACAAAAGATTAAGTCAACCTGCGCAAAACAATATTTAAGATTTAAGCATTAAATTAAGGTATTTCGGGAACTATTTTACAAGTAAATATACAAAATTATCTTTGCTAAGAGATTGAAACAAAAATCCGAATCACACAAAGAGCGTTTCCGTTCATCTCACTAGTGCCATTTGTAAAGTTTAGAATAGTAACAGCTAATGTTTTGTGTTAATCTTTTTGAGAAATTTAAATAAATTTAACATTGTAATATGAAAACTCTTATGAAACCAAAATCTTAGGCATCACAATAGGAAACTTAGAATATTTATAACAAAATTATTCCATATAATCACAGAATTATCGGAATAAGATCGTCTATCACAAATAACATAAAAACCTTCGTTGTACAAAATTTAATAATCTTTCGAATAGATTCTTTACGTTTACTACGATTCCCCAACTGGTTTCAAAATATATAGGAATTAATCCGAAAATCCTAAGAAAAAAATAGTTTTCTTTTTCGTTTTCCTTGTCAACTGATATAGATATGGCCTTGAAAATGTCTTCATTAGAGTCCCCACCTTTAATTAATAATACCTCGTGCACCTAAAAGCCTAGTAACACAAAAACGTAAGCGTTACGATTTTTTTTAGCTCGAATTTCGACCAAAAAACATGTTCCGGTGGATGGATTCTGCTGGTTAATGATCTTGACTTTTGGAATCAAACAAAGTATTTTTGTATCAAATTTCATTAAAATCGGTCTATTTTTGAGCCAGGTGGAAAGCGAACACTCAAGTGGCGTCATGAGGTCAACCTGATAAGCGGATTTCCTCCCTACGGAGCGAGGGAGGAAACGCGCTAAAAATAACTAAGACAAGCGAGACCCCGACCTCCATTCTAATCTACGCTATCATTACCATTAGCCTAACTATGCCTATAATCTAGTACTACAGAGCGGTCGACATGTAGAAGAGGATTCTGTCCGGACTACAATAGCGTAGTCAGGAGGACTTCATTTTAATCCTAAATACCAGGAACCACTAATAAACATCAATTCAGGGAAAAGCCCGTCCCGCGAGAGCACCATAATCTGAGCATTAAAGCAGCGGCTTAAACAAGCATAAAATAGTAGTAACAAAACTTTCGTCACTCAGAAAGTAGTTTAATACGAAGTAAGGCGTTGGATACCAAATATACTATATATAAATATATATATATATATATATATATATATATATATATATATATAAATATATATATATAAATATATATATATAAATATATATATATAAATATATATATATAAATATATATATATAAATATATATATATAAATATATATATATAAATATATATATATAAATATATATATATAAATATATATATATTTTTTTTTATTGATGTTTTCCGGTAGTGGGATTGCTTAATTCCAGAGGGTGAAACAAAATTCAGTCTTCCCACAAATTCTCTTTATTTTGCACTAGGCCTTTCAACACAAATGTGCCATCATCAGGTGCTAACAACAAATAAAAACTTGCATTAATATTGTTTGACTCCTTATATATATATATATATATATATATATATATATATATATATATATATATATATATATATATACAAATCTGAACCACCGTTATTTTCGTTCTTTAGGGGTTCTGAAACGCAAGAGATTTTAACAGCTAATCTACGATAGCTATAATTAATCTTGTCCGCCTAGATGTGGCCCTGCCTGCGGAAGGTTCTCTGTGGTTGAGGCTGTGACTTATAATTTTAATTGCTACTGAAAAGGTGTCAATGGAACATACAGAGGAAAATAAATGATTATTAAAGAATAATAAGTATTTAATGAAATTTGACCTTCTGCCAAGTATAAAAAGTCATTGTGAAATATAGGGCCACCATTTTATAATATAAAACATTATATTTATGTATGTTTACATAAATTTGTTATCGCTATATTATTCCATGAAGTATTTTAGCATCATGCCTTCACGTGCACATTCCCCACTAGAGTCATGCTCCTTAAAAGAGTTTTAGTCTTCCTGCAGAGAGCAACCCTCCAGGGTCTGCCTGCCGGAACAGACCTGGGCGGGTCGCCCGATGGGGGCATCGATAACTGTCACCCATAGTATACAAATTGGCGTACATTCCCACTTATAAAATTATCATAATTAAAATAAATAATTTGACTAGAAGAACAGAAAACCAATTCCATAAGTTCACAATACAAAATTCATAAATACCACCCACTTCTCTGGCTACTAAGGAAAAAAAAAATTTTTTGCAAAACTTAAAGGCGAGGATTCAAACAAGATGGGTCTGTTTTATCGCCGAAGTAACAATAACTAATTACATCTGGGGATAATACACAAACAGTAGCCAACAATCTCTGGTATTAGTGATAATTGTCGGGAGGCGAGAGTGTCGATTTGAGGAGCGTAGGGGCGAGGTCTGGTGATGGTAGAGAGAACTCGCCCTTATCACTGGCATGTCAAACGTCACTTAGCAAAGACCGACCAACTGATAACCATGAAAGCTCCCATAGAATACTTACCTGCTCTATAGCTGAGTTTTCATGCACCCCACCAGCTCTCTGCTCACTTTTAGCAACACACCCTAAAACACATCATCCTCAGTGCTCGACGTTCCCGGGTAGGTTGTGTACGACGTTTGTGGAAATGTTTAGGATCTATTGACAGTAATGTGGGGCACTTGATGATAATATTGTCTAATGAGGCTATAGGTTCATAGCCGAGGGAAATAAGTCGAAAAAGGCAAGTGCTCATGGGTATTTAACAATAATAACATTATGGTGTATGCAGAGACACGCATATTTAGTAATAGTTCCAACCGCTGATTTACAGTTAAGAATAGGTACAAAACAAGCAAATAAAGACAAAATTAAATCATATCACAAAGAGATTTCACGACAAACTGACAACAAAATTCAAGGAAAATGACAAACTGTTCGTGAATAAGAAATAAAAAAAAATCCGTCTTAAAGGTGCTGCGTAAACTTAGTTAATTAATAATTAATTACAATAAATTTTATTGTAAGTAATTAATTTATTTATATTTCAAATTTTATTTAAGATTAATTTGCAACACATATATTATCCTGTCTACTTTATTGTTGGACTTCTGGAGGAAGAAATGGCGATAAACTACGGAATTATGTAACATAATTTATGTTTGGAACAAATCAAGTTTGTGGTGTCTTAAAATAACAATTAAATAAATACAATTTTTGTTCGTTGTGTATCATTAGGTATGTAATTCCACCAATTTATTATGGTCAGCTGTTAATTTAAATTTATTTATTTAAATTTTAACGTCCATTATTATAAACTAAGAGATATCCGGAGACCCGATGGCCGTGAGGGTTAAGGCGTGAGCACTTAACACTCCGTGCCAAAGGTCGTGGGTTTGATTCCCACTAGGAGTGGTGGCTTTTCTTTCGAAAAAAAGAAAAGGCATCACCCCTATCCTGGCTAGAAAAGGGTGGTAACCTATAGATAACCCGTCCTAAAATTCGTAGTTAATAATAAATGGACGTTAAAATTTAAATAAATAAACTAAGAATTTTGGGACGGGTTATCTAGAGGTTACCCCTATAAATTTAAATTGTTTATGAGACAAATAGCATATGACTGAAATGAACCATTTATATCAAACAAGGTGTATTGAATATTTTAACCAAATTTAATCAAAATTTGGTCATTTTTCATGCTTCAGGAGAGCGAACAGTCACGCACATACACAAAAACACACTTGTATGTACATATGTGTGTTTGTGTGTGTGTTATATATATATATATATATATATATATATATATTACATTCAATTATTTTGTATTTTATATTACATTTTTGTTGTGGAAACGTTCAATCCAATTATCTGTGAAATACAATTAATTATACTGGTTAGGATATTAAGTTAAAATATAAACAAATATAATTAATTGTATTTCACAGATAATTGGATTGAAAATGGCTTATAGCCGAAACGTTTCCACAACAAAAATGTAATATAAAATACAATATAATTGAAGACTGAATAAGCTGTTACCAACTACCTAGAACATCTTAGTTTTCAACTTAGGATCTACACACACACACACATATATATATATATATATATATATATATATATATATTCATATTCATTATTAAATATAAATTTGAACCATCATTATTTTCATTATCTAAGGGTTCTGGAATGTGGACTGATTTAATCGTCATTTCCGACTTGTCGTAGGGTCGAGATCAGAAACTGGTTCCCCTACGGAGAGAAGGAAAAAAACGAGCGAATCTATTCAAAAATTAATTTTGTAAAAATTCGTTTACTATCAGTAAAGAGTTGTATTACCACTCTTTTAATAAATATTCTGAAATTATTTTCTTAATAAATTATTTCCTAGGAAGTTATATGTATATAATGAACCAAACAATCAATCATAAATTATCTAATCAGGATGATCATAAAAATTTGTTTTCTATTTATGGCATTCTTAAAGGGAGGAAACCCCGCTTATTACGTCGACTCGACGACAATATGTATATGGAAGTGATGGGGATAAATGTTGACGTTTCATAACACATTAATAAGAAATTGTTACGCATCAGTTCGAACTCTGCTGTCTAAAAAATAAGTCCAATTTTATGCATTATTTGCACGAAACTACGCAAAAAAATAATACACCTAAAACAAAAGGAAGATTTCGTTAACCAGACCCCAAAGAAACACTATATTTCGACGAAATTCGTGCAAAAAAATCGTAGCACTTAAGGTTTTGCGTTAAATGTCTCTTTGGTGTGTATTTTATGTGTATTTAGTTTAAACCACTTTGAAGGTTTATATTATAAAATTGTGACCCTTCGTTTTCAATATATTATTTTATAATTGACGAAATGACACGAATACATAAAACCTTTCAGCTTCTCATAATATCCTTTAGTGCTCTACATCGCGTCGATACACGTCTCTTCAGGAGCAACTTAACTATCATAAATTTAGGCTTCACTAAGGAAATACTTTAACGGCATTCTCATCTTTAACCTTGATACTAACTTATGAAAATGGCTGAAGGTAGCTTGTACACATACAGCATCAAAACATATCTCAAATAACAAGATCATATCATGCATTAAAATCAATAAAGAACAAGATTATAGAATTTAATATGAAAGTCTATAAGGCAGTTTAATGAATGTATATTTTTACTTCATATCCTTTATGGCATAAAGTTAAAATTGATTTTAATAATTTTTAGGAGGCCCGTTTCGATTCTCACTAGGGGTGGTGGCTTTCTTTGGAAAAAAGAAAAGGCATCACCCCTATCCTATTCCATTAAATATACATGACATTTTTCATGTACATATATCAAATTTCGAATAATAGATATCTATATGGAGCTTAGAATAAAAAGAGATAAATACTTATGAATACAATATGATAAAATTTAATAAAATGGTAGTAACATATTAAGTCAAATTAGTACTGAACAAGAAACTTAAGTAATAAGGAAATAAAATAATAAACTGACATACACAAATGTAAATTTTTTTTTTTTTTTTAAAAAAGAGTAAAATGTTACGGGTACATCAAAAGATGTTTCAATACTAACAAAGTAAATTGTGGAATATTATGAAAATCAAAGTAGGACAAAAGGAAAATAATTAAATAGATTGCGGCAGTAAAATAATTTGCAAGTATTACGCAAACATATATATCAGGTAGAGACATTCAACCAAAAAATATATGATCAGATGGGTATTAAAAACAATGTGTGGAGCAAATTGGTCTGATTACAGAAGAACAGCTCATTCAGAATGAATGAAACAAGTGTGTTCTCAAATAAAATCAAACTTTTGAAAACAGCGTTAATTGAACTACTTCGTATGGTCCTAATGGTGAATAATGATAATAAAATATGGTAAATTACAACTAAATAAGTATGTTTACATCTAAATATTATTTTTGTACCTTTTGCATGAGGCTGTATGTAGCAAGAGGGTTTAGGTGAAAGGTTTGGGATGTACCTCTCATCTGCTGGGAAGAAGTCAGGAGGTTCGACTCCTCTTACGGTCCTACGTCGGCTCAGCATACCGGACACAATGGCAGCGTGTTATGTTATGTACACTACATTATCATAGTCACCGCAAAGCACTTATTCAACAAGGACTTATCAGTAGGTGGATTGTCTAGGAAGAAATGGAATGCAAGATATGTATACGCGTCTCCCGTGAAGAGGGTTAGTGACTGGACTGGGTCCGACCATTGACTGGGGGGTGTTCTCGATGATAAGGATCAGAGCATGCGTGCGGGGGTGGACAGCCAGACATGTTCCAGACGGGACACTGCAGTCTGGATGCAACTACTTCAAGTACACTCCAGATATAGACTTGCGGGATGTAACTACAATTCCATAAAATAAAAAAAGTTTTTTTTACCAGATATTTCTCTCTTTTGAAGGTAGGAAATTATTATTCGTCGTCGGCGCTTCATCAGAAATGATTTCTCTTTTAGTCTAAAAATCAAGAAAAAAAATAGTTACTTTATTCGTTATTTCGCTCTTGCAAATAGAACGTTGCGAAAGACGTAACTTAATCGAGAATGAAGCCAAAATTTCCTAGCCATATTAACCAAGTTTATCATTACGGTTTCTGAACAGCAATTAGTTTCAAAGACCATAATTTCACGTGGTTGGGACGATATATTAAATATTATACTTACTGTATCACGTTTAGAAGTAAATTAAACATTGCAGGCTTGCGTTGCTTCAACTTCATACAAGTTTCATTCCTTTTTCCTAGCTAAAACTATCCAAAGTAAGTCAATTCAAATCAAACCCCCTAACAGAAGATTTTTCTCTCAATCTTAAGCTTAATCTTGCAATGAAATTTGAACTTTTTAAAATGATTAACAATTGTAAGTACACAATGCTTCATACACAACACCAAGTAACTAGTAGATGAAGCAAACAGATAAGAGAGATAACAAGCTTATCAATTATGACAGCTACCTGAAAACAGTACATTGCTCTTTTCATAGTCAAATGTTTTAGTAGAGGTCACGTATAAGAGAGACTACACGTTCTTCCGCAATCAGACAGAAGGAATGTCCATAATATTTAAATTCTATTGATTGCAATGAGGTCTGCAATACATTATCTTGCAAGCAATGACAGCTGTCGTTATCATTTGAATGGTTGCATGCTATTCTCGTATTAGATAGGTTTCCAACAATAGTGCATTTTTATTGCTGCCAAGACATCCTACATAGCACAATCATTTTAGAGCGTTGACAATCAGAGAAATAAGTGCTTAATACTTCGAAAGTGTTAGTTTGGTTCTTTTGAACGGAGTTTTGTCTCTGTTTATCTCACATTTAATTGGTTGTTTTTTTTCCTTTTTCTTTAAAATTTAAGAGTAAAATGAGTATTTTAGTAAAACAAGGTATGAAAATGAAAAACAATGGTAATAGTGTTCACCAGAGGCGAACGTTGAGGAGGTGGGGGGGGGGGGGAGTCAATTCCGTTCAGTTACTGTCAGTTTCTTGTTGCGGCGCCTAAAATACTCCTTCTTTGAGATTTTTTTTTTTTTTTATACTAGCTCTTACCCCACCTTCTTTATATTAAATAGTCGTTACCTGGCGTGCCATACTACACCTACTTTATATTATAATAATAAAAAAACAGCCATGTCCAGCATGCAGTTTTTACATACATATAGATAATATATAGTCACATGATACAAAACCTGTTTCGATAAACAGTTAAATAATAAATGTGCTCATAAAAACAGCAAAAATAAATTCTAAATCAAATAAGTAATATTAAAATCTAATAACGCTAATAAAGTTAAAGAATAGAAAAACATTATTTCGTTTAGAGCATTCTGTTCAAATTCAGGAACATAATTATACTTTAGGTTCACCCGACAAACGTATGTAATGTACTCTATAACATACAGTCATCTTCTTCGTACACGGCCACTGCGCATGTGCGAACACCAGCGGACACTTTTTTGTGAAACCTTTTTGGAACAACTAGGTCTACCCGACAAACCTATGTAAAGTGCTGTATAACATATAGTCTTCTTTTACGTACATGGCCACCGCGCATGCGCGAACACCAGCGGACACCACCTTGTGAGATTTTTTTGTAACGCTAGGTCCACCCGATAAACCTGTGTAATGTACTCTATAACATACAGTAAACTTTTTCGTACATGGCCACTGCGCATGCGCGAACGCGAGCGGACACTTTTTTGTAACGTTTTTTTCCAGTTTAGTTACCGCTAGAACATATTTATGCTAAAATCTTTCTACAAGCAACTCGAACTTGGAACCTAGCAGTTATTGGCAACCAGACATGAGAAAGCAGTATTGGAGGAGATAGCATATTTAGCTTTGCACTTCACTTTGGACAATATGCCACAGATGAGAGAATGATGTTCCGTCTTGGCGAATATCTCATTTATCAAAAGTGATGATTTCTGACAATTTACTCATCTGTAATTGTTCGGGTTCACAGTTTCGAACCCGTGACCTCCGAAGTGTGAGTCCTAGACGATTTTGACCTAGCCTATGACACTCTCCGGATCAAGACCTGTGTGCCAAGTTTGGTCAAACGGTGTGGGTTTGTATAAGAAACAAAGAGCTGAATTTTATATATATACAGGGTGGCCCAGATTAGCGGGCAAAAAGAGAAATAACTACTAAACGGTTTGAGATATCAAAATTTTTCAAAAGGGCAATGTTTTATTTTTCGTCGAGATCTATAAAATGGTGGCCTTGGAAATGAGAAAGTAACACATCTAAGGGCTCAAATATGCTTTTGAAGGAAAGAGTTTCCTCTTTACCCATATTTTGCATTATATTTTTAAAATGTACTACCAAAACAAGGAAGAACCGTGCAAACGGGGTTTCGATGCGTCAAGTAGTTTTCTGTAAAAATACGTTTCATTTGCATGTATTCCTCATTTGAAATTCCAAAGAAAAGCACTTGAATTTAAGGCCCGCTTAACATCTATTCAGGGTGGCCCATGTATAGATGTTTCATGAAATATTAAAACCTACCAATAACTGCTCCCAATCCTTTCCTAATGGCACTAGGGTTTGAATTTAAACGCGTTAAGACGAAGCAGTTCCTGAGAGTCGGCCGTTTTAAACCCGTAATAGTTGAGATTGCCATCGATACGTTTGGGTACATGCTATTATAGTAACAAATATACCTCGCTTCCAATAATTCACGGAGTACCTAGATTATGCAGTCAGCGACAATTCAAGTCAGTTATTATTGAGAGAGCTTACTTGTTCTTCTGGTAACAGATAGGCTCCCTACCTAGTCCATGGTCACAATAGTGAAATTCTATTTCTTTCCAGTACTTCCTATTTTTTAAATCAGTAATTCAAGCATCAGTAAAAAAAGGAATTGTCTCAGAATCAGGATATCTGAGTCGTGTCTAGAATTCTTATTATATTTACCGCCGAGCAATAAAAAAAAAAAAAAAAAAAAATACAGTTTATTCTCGTGAAACGTGAAAAACTCTTTAAATGACGCTTCCATATTTATATCTACGTCCCGAAGGAGCTGCGTTACGCAACAACAACTACAATAACACAAAAAACAACGAATGTACAGTAAGACTACAAATGAGGGCCCCAGAAGTAAGAGGTTTAAGTCACATTTATAAAAAAAAAAAGAAGAGTTAGATACAGGAATGGATAGTGAACACCGTAATCTTGTGGGTGGTAAGGAGATCCAAGTGGTTTTATTGACAGTTGCTGGCCCCTAGCTTCTGTTATCTTGAGTATTGTCGCTTTTGTAATATTAAGTCCTTTGCAATATATATATATATATATATATATATATATATATATATATATAATTTAATAATAAAATATTTTTGGGGTACTTAAGTAATTTAGATGGTATTTGTTTGGTTCGGGAGGGAGGCATTAAAGTGCACAATCCCTCTAAGTTATTAAGAAGAGACCATCACTATGGACATCTCTGACGTATTTGGTACGTGACGGATGAAATCGTAGATTACATAAGAGTCTGAAAGTATTTTACTACGTGTCGCTGTGATTTTAGCAATTTTATTTTTAGAGACAACTTCCTCGTTGATTTACAACCATAGTCAGGTTTATTGCAGAATTCTCCACAATTCTTGATCCTTTCTAGTAGGGCGTGAAAGGAGTTCTTAAATATCTTCCAGCGTTTATTAATTGCATTAGAGGCTAGTTCAATACAAAAGTCGTATTAAGCCCTTAAATGCTTGACGCAATAAGTGAACATTGAGCCGTCTTTCAAGTAATTGCTATATTATTTATTTATGAACTTCTGCAAGAAAGGCGATTGTTGTAAATGTTTAACACATAAAAGATTTTTGATAAAGCTATAATATAAGATATAATAAAAGTAAAATTAACTTCAGACATGATTGTGATGAATATTTATTAAAGAACTGGAGGCAACGAAGCGCCACGTTATCGGCTGGAGGTCTGTGACCCTTACAACACCGGCCTCAATTTCCGGGAAAACGTTCGCATATCACATTCATCAGAGCGTAGTTCGTGTTTAGGATTCCTACGAACATATAGCAACATTTCATCAACCAAGTTGAGGGATTAAGTTATGGATTCCTACAAACATACTCCAACATTTGGACTATGCAAGCAAGCAAGTAGTTGTATTATGTCGAGGATTTCTAAGAATACGTCCTTTTAGTGAGGTTCCTCACTCCGTACATAGGCAGGAAATCCGCTTTTGAGGTTAGCCTCATGACGCTATTCGGAAGTGCCGACTAGAAATTTCACGTTTCAAAATCCATAGCACATAATATCATGTGGATGAATCAGTAAACAACATGGAGAAATCCGAATATTTCTTGAATTTAAAATTAGATGTCACTTTTATATATAAAGGTAAATACATAAATTAATTTGTTGATGCCTTTTAAAACTTCAATTTGTTTTAATGTTCGTTTTTATTATATAATATATATATATATATATATATAAATATATATATATAAATATATATATATATATATATATATATATATATATATATATATATATATATATATATATATATATATTTGCTATTGTAATATGTCTACAGGAATAAAGTAGCAATGTTGAACGTTTTATATAATGTTGTATCCTTTCATAAGTTAAAACATATTCGTTATTTAAAATGGATATTTAAGTCAGCGCTTTGCAGGCCTTGTGAGATCCGCGTCGGCCCCTAGTGATATTCGATGACAATTTTTGTTTATAATCCATGATATGAATCCAAGCTGCAATCTGTTCCACTGTTCATTGTGGCTCTGGATCCACAAGAATTTTAAGAACGTCTTTATTAAAATTAACTGGACGTCCTGAAATTTGTATACACTGACAGTATTGTTCGTGTATGCTATTAATTTTTATCGCTGCAGATATTGCAACGAAAATAAAAATATAACGTTCGCATTGATTGTCCATACTAATTTTCTATCGGTACAAATATGCTTTCGATGTATACAATTTTTAATCTGCCTGCCTCAAGCGGAATTCGAACCCACCTCTTGAAATGAGGCATTCTAGCTGTACGGCCACGTTCCTCAGTAATTTGACCTGTCAAATAAGCAATGATAATATTTTACGTCAAAACAAATCATCTTACGTCGGCCTTTTCGAAGTCGGCCAATGTTGGATACGTCACAGCCCAACCTATTTTCGTAATCATACTCCTGCCGATAATTTCACCTTATTCTCCAGGTCAAGGCAGGAGATCCTTGCCGTTACTAGCAAACTTGCTGTTCGAGCTATTTTATAAATAGCCTATAATAAATAATTCAGGGGGTGTACTAAGTACAACGCTGTTTTTGATTGCAATGGACACTGTTCGAGATTTCATCCCACCAAACGTTCAGTACTGCCTATAGGTAGCTGACCTACTAATATTCTATTCATCAGTGAGCACACAAGAAGCTCAAACCAAAATACAGGAAACAATACACTCATTGGAACATTGGACAGACACTACAGGACTTAAATTTTCCTCACATAAGACTACGCCAATCCTCTTTACCAAGAAAAGACAAAACACGAACTATCAACTGCTTCTTAACAATACACCAGTTTCACAATCCAACATCATAAAATTCCTAGGACTCCACTTCGACAGACGACTCACATGGGTGCCCCATCTCAAGGAACTTGTTAAAAGATGTAAAAAATCATTGCATCTTTTGAGTTAATGCTAACTGTCTATCGGAGTTTCACCAGGTCACTACTGGACTATAGATGTGTAGCATACTCGTCTGCAAAGCCCAGTGTACTGAACATACTCAATCCCATACATAATACAGGACTTCGGTTGGCGCTAGGAGCGTTCAGGTCAAGCCCTGTAAATAGCTTGTATGCTGAAGCAAATGAAGCTCCACTGTCAATCAGGAGAGCGATATTATCAGCGGAGTACTTTCTTAAAGTCCAAGGCTTGTCATGTGTTAGTAACCTCGGAGAAGCAACTAATACAGAATTGTACGAACAGAGAAAAAAACATGCTCGACCATTTTCCATGAGAATCAATGAAATAAAAGAGTTGTTCGGATGTTTACACTTGGACAGTAAACCGCACAGACTGATATCAATACCACCTTGGACTATACAAAACTTTGACATTAACTTATCATTCACAACTCACAAAAAAACAGATCCATCAGCGACTCTCTTCTACTGTAATTACTTCAAACAAATCCTAACAAAACACGCATACTCTCTCAAAATATACACAGATGGATCAAAAACAGAAAATGGCGTAGGAGCTGCAGTGGTTATTGAAGGCACTTCGTTTTCTCAAAAACTGCCTCCTGCCTGCAGTATATATGAAGCTGAATTGCATGCCATACTCCTTGCCCTCAAGAATATTCCATCGACACTACATTCACGCTTAATCTTATTCACAGATTCTCTGAGTTCACTTCAGTCACTACAAAACATGTACACGTTACACCCTACTTGCACAGAAATCAAAGAACACATTCACATCTTACGTTCATTAGGAAAACATATAACATTATGGTGGCTGCCAGGACATGAATACCTTGGACTGAGCACGACTGCGTACATGCAAGCCAAGCTTGCTACTGAGAGAGACGCGTACCCACATTACGAACTGTGCATCAAAGATGTTACTAGAACGCATCGCAATACCATTCAACAAAAATGGCAACTAGAATGGATTAATCTGACGGATAACAAACTAAGACAAATCAAGCATACACTTACTGACTGGCCAAGCGCATGCAAAAATTCCCGGAGAGAGGAAATAGTTCTTGCAAGACTGCGAATAGGCCACACACGCATTATTCACGAATACTTAATAACTAATACTGATAGACCAACATGTCAGATCTGCAATACAGAACTAAGAGTCAAACATATACTAAAAGACTGCATTCTTATAACGACTTGGACATACCTCGGGACATAACTGACCTACTTACTGATAGCAGTCACCATATTGACAACATTATTACACACTTGAAAAATATTAACATATACGACAAAATATGAAAACATTCACAACGTAAAGAATTTTAGGCTAGTTTATTTAATGTTTAATTTATTTCTTGTGTTTTCTATAGATTCTTTGTTTTCTTTAATTTTATTTATTTATTGTTTTACCTATTTTTTATTTTAATATATTTTACTTAGATTGGTGATTTACTGACTTGGTATTGGAAATATCACTATGAGCAGCACTCAGGTGCAAAAGGGCCATTCGATGCTACTCATTAATGATGTGGAGTACCGTAAAAATAAAATAATAATAATAAATAATTCAGATACATTATACACTGGATTAATTGGCTACCAATCTGTTTCTTTAAAGAAACTGAAAGTATACTTTCTTTGTCATGGGGTCTGTCAATCATTATCGACTTGAAACTATATTTTGAGGATGGAATTATATAAAATTTAAATTCTACATACTTAGAAATAGGGCACTGCCTACCTAGTTCTAGTAACGTCACCCCGTGTGGCGAAAAGTTGATCATATCGCCGTTCCGGGAGAACAATCAGGTAACTGCAAAAATTTGTAAAATGCAAATAAGTCCATAGATAATATCAGAAACACATCCCGTACACATAGTTCTACTCAGGACAGCCAAGCGGAAAGAAAATTTGTCTTCTAGAACAACGAACAATTTTTAGAGAAACATGACATAACTGCACTTAAGGGTTGAAATGAGGGCCTAATCCCTGGCAAACGAAAGTAAAGAATATATTCTACATACACTCGAATACCATTATTTTCAGTCACTTACACCCTTTTCAATTCTACGTTTTATGTAACTGCAAATCGTTTATTTACTAAACTGTGAAATTGAAGTTTTAGCATTTACGGCACTGTTCTTTCGGAACGGCGGGATTTATCTGAAAGTGGCAAGTGCATACAGACCCTTCCAAAGCTTAATAAATTTTGTACAAGGAAGGTACAGAGCTTCTGACTTTTTCCAAATTTTTCTAGATTTCCAATGACTAGTTATTTTGATTTACTCATTTTATTCTCGTTTTAATGTTCCATGAGGAGCATAGCCGGAGATAATTTGTGCATCCTCCCCTTTCCACCTGGATTGAAAGAAACATATATAATCATTATGAAGCTTAACCTCACAGACACTCTTGGCGTTATGGTTATGCTTAGAAGAGATATTCTCCGGAGCCTCTGGATGATATATCATGTCCAACAAATCAACAGAATGTTGTTCTTATGCCTCTCTTAATCTTTCAAACTTATTCTTGTCGCAGTATTAACATCTACGTTTCAATTATTGGATAGATAATTGTTTTATGTACTTTTTTTACTGAGGGGCAGGCTGGGCACAAGAGGACACTTTTCTCTTGTACTGGAGAATCAACCCGAGGAATACCTAAGCAAAATGTATTAAAAAAAAAAAAACACGTAAATTCACATTATAAAATAATAGAGGAACAGGACATAGTCTCTTGCTTGTAGAGGTTGGCTTCAGTTTCTCAATCTGATGTACTTATATTTCATATAATTTCGTTCATGAGAATTCAGATTAGATCATAAATGTTTAAGGTATTCAAATAGTTGTCCAATATAGTGACTGTCATCTGTGAGTAGTTCATACTTGTGTTGTGGGATGTTATAATTTTGTCTTAGTCTACAGTCTGGCAGGATATGTTTAACCTGTAAGTGTTATATTGCAGTATTGGCAAGTTGGTCTGCCCTGTGGTGTCGTAAAGTAGAAGTAAGTTATTCAGGAATGGCCTATCCTTAGTCTGCACAGGCCTATCCTCTTTTGTTACATTTGCTGCTTGAAGGCCATTCACGGATTGTTTCCTTGATGATAGTATCAAATGATAAATATCCAATAGTACCCAGTTAATAGAAGTAAATGTATAAAATACTAAATTAAATAGTACTTAAGACCGAACCAGGGCTCTCCGTCTTGTTCAAATTAATGAATATAATTTTCTACGATTCTGGTTCCATCAGTAATAATGTCAAGGGGACTGAGGGAGGTCAAACTTTTGTAGATCAACATCGGTAGTAAAACTAAACCGGTCTAATTTCATGCATAATAAAGAAATATATGTGTATACTAAAAAGATTGCCGGTAATAGCCTTCTCAGTTTAATTACTAGTTCCGATAAAGTTTAAACATACCAATCAAAGCGAAACTATAATAAATATCGCATTAGTCTAGATTAATAGGTTATATTTTTTTCTTTAGGGATAAAATACTAAACTTATTGAAGTTGGCCGTTATAAAAGAAAAAGTAATCACAACCTCACTGGAAAACCTATAATTTATTTGATGTTAATACCAGCCAATTAAATGCTGATTTAGAATCTTTACCTTGCAGTTGTGTTAATGGGCACAACCCCACCATGGTCTTTCGTATAGCACACTGATGAGGCTGGTCGCATGACAAAGGTGAACCTAAATACGCACTCGTATCTACTACATATTTGTCAAACACCGCTGACTCACTGACCCCTCATCGCCCTGCCCAAACCACTTAACACCAAAATTTGAAATTTTGCATGGACACTCCCTTTAGAATGTGAACACTCGCTAAGTAAGGTTTTGGGGGGGGGGCGAGGGGTTTGAATTATTAAGAATTTCCTCATCGGCTCAAAAATGGTCCGATTTTGATGAAATTTGGTACAAAAATATATCTTCTCACTTAAAAGGTCAAGATTGTTAACCATCTGAAGGCGTTTACTCGAACATGGTTTTTGAAGCACAATTTGCGCGAAAAAGTCGTAACGCTTACGATTTCGAGTTCATATGCTTGATCATTTCCTTAACGTAGGAAAACGAATGAAACCATTTTTAAAGCGATGTCTGCAACCGTTTACGAGAAAAATTGATAGAACTACTTTTGCAAACTAATTTTCTGTTTGGGTATTCAGAAACGATGATTGGTTCACTTGAAACCAATTCAGGTCAAATACCTTTGACGACCTTTCAGGTCAAATACCTGGTCAAAACCACTGGTTCGGACCAGGTATTTGACATTAGTCTAAGATATTTAAACTTTCGAATCGTTTAGAGGCAAGGAAGTATAAAGAAAAACAATTGTATTAATGGAAATGAAAAGTTTTGTGATCTTGGTATATTTTCTAAAATATCTCGAAAACGGTTGGGAAATCGTAGTAAGTGGAAGGCGGCTATTCGAAAGGTTACTAAATTCTCTACAAAAACGATTCTGTTGTAATTTTCGGTGGGGCGATGTCAATCGGAGAAAAAAGTGCTTAAAGCTTCGAAATTGTTAGTTTTGTTCTTTTCAACGGGTTTTTAGCACTTTCCTCCGAAGGAAAGTAGCTATTGAGGTTGGACTCATGACGGAATTTTTGGAAAATTTCTTCAAATCTTTATCGATCCTACCTAGTAGGCACCGAAAATGACCCCCGTTAAAATTTATATATATCTATATATATATCTATATATATATATATATATATGCATATATATATATATATATATATATATATATATATATATATATATGTGTCTGTTAACACGATAGCGGCCAGAGTTTTTGTTTTTTCGTCACGAAACTTGGTATATAGCATTCAATTAGCAAACGATTGAACGAGTTCGTTAACCACCAAAATCGGTCCACCGGAAGGGGGGGTTTACCCCGAACCCAAAACACTAATTTGACCATTTCAGCCGTAATATTTGTTATATTTCAACGAAACTTGGTATTCGTAGTGGTAATATAGAGAGAAAAGTGAGATATAAAAATGAACTAAATCGGTTCATAAGGAGGGGGGGGGGGGTTTACTCCGGACCGACAATACCAATTCGCCACTACCAGCCGTGATTTTTGGTGTATGTCGACGAAACTCGGTATTCATAGTGGTAATCTACAGGTAAATATGTGTTGTAAAAATAAACTAAATAGGTTCATTAGGAGGGGGGTTTACTCCAGACCCACAATACCAATTCGCCACTACCAACCGTGATTTTTGGTATATTTCGACGAAACTCGGTATTCGTAGTGGTAATCTACAGGTAAATATGTCTTGTAAAAATAAACTAAATCGGTTCATTAGGAGGGGGGGGGGGTTTACTCCGGACCCAAATTACTAATATACTCATACTGGTCGTAATTTCTGCTGTATTGTAACGAAACGCGTTATACTTCGTGGGTAACTCATTAGAAAGAAGTGTTGTAAAAATGAGCTGAATCGGTCAATCGGAAAGGGGGGTTTACTTTCTAATATATTTCAATAGATAAGCCAGCCAGACATAGGTTCACAAAGGCGCCGCAAGGAGCGCTAGAGGGACTGTATCCGGTTCCTGCGTTAGATCAAAATACGATAATATGAGGTTTTTTGTATTTATTACGTAGTGTAGTAGGTACCATGTGTAAACATAACTCTGGAAGGAAATTAATAATTTATCAGTTACTCATTACAAAATTAAAAGAGAACTATTCATGTTTTTATTTTATTTATGTAGGATATTTTAAGCAAATTGTTCTGAAAAGCAGTCTACGCTACCCAAATTCTGAGGAAAGTGCTTAGTTATGCAGCTCCTGCGTGACGGACTTTTTAAGTGGTTGTTGTATTTTTTTTTTTTTTTTTTTTTACTCCCCAAGGGAAACAAGCACGGTTACTTCCACATGGTGTTTCCTGGGTAACTCTAAAGTCCGTGCAATAATAAATTGTACAAAATTATGTAGAAGCGTTAATTATGATCATATCATAATTAAGGCAATATAGAAACTATCGGTCGTGGCGAAGCACGGGTAGTCTGCTAGTACTAACGTAATGATATTCAGGTAAGATGGAGAGGAATTATGAATGTAGGAGTATATTTTCTATATGTTTGAAAGTCATCTAATCTAAAATGTTTAAATATGATTTAAAGTTGAGAAAGTATTCGCAAAAAACAAATTGTATTTATAGACTTGAACGGCGATAATAGCCCAATAGTTGATACACAAGAAAAAAACAATACATGAAATTCGTCGGAACTAAGATGTTTAAATTTCCAAGGATGAAAAAATGGTCGAAAATTCCCACAAGTGTTTTATTGGCAAAACGTTTTCAGGGACTAAGCCCTATTTCCAACGCCCATGCATAGACTCTAGAGTCTAGGAGCAAGGCTCGGCTGAATAAGAGCCAATGCATGGGCATTGAAAATAGGGCTTAGTCCCTGAAAACGTTTTGCCAATAAAACACTTGTGGGAATTTTCGACCATTTTTTCATCCTTGGAACATCAATTTTCCACCATCCAGCATTCTCCAACAATGTTTAAATTTTGTTTACATTTCGAATAAACAAAAATAATACTTTTTGCTGATTGGGACTATACCCCGTAAATATATTCTCCTGTAATCTGAGATATCCCAGTCCAGTAATCATAATAACATATTATGGTGTCATGGCAATTTTCCATTATTTATAAATTTATTAACCTATTTCAACCGCCAGAAACTGATAGATAAGTGATGAAGTATTGTAGAAGCCAGTATTTAGGCAGTAGGTAGTTGTTAAGTAATATTTTGTTAACTTGAGTAAACCAAACTAAAAAAAAAATCTGAATTTTGCGGACTACCTTCGAAATAAGGATTCCCACTTTCGTACCAATAAGAAGCCTTTGTTTCAGCATGGACTAAAACGGGAAATATTATTTTAGTGCTTTTGAAAACGTAATCAAAGCTTGTGAAATCAAATGCTGAATGAATGTAGGCATGTGAAAAACGTTTTAAGTAGGGCCGAGTTTATGAATGTCCGAAACAAAATTTACTTCTCGCCAGTTTTGTCGAAGATTAACTATATCTCTGCAAACCTGTTAATGTAAATATTTTGAAAAAAAAAATTGCTTTGGTTGGGCAGATTCTCTTCTGCAATGGGCCTAACCTTTTGTTTTAGACGAACTATTTTGGTGCAAAATTTCATTGGAATCGGACCGTTTTTGTAGATAGCAGAACACGAACAGACCTAAACAAGCACATACTTATTTATTTATTTATTTATTTATTTATTTATATATATATATATATATATATATATATATATATATATATATATATGTATATATACGAATTAATCTCGACGTTTCATGATCATATACCATGAAAGTACCGTTGTCCCAAATTAGTATACATAAATACAATTTATACAAATGCATTATATATATATATATATATATATATATATATATATATATATATATCATGAAACGTCGAGATTGATTCGTTAAAATGCAAATATCGAAAACCCACGAAAAACACAATGAATTAATTTAAGGAATATAATTAATAGTGATTGTGAAGATTTAAGAAATAAATGCGTGTTTGTGTGTAAGTGTTGTGTGAATGAAATTTATTTATTTAAACTGTGAGGCAAACCCACTGTTATGAGCTGGAGTTATCAGTTGTCTATTGATACGTTGACTGTTTTGTTACTTTTAATGTATTCTACCACTTGTCTAAATTATAAATTATTCATTGAGTATTTATGAAGAAATAATAAAGTAGGGGAAAAAAAAAAAAACAGTGCAGGAGAAAACGAAAATAGTGCTGTTTATAAATCAATGTCTGCATTATCTTTACTTGCAACTCCTATTCTTGCTATATTTAAATTTTATAAAATTTCATAAATTAAAATTAATTTTCGCTTCTTTAGTGATAAACTATACATATATTCTTTGAAACAGTTATTCTGAAGAAATATACAAACCGCTAAAGAATAAATAAGCATTGATAGGAAAGCAGTATAATATAACAGATAAAAATAGAATCTTAAAACGTAATAATAATGAATGAAGAAAAAATAAATCTGAGAAACGCCTGAATGGAATCGTAAAAATTAAAGAGAATTTATTATTAAATGAAATTAAAGATAGCTACAACAAAAAAACAAATGTAGTCACGAGGACCGTTTAGAATTTAATTAAATTAAGATTTTAAGTTTAATTACTACTCCTAATAGTCGGATTTTGTTAGTTAAAATAATAGTTTTGTATTTTCTTTGTTTTTGTTTTTTTTTTGTGTTGAAATTTTTGCGATCACTACAGCTATTATTGAATTTTTCGTTTCAACGTCTACTCCTATATATATATATATATATATATATATATATATATATATATGTGTGTGTGTATATACATACACAGAGTTTTGTAGCTGCAAAATTGCGTACAAACTACATGATATGAAACAAAATCATATCATGACTAGAAGTGGTTGTTGATTTAAAACGTTGTTCTTTGGGCACAACGACACAAAATTAACAATATTTTAATCAAAAATATGTATTTTGTATGACAGTAAAATCGGACCATTATCAAAATTTTAATATATATATTATAATTATATATAATAATAATAAAGGTTTCCAAGGCGTTCGCTTATTTTAAGCATGGGTGGTCTTTTCACTAATAATATTCGCAACTACAATTTTTAAATTCGCTGATATCGTCGATACAAATGCAAACTAACGAATATGAAAAAATGCATCTTTCATTGTCCATCTTTAATAATTTCTGCTGGACTTATTTACGGCAAATTCTTCAATCTGACTTCATTCTATTAAAGGGAAAGTATTCCACTATCAAAAGGTTAAATCTGCCGAATATTTGACTGTCCAAAAAAAAGTTATGAATAAATACTTTTCCACTCTGAAAAGTGGTGATTTTCATATTCGTTAGTTTGCTTTTGTATCGACGATATGTTGGTTGCGTTTGTGGTTAATAGTTTTTGTTGACAGGTTGTTTACGTTAAACTAGGAAATAGTTATAATTTGGAAAGGATTATTTAGTATAAAAATTCAATATGCGTATTCATCGTCCTTATTAGCTTATCCCTATTAATTAATTGTTTGTTAATTACTTTTAAAATTAGTCTTAAAATTGTTTTTCTTTATTACAAATGGATGACCGTTTCGCAAAAAAAAAAAAAAAAAAATAAAAAAAATAAATAATGAGATAGAACTACATATTAGTAACAATTAAAAAGTAAATAAAAAATATTTGAAAAAATAGTGTGCCACCAAACGAAACCAAGATATATTAGAGAACAAAATACAAAACCTTGGACAATTTGAAAAGGATTCGTAAAACTGGAGCATATTTCTTAATTTATAGGAACAAAAACTCTGTCTCAGTTTTATAATTCTAATATCATATTGATAATACATTTTTCATCGGGAATCGCCAACATTCTGCGGAAATTAGATTATCTAAATAAAAATTATCTTCGAACCAGACAACCCGATTTTATGTTAGGAATTGAAATTTTTGAGCTCATTTTAAAATAAATGTTGAACCATTTATCAATTTTTGTATTACAAAATGTCCTTAAAGAATGGATTTTGGTGTAACAGGTATAACTTTTTAAAATATTTTGGGAGCTAGAAACACAAATACTTGGAGCAAATAAAAATTAAATATGCGGCTGTAGATTAGAAAATCTGATAATCTGATTCTAGAAAATAGATTTAATGAGACCAATTTTTTAAAATAATGTTAGAATCATAAAAACGCCAAGGAACGATTTTAACTTTTAAATTATAATATCTGTCTCGAGAACAAACAATTTTCTGAGCAAGCCAATGTTAATTTTAAAATAAAATACAACAGGAGTAAAGAAAAACCTCGATTTTACAGAGAGAATATCTTCAAAGGAATGTTGTAGAGTTTAATGTCCATATCTATGGGTTGAAAGCAGCTCGCAAAAACCGGTTTTCCGCGGGCATTTTTTGGCGGGAGAATTGGCAATATGGAATACAAACATATAAACATATTTGACTACTCACTTTCCCCTGTTGAGCGACTGGTTGTCTATCGAAGCGATGGCTATCTTTGTCGACTTGAGCTGAAGGTTGTCCTCCGTGTCTGTGTCTTCGAAGAACCTGAAATTCACCGGTGTCGAAGCCTTCCTGGCCGATCTGAGTGGTTCTCTCTCGGACATCTCCTCCTGGCTCACTCCCCACCTCCTCTCTCCCCTCCATGGTCTACCTGCAACACCGCCTTCTGTCTCTCAGTTACATCCCCACTACCACCAATATCCCCCACTTTAGTAGGGTTTATGACAGAACAAGGGAAATCATCAGAAATGCTGTAATAGAGATACCTAACAAAGCTGCGTTTATGCGGTAAAGAAAAATGTTTGAAGAGATTTGCCAAAGTTTTTCTTGTGTAGGCAGAAGGTCAATGACACAAACGTCAAATTATTAAAATTGGCGCTACATGTTTCGCATCCTTGGCCGCCTCTTAAGGAGCCTACAAACTAGATACAGCCAAATGGAAGGAAGGTGAACCTTCCGCTAAAATGGCCACGTCATTACTGAAGATCATCTATATAGCAATCGTCAGCTGTGTTATTAGTCAGCTGATTTAAAATCGATAGAGCCCGAACTTAAAATTCGATTACCCAGAAGAAGATTATCCCAAAATAAAAAAAAAAAACCCGAGTCCTATTTTTTATAGAAATAGATTTTTTTATTATTAATGAGCCAATAAATTAAGAAATATCTATATATTTTATTTCGTCTTTCTTATTTACCACTTTTATCTGTTTTTTATGATATGTATATTTTATGCATTTATGGGGGTTCTGCAGCCCCTCAACATACGCCCATGGTGGATTTAGTAGTTTAAAGAAGGCAGTGGAACAGGACCTATTTGAACTTGCACTAGCAGGGGTCTATTTGGACTAGCAAGGGATATCTGTCTCCGAAGGGACCAAGTGCAGAGGGCACATGCCATTCTGGAAAGAAAACCGATTCATATCGGTTAATAAAATTGTTGTTTCTAAAACATCCATAACTCCGGAAGTAACCAAAATTTAAATATCTTAGTTTGTATTAATTTCAAACATCTACAAAATCAATCAGTTAGGGAAAAAATATTATTCTATTTTCTCGAAAACGGTTAAAGATGTCGCTTTAAAAATGGTTTCATTCGTTTTCCTGTGTTATTGAACAAACAAAAAGAGTACATAAGCCTATGAACAAAAAAACGGAAGCATTGGGATTTTATTTGCGCGAATTTCACCCAAAAATACATGTTCCGGTAGGGGGGTTCTGCTGGTTAAGGAACTTGAAGTTTGAAATCACTCAACAGACGAATACACACACACACACACACACACACACACACACATATATATATATATATATATATATATATATATATATATATATATATATATATATATACATCCATTCAAATAAATCTGAGCCGCCGTTGTTTCGGCGATCTGAAACGTAATTCGGCACTTCCGGATTATGTCATGAGGTCAACCTCCTAAACAGGTTTCCTCCCTATGTAAAGAGAAGAAGAACGCACTAAAGGGCTTAAGCAGATAGCGCAACATGTCTACGAGAGAAAGAAATTGAATAGTATACTGCATATTTCTTAATCAATATAATCATTCAATACACTATAACAGTTTACTAGGCCTCTTGGCCTATATTTGTGTGTTCGTGTGTTTTTCATAAAGGTATCGTATTTCATCCAAGTTCAACGGAAACATCATTGTGCCTCCTTATACAACTTCCGGGCGGATGTTTCTTTTGTTAACCTAAAGAATTCATAGAAAACGTTACCTAGGGCAGGTCATAAGATAAAGAAAAACATCAGTCTTGTAAACACAATAAATATTCCTGATAGTCCTTGACACTTGCCATACTAGATAGAAACTAGATATGCTCTTAGCCAGTAGGTATAAATAGACCAGAGAAGGATAAGCATTTATATAACTTCTTGTTTATAAAGAGAATTCAAATAATATAATGACTATTAAAACAATAATGCATTGTTACAGAAGAGGACGAGAAACTTTATTTTACGAAAAGGAACAAAAAAAAAAAGTTTGGTTGCCCAACTAAATTGAGTTCCTTATAACAATATATATATATGATTGATTTGTGAGACGTCTCTCTCCAGCGGTGTTCTTCCTCTCTTTACCGCAATATTTCGTCGGGTTCATCTCCGACTTCTTCAGGCTGCTATGTGTCGTCCTCGGTGGTTGTCAAGGGGATGATTTTTTTTCCGGAATCTCCCTCCTTTATAGCCCTGCTTCGTAGGCTATGCGGGCCAATGGTGTAGGGGGTCCGTGGGCCAATAGGGCTCGAGGGCTGTCTTCGTCGTTCGTCCGTCGTCTGTAGTTCATCAGTGGTGAAGAAGTCAGAGATGAAGAAGTCGGAGATGAACCCGACGAAATATTGCAGTAAGGAGAGGAAGAACACCGCTGGAGAGAGAAGCCGACTAACAAATCAATCATTTCAACCCCAGCGAAGTAACTTAAAACAAAACATGTATATATATATATATATATATATATATATATATATATATATATATACACATATTGGAAACCTCAGGAGGTTTTCCGTGTTACGCATGTTAAACTACCTTTGCTCTCAAATCAGTTTATAGAATAAATCTTTTTAAAAATCAAAAGTAATGTCGTTACTTTTACCGTCGAGATTTTTGCTGAAAAAATCAACCAATAGATGAATAGAATGATCGATTCCGATACGACAATTGTTAGCTAATCTAGACCACCGCAAGATGTTCGCATTAAGACGGAATCCACATCTGGCAAATTAATATTTTTTATATTCTGAAACAAAACAATCCAGCTTACCCCATTTGATGTGTGTGGCTTTGACGCCAAAACCGGCTAACTCAACAAGGTGGGATCCACCCTTCTCAATGACCTACATCTTTCTATAGGAATGAATGGGCGGTGAAAAAGAGAAAAATCATAAGGATTTATCCTGACTTCAGGATAGTGTTTCTAACCAACCTATTACCCATTTGTTTATGTTGTTTGTGAATTGAGAGGTAGACCTCTCGAGGGTCTGGAGGGTTTGGAAAGTCAATAATGAGACTGCAACCAACATTCTATAATGCACTGAAAAACCTATAGAAGAATTTTGTTAATATTGAGAATAAATACAATGTCGAAAAATAATAATTTGCAGCCAGACGAATAATGACATAAACACAATGAAAGTTTTTGATGAAATCAAAATTGATAAGATAAACCTCCGAGTTAATATATTCCTTATTACTTTATACATGCATTTTGAGATGGGTAAGCGAATAAAATCACTTTCGAAGAGATACGTTCAAAAAACCTTTAAAGGTCTATTAATTAATTAATTTAATCATGACCACCCGCTTCTAAGGCGATTCGCTCAGTACAATTATACATGTATTACACAGTAACAATTAATCAAACAGATAAAATACATACTCGAAATTCAAAAGATATTACAAAAAAATAATTGTAAGAATGTTATATAAAAAACATTGATTTAAAAAAAAAGAAAAAGAAAAAAAACCTGATTACAATTTCTACGTGAAATAGTAAAATATAAATATAGAGTTGTTGAGTAAATGCTGGAAACAAAATTACAAAATAAGAATCGTGAAAACAAAAACCGCAGTATCCCTAAAATAATAATAATAATAATAAAAAATAGAAAAGTAAAAAAAAGGGGTGAAAAAAATGAATATAATGAAATAAATAAAATTAAAAGATATATTAAAAATCGTTACACGTATTAAGCGTGACCGGAGAAACACGTAAATAAAAAAATAGCTTGAGAGTTCTTTTAGTTTAAAGTTGACATTATATTTTTTTAATTTTATGATCGATAATTTTATGTTTTGAAAATATTTTAGTATTGTTTTTATATGACAATGTTTTATTATTGATTTTTGTAATACAAAAATGTTTTTATTGTCAACGTCTCGGCTTGAATATCAGGGCTTCGAGCAGAGGACGAACAGATCCCATTGGAAGTCGCTACATCTCTGGCGAGAGAGATATAGAATCTTCCAAACCAAGCATAGTCCCGGTGAAAGCTCCAACTTCAAGCCGAAAAGATGGAATTATTAAATACCTATTAATTTTTATTTTGAAATTTAGTTTTAATAACTATCGTGACCGAACCTCCATTTCCACTCTGGTTATGACCCATCATTATTATGACCAATTATTCCATTTTTCGCCAACATTTCGGTATACATTCTCGTGCGGCTAATATGTTCAGTATTCTATCTTTGCACCTAGTGTGTACCGACCATACCCTTTTAAAGGAACACTCCGCACAAAGCCTTCATAAAACATATTAACAGTACTGTTATAACAACTTGATAACCTGTCTCGTAAAAGTGTTCTAATCAGCGTTACCCTTCACGAGTGCAAGCCTCATGACTGATTGCATTATTCAAAGGACAATAAACAGTTCAATATTTATCTGCATTGCAAATCGGTTCACAAAGCCAAGCTGATATACAATACAACATCCCACCTCCAATTACCTCACCGCTTTCAAGACATTTTCCACAACGTGCAAAGCTTCTAATGCACAACCAGAGATGGGCATAATTTTATTTATAAATAAAAATACGAATTTATTCGTACTACATATATGGAAGCGTTGATCGTCGGGGTTTCGGTCAATGTTCTTATTTAATAAAACCCATTTTATGGTTAAAATGTATATTTATTACTGCCAACGTTTCGGCTTGCTATACAAGCCATCTTCAGGGCTGTAAAAACATATATGGTATAACAATGACAAAAAAGGATAGATAAATTAACAAAAATATGAGTACATATATATATGTATATATATATATATATATATATATATATATATATATATATATATATATATAGTATAATAATAGAAATCTAAATAAATAAACATGTGTGTGGTATACAAGAGAATACAGAACAAGTGGCGTAGTAACATACCTATCGAGAAGATTGAGAACTGTCCCGTTTCAAGTAGAGAACATTTCTGAAGACAGGAAGGATAGGGCCAGGGTTAGACAGGAGAGGATGGAGGGGGACGGGGTGGGGAGAAATGGAGATGGAAGTATGGACGGAGGGAAACGACCGCGGTAAAGATAAAGGACGTGCCAGGGGTTTTCCAGGTCCAGGGAAGGATAAGACAGGTGTGTGGGAACAGGACAACGAACGGGGTGGGATTACCTAACGGGAAGTTTTGAAGACATGGAAAATGTGGGAGTAGGTTGAGGAGATGACTTCTTTGTCAATTTTGTCATTGACGGGATTATTTTCTAGATGGATATGTATGGATTCAGAAAGGAGACGCTTCTCAAGGTTGGGCTCAGTGGAAAGGATGGAGAAGTTTTGGAAATCAAATTTATGTCCGTCCGTGATAGCGTGTCTAGATAGCGCGGTTTTAATGTCTCTGTTCTTAATGTTGTATTTGTGTGTTTTGAGTCTGTTTTGGATGCGGTTCTTCGTCTGTCCAATGTAAGTGCTGTTGCAGTTGGGTGTAGAGCAAGGAATTCGGTAAACGACATTGGATCTATTTTCTTGTGGGATTGGGTCTTTGAGAGTGGTGTATAGGGTTTTCAGTTTGTTTTTAGTGGATAGACCTAGGTTTAGGTTGGGAAATGTGCTTCTGAGGGATTTTTGGATTTTTTCCGAGAGGTTTGGGATGTACGGAAGGGATCTGAATAGGGGAACGACACCATCTTTCGTGTTTCGGGAATCCATTGGCCTTGAGTATTTCTAGGAGTTGGGATATGTTCTTGGGATGAAATTTAGGATCGGATAGGTTAAGGGATCGATATATTAGGATTTTGCTGTATTCAGGATTTGATGTGAGGGGTGTGAGGATTGGTAATGGAGGAGTCGGCCAGAATAAGTGGGTTTGGTGTACCAATCGGAGGATATGGAGCCATCGGGGTTTCTTATCACAAGTAAGTCAAGGAAAGGTAGAGAGTTATTAGTTTCGGTTTCAATGGTGAATTTTAAACGGGGGTGGTAGGAGTTGAAGGCGGCTAAGATCTCAGGAATTCTATTCGGGTTGAGGATGATGAAAAGGTCATCGACATATTTTTTAAGAAAAATTATGTCGTTGGGGAACATCGGGAGGATGAGGTTGAGGAGGTTATTTAGGGTGATATTAGTTATATCAGGGGCGAGACAATTTCCCATGGCAAGGCCAGAGGTTTGGTGGTAGTATTTTTCTTGTAAAAGGAGGTAACCAGATTTACAACAGAGATAGGGATTCAAGATAGGAGGCTTGGGATAATTTGGTGTGGGGTTCTATGGTTTGCCAATTCGTTTCAACGATTTCAAGGGCTTTGTCAATGGGGATGTTGGTAAAGAGAGACTCGGCATCTAGGGAGACAAGGATAAAATTAGGGGGGATGTTAATGGAGGAAAGTTGTTGTTTTAGGTCGTAGGAATTCTGGACATCGTAGGAATTGTTATGGCTTAGGGCTTGGAGGGGGGTTAGGAGAAATTACAGTACTACATATATTTGTAAATACAAATATAAATGAATTCTTATTCATAAGTGTGAATACGAATTTATTTTTATTCACGTATATTAAATATATAAATACAAATAAAATTTTATTCGCAAATTTTCCTAGGAATAAAAATAAATTCACTGAAAAAATTGTAAATAATCTCAAAAAATGTGAATATTTACAAAAAATCAAGTGATTGCAAAAAAAAAATCACATTAAAATATACGAATGCAAATTTATTCACATTATAATTTGTGAATAAAAATTTATTCACAATAAAATTCGCAAATAAATTATGAATTTATACGTATTAAGATGATATTACGAAAGTTATTGAAGGTAATTTTTTTTTTTTTTTTTTTTTTTTTTTTTTTTTTTTTTTTTTTTTTTTTTTTTTTTTTTTTTTTTTTTTTTTTTCGATGTAGGTACAGATGACAAACTATGTGGCTGGTGGTTCCGCGGTAGACTCGGCGTAAAAAAATCTGAAAAATCTAGGCACTAATAATCTAGACGTTAAGCGCCTTAAAAAAAAATCACCTTCAACAACTTTCGTAATATCATCTTAATACGTATAAACTCATAATTTATTTGCGAATTTTATTGTGAATAAATTTGTATTCACAAATTATAATGTGAATAAATTTTTATTCGTATATTTTAGAGTGATTTTTTTTTTTTTTGTAATCTCTTGATTTTTTTGTAAATATTCACATTTTTTGTGATTATTTACAATTTTTTCTGTGAATTTATTTGTATTCGCAGGAGCATTTGCGAATAAAATTGTATTTGTATTTTTATATTTAATATACGTGAATAAAAATAAATTCGTATTCACACTTATGAATACGAATTTATTTATATTCGTATTTACAAATATATGAAGTACGAATAAATTCGTATTTTTATTTATAAATAAAATTATGCCCATCTCTGTGCACAACTACAAAACAATTCCGTAAATAGAACATCAATTGACGAAAAACCTTTTATCTTTTCATACTTATTGTTTCCAGCTTCCTCTACTATTATAAAAAGTAATAAAATAAATAAAGAAGCACTCAGATAAATACTTCCAGAGCCACCAATTCGCTGATTAGAAACATATTTTTCGAAGTAGCTTCAAAGGTAATACAGCTAATTTTGTTGTTAAAAAAATAATAATTTTGAATTATTATTTGAAAACAAAGCCTAAATATAAATGTTTAATTTATTATTAAGAAAATACCGTCGTTGGGGGAAATGTGTTTTAAACTAATGGGGAAACTACGTTTTCTTTAAAAATATTTACTAATAATAATAATCGATATAAAAGTTAAATTAAATTCTTGTTAATGAAGAGAAAAAAAGTTATGCAGACAAAGTTATGTAAAACATATGTCATCATAAACATTCTTAAAATTCTAGCATATTTAGTAGAAAAACTCACACATTCCAATATGTACAAGATAATATTCAATTATCGACATACTTTAAGTGCAATAGCTTATTATTAGAAAAAAAAAATCGAAGCTGCTTTGTGTATAAAGTTAAGTTAGTCATTTTAACTCGTTGACTTCTAAGGTCCAAATCATTACAAATATTATAGTCTTCTGGTATTGGCCGTGTCACAAACTTCTTTGCCGACGTTTCGCTAGTCATGCTGCCAGCTTCCTCAGGTCTTAGTCTAAGAATGAGGATGTTCTTCTAGTTCACCGGTATAAATATCTGTCTTCGTATTCTTCCGCGGATGTAGTCTGCTCTTCCATTTCCTTAGGATCGAGCAGGACTTGAACCGACCAATCAGACACATGGAAGAGCAGACTACGTCCGCTGAAGAGTACAAAGACAGATATTTATACCGGTGAACCAGAAGAACATCCTTATTCTCAGACTAAGCCCTGAGGAAGCAGGCAGTATGACTAGTGAAATGTCGCCAAAGAAGTTTTTGGCACAGTATATATCATAAGTTAGTAATATTAGTCAGTAGCCAATTGAAAGGAGAGCACAGGTCTGTAGAAGAAGAAGAAAAATACTTTCACTGCTCTGTATAATTTTTGATATATATTTTTTTTTAGGACGCTGAAGCTAATAACGATTTCCCTTTCATTATACCCATTTTTGTTTAGCAATCAATATTTCATTGAAGAAGACAAAGAATAGCTATCCCTTCATAGTACATTAAAAATTGCATGTTTTTTACTTTTGCATCACTTGCAACTTTTTTAAACCTTTTGTTATTCTCTTTCATGCTCTTAGATGATTTGGCTTTTCCCATTTTGTGTTTCCCATAAGAGGGTAGAGCAGAAATATACGTGGTTGACACATCTCCATTGATCAGATAAGCGATTGACCCATCTATATTGATCCGGGTGAAGTTTTCACCCTGTTCTTCACTAAAGGAAAAGCTTCACTAAAATAGTCAACGTATAAGTGTATTGAATGAACTTGCAACGTCTTAATGCAACGTTATGATGCAATAACATATGCTCTACAACTAAAAGTATCACACAAGTTCATCTTAGCTTTGGTCACCGTCAAAATGACCGTACTACTGGCCCCTTCAATATTTCCTAGGCTATTTCTCCTGTATAAGCCCTTAAAAATGTGTAATTATGTATGAAATCGTCATTGGATATAATTTCTTTGCAAAAGAATAGGATACCACTTTCTTTGAAAAAGGGAACGTATTCGCTTAATTAAAGCAAAACATAAATTTAATAAACAATCAACAAAAAAAAAAAAAACGGACTCCGGGATGTCTATAGGTTGAAACCCTTGCTAAATATCCATGGTAGAGCCATTATTTCGACGGACCCATAGACGAAAGAACTCAACCTGCTGGCGGGACTCGACCCCCCTCCCGCATGAGAATCCAGCCACTGGACGACGGAGAGATCCTATGAAATTTTTTAAATATATTCCCTGTTTCAGTGAGTAAAAATTTATAAGAAGGAGTCAGGAAATCCACTACAATTTTATTTGTTTTACCGCAGACCTGTTTAATTTGCCAAACAATAAGTTAATTAAAAATAATTGAAAACCATCAATCTGTTCACACGATAAATATACAAACTTACTCACGTCATAATTCTTCTTCTTGGATGGCACTCCAAGAACGGGGTACTTCTGAATACATCTTGGATTTGTGCTCTTTGAATATACTAATCAGTTCTTGCAGTAGTTTCTCGTATAAGAATTTGGGTGAATTCATGCCCCTTTTCAACACCTTGGATTCTGAACCATTCTTGCAGAATTGTGTTCACTCTTCTAGTTCCCTGAGGCGATATCTCACTACTTCCGTAGGATATTGAGAAAATATAGGAGAATTCATTCAAAACTGTTGTAAGTCAATCTTTTCATACCATGTGCTATTGCTCACAAGATAATGCGGAAACATAATTATGCCTTGCTCCTATGGATTTATGAAGCAGCATATGGACAATATTTCAACAAACTATATTGTCAATATTATCATTTCGTGAGCATCCATAGATATATTACGCTCGTTCCTCTCTTAGAGCTTACTCTATTGGAATATGAGAATTGACGCCTTGCCATCCCTCATGTATTTCGAATGGCAGAGCGTCATACGTATACATTTATTATTCCTAATGTCTTTTCTAAGGCTTTAGCGTCTTTATCCAGACAAAGCGATCACATCGTTTTCTTTGTAGTCCGCCTGTCATTTAGCAGGCCACGAGTGAAAAAATTTCCAGAAATGAAAATTTTAAGAACCTGAAAAAGTAAAAAAAACAAAATAATATCAAAGATCAAAAAGAGTTGGCCACATTTAAGTGAGGTAAAGTAGTTTTGGCATTTGGAGTATTAAAACTGAATCACGTCATAAATCCATGTCCACGTCTATGCACTTTCAACACACCTGTGGCGAGCATTATACCATGTCTGTAGGTAGCTTCTGTTCTCGTGAAGTATTAATAAACATCCCATAACACGCAAAATGTTCGTAAAAATACATCACACAAATAGACAATGTACTGGTTGAAGACATAATATAAATACGGCGCAGTAAACGAAAAAGCTAAATTAGAAAGTCGATGACAGGACTCAGAAGTACATTACATGACATACCAGGATCTTCAGGCCTTATCTAAGAAATATGAAACATAAATGGTCAGAATCCTGGTTTAACACGCCTGAAGCTTCGAGATATCAAACACATAGTACATAAATGGTAATCCAGTAAAAGACCAAAAAGAATTATCGATAAAACACATTCAAACAGACTGTACACTAAGGACAAATGTCAAAATCCCGTAGAATCTGATAGAATTACTTTCATTCATTTTAGCGCGGTTCCTCCCTCCCCCATAGGGAGGAACCCCGCTTATAAGGTTGATACAATGAAACAATCCGGAAGTGCCGACAAGAAAATTTCGCGTTTCAGAACCCCTAGAGACCGAAAATAACGGTGGTTCAAATTTGTATATATATATATATATATATATATATATATATATATATATATATATATATAACCACCATTTGTATTGATATATATGTATATATATATATATATATATATATATATATATATATAACCACCATTTGTATTGATATATATGTATATATATATATATATATATATATATATATATATATATATATATATATATATATATATATATTTATATATATTTATATATTCGCTCATTTCTGGCTTCCCTGATGGTCCGATTTTGATGAAATTTGGTACAAAAATCTGTCGTCCAATTTGAAAGGTCAAGTTCGTTAACCAGCAAAATCCGCCCACTGGAAGATGGCGTTTGGGGCGAAATTCGCGCAAAAAAAATCGTAACGCTTACGTTTTTGAGTTCATAAGCTTGTAAGTACTCGTTTTATAGGCTTCTTGGGCTAGGAAAACGAATGAAACCATTTTCAAGGCGATAGCTTTAACCGTTTTCGAGAAAACTGGAAAAATAAGTTTTGAATGCCGTTTTTGGTTTGGGTACTTAGAATCATGGGATTCAGTTGAAACATTTACTGCATCTTCTACTTTCATTAAAACTAATATGTTGAAATTTTGGTTACGTTTGGAGTTAAGGAAGGGTTAGAATAAAATATTTTATTAACAGACATAAAAAAGTTTTGGTAACTTTGTATACTTTCCCTAATATCTCGAAAAAGGTTAAGAATCTTGGGAAACGGAAGAATACCATTGGAAAGCTTACTAAATGTTCTACAAAAAAGGTTCTAATGAAAGTTTTCATTAGGCGATGTCAATCGGAGAAATAAGTGCTTAAAACTTTAAAGTAATTGATTTCGCTTATTCGAACTGTTCTTTTTGTCTTTGATTTTGATACTTAAAATTATGGGATTCAGTTGAAACATTTTCTGCATGTTTGAATTTAATCAACACTAATATGTTAAAATTTCGGTTACGTTTGGAGCTAAGGAAGGATTAGAATAAAATATTTTATTAACAGACATGAAATGTTTTGGGAACTTCGTATACATTCCCTGATATCTCGAAGACGGTTAGGAATATTGGTAAACGGAGGGTTACCATGCGAAAGCTTACTAAATGTTCTACAAAAAAGATTCTGAAACAATTTTTGATTAGGCTATGTCAATCGGAGAAATAAGTGCTTAAACTTTGAAGTAATTGATTTCGTTTATTCGAACGGTTCTTCTTGTTTGTTTTTATTCCTTGTTGTTTTTTCATTGGTTATAGTAGGATAATGTATTTGACAATAAAACAGATTAATTAAAATAAGAAAAGCAATTCATTGTTAAAAATATATCAGGCTGTACCGTATGAAATGTCAGTTTTGGATTTGTCGATTTCCTTCAAATGTCTTGAAACTGTCGAGGCTCCTATTCCGAGTTCTTTGGCATATTCCCTAGTGTTTTTAATTGCTTATAGTAGTCAAATGTATTTGTCAATAAAACAGGATACGTATAATTAGAATCAATATTTTGTTTGTTAGAATTCGAAGATGCCGTATGAATATCTAGATTACAGTACTGGTGTTGATTTCGTTCGTTAGAATTATTCTTGGTATTCCCTATTTTCATCTGTTACCCATAGTTTTTTATTGTTAGTAGGTTTTTCTTATTGATTATAGAATATAAATCTATTTGGCTATAAAACAGGATACGTAAAATTAGTGACAATATTTCGGAGATTTCTGAGCGAAATACTTTTAAGATTTTCTACCACCACGAACGGCTTTTTTCCTCTATTTTTATCCACTAGATAGGCTTTATTTTGCATATTATTCTATATAAGTTTTATTCAGCAGGGGATTCTGATGAAATGTCGTGTTTTTGCTGTGGATTTTAAATACGATGTATCTAAGATTGGATAACATTAGCGAGTCTACATAGTTAAGAACCGACGACGGAGGATTACTTCTTGCTATGATTTAGTCTACATATGTATATTAAGTCCTAAATCCAAAAAATAAACTTCACAACGGTTAGATACTATGAGCGAATATGGCGGTTCAATGCCCGTAGAAGCAGAAGGTCCGCAGGAAATTTACCTGCTAAGAGTTAATCCTCAAGAGCTGTAAATATACCCCAGGTATCTGCCGACACAAATACAAAGCCTAGGCGGAGAGCACCCCAAAAACTCAGATCCAAACATAAGGTTATATACTAAATATTCATAAAGACTACTTAGTTGTAAACCGATTCATCAATTAGCAATCAATAGTTTTCAACAAATGTTATATACTAAATATTGATAAAAAGTATTTAATTAGAAAAAAAAACAATATTCCACAAGACTTGTTTTTGGTCCATTTGTGTCTACTCCATAGACTTAATTAGGTATACCATATTATTCTATTTTAGTTGGGCAACTAAACTTTGTTTTATTTTGTTAAATAAAGTTTTTTTTCTTGACTTGTTATTCGTCAAGACTTTTATTTGTCCTTGTGTATTAACTAGATAGGTTTTATTCGGCATATTATTCTATATTGGCTATATTAGGCAGGGTATTCTTCTCAATCTTGTGTACTTCTTCTTGATCCTTCTGTACATGGGCGTATATAAAAACAATTTCGGGGGGGGGGGCTGAGACCATTTCCAGGGTATGGAATACTAAATATTTAGAGCTTGGAATAGTTTTAGGCAACTAAAACGATATTACACGTAAAATAAAATATGTTTTATGAACTAAGTGATCTTATTTAATTTATTTTTAAGGGTTTTACGAGAAGTTTTTATCATCAATTCAAAATTTCGGGAGGGGCTGCAGCCCCCTCAGCCCCCCCCTCATATACGCCCATGCTTCTGTATCCACTAAAAAGGCTTTATTAGGCATATTTTGTATTGATTTATAGACCTTCGCTTTAGAATGAGAGCCAGATTCTGTAATTTCCGTGTAAAAGTTAGCTACTGTCGGTGTCCCTGACGCCTTAATATCACTTTTATTCGAGATGTTCGAGAGGATTTTGACAATTTTCACGAGATATATAAAAAAAATAAGTTTATTTCTTTTCTAAGCTTATCAAATGGCACTAGGGACATGAACGGAACCGCGCTAAGATGCTGCAGTTCCTGCGAGTCGGACTTTTTATACTAGAGCTTTTTTAAAAACTCAAACGAGGTATTTTTGCGTGCGGCAATGTTAGTAGAACATGTAAAAAATAAATTATTAAAATCAGCCACCATTTGTCAATTGGATTGGAATGGCCCAGGTATATGTTGTTAATGATGATTTTGACATTAAGAAGTCATTCCCGACCAATGGTGCCGGTGACGTTTTTCTTCCCAATTATTCATAAAATACAAAATATGCAATTCACGAATTGAATTTGAAAAAAATGTCAAGGTCAATTTTTGCGGGGGTTAATATGGGGGTTACTTTTTCCGATCTCGCATTGCAGAATCATCTGGCAAAGGCCACAGGATGCACATATTTTTCTGAGCCCCTGTTAATGTAATCAAGAGATCAAATTTATAATTTGTTGTATACATCTATATTACGTCGATGTTCTAAAGTTTTATCCAAATGTGGGCTACATGAAGTCCCTGTCCATGCAGTCTGTCAGTATATGTTTGATTGATAGTTGTATGTTACAAATTCTGCATGAGGCCTGTTCTCGTCCCGTCATTGAATGGGAGTAAGTAGTGAATGACCATTTCTGAGTCTCGTAATCACGACTTCTTCCATTTTTGTCATTCGATTACTCCAGGCCAGGCATTCAAGGTGTCCTTTATTTCTCGTAGTTTGTAGTTGGTACTGTGTGTTATATAGTTGTTAGTAAGTTTGTGAATGGAATTCGTTCTTCGTCCACGATCAATTTTGTTGTTTCATTTTTGGCTTCTCTGTCTGAATCTGAGTTTCCAGATAATTTCATGTCCAGGTATCCAAAACATTGTCCCGTGAATATTATGTTCTTGTATATGTTCCGAAATTTTAATTAGTATTGGGTGTGTTTCATACATGTCAGTAAGTGAGAGCAAAGAGCTTAGTGAATCCGAAAAAAGATTATTTTTTTGGTTATGGCGAATGGTAATGTTTTTTGTGCCAAGTTGAATCGCATGTAACTCTGCTGTATAAATGATAGATTTGTTTGAGATTTTTAGATGAAAATTGTTTAAATCTAAAACAGGTTCAGAGCCTGAATATGAACGACATCTGTATTGAGTGTCAAGATTTTATAAAATTTAATTTCGTAAAAATAGATAGCGAGGAGGTTAGATTTTTTTAATTTGAATAATTTAATATAAGTTCTTTACCCTTCACGTTGGGAATTTGACGTCTACACTCCAATTGTAGCTCTCGACATAAAAAGCTCCTGTAGCTAATCTGATTCCAGTTGAGTGAATTGGATCTAGTATTTTTACCGTGTTCTTTGTGGTAGATGAATATGCAATACAGCTTTAATCCAGAAGTAATTCTGTATACTGTAATCTTAGAACACCTGTGAGCACCTTATTACTCAGAATCTTAAGTAAATTCCAGGATTTCTTGCATTTAATAATGATTCCTTTCAAATGGGGTATCCATGTCAGTCACGTGTCAAATATCATACCAAACTATATTATTGATCGCGGGGATATCCTCTTCTCAATGGCCTAGGGAGGGTGGTAATAGGCGAGGGTCTGTTTTAGGGTTTTTAAATGATGGTTACGACCCCCCTTGCCGTTTTCACCTTCTGCGGGGCACACTCCTTTATTGAGCGCTAATAAGGTCGTTACTGTGCCTTGTGTTGACTGTATGTCAGGGGTTAATGTGTGTATTATTTTCGTGATCTGTGTTCTGAAACGAGAAATGTTCTAGACGGTACTTCTGGATTGCGTCACGAGGTCAACCTCATAAGCCGGTTCCTTCCCTATGAAGGGAGGGAGGAAAAGCGCTAATAAACGGCGCTTGAAGTTTTCGAGTTTTTCCATTAGGGATTCCTATTTTAAGCTTCACAAATCACACCAAGGGTAGGCATAATATAGAACCAAGCAACGATGACACATAATTACTGAAATTCCGACTTTTTTAAGTGATATTAGAGTTCTTGGTTCGTTAGACTAATGTTTGTTAAGGTTAAGTGTTATAGAATGCTAGTGTTCGTTATAAAAAAAATTAAAAAATGCATTTAATTGTGTACGAGTAAAAAAAGCAACCTGGTTGGCACACGGTAGGTTATTTCCTCAACGGATATTCTCAAGATGCGGTAAATAATATTTCTTGAATATCGTTCAAATTACATATATTTTTTTTTAAATTTAAGTAATTATTTATTAACAGATTCATTGATAACAAGTTATCACGCAAATGTTGACAAAAAAATTGTTATTATTGGCCAATTTTGTTGATCGATCTGTATTTAAACGGATTACTTTTTTACTCAATGTAATAAAAGTTTTACAACTTTCAAAGGTTCTAAGGTGAGGGAGAAGAATATTGTATTTTTTTTTTTTAATTTATTTATTTTCCCTCCTACATTTAAAGGAGATTAGTTAATTATTTTTATTAATTTTTTTTTCGTGGATATTGCGCCAGAAACCAAAAGTATTCCGGTGGTACGATTAAGCTAGATAAATAATATGATCTTTCGTTTTAGAAAAAGTATGTTTGTTGCAAAGTTCACACAGATTGGAATGACCAGTGATTTCATGACAAATGGGCTATGCAACGTCAATATTCCTTGCAAGCACTTCCGGATTGCGGGGTGGAGTCGACGTCATAAGCGGGGCTCCTCCCTGTAGGGTTCAATCAGGAATATTCGCATGAATGGAGTTTCTTTGTTCTAATGCGAACTCGTAACGTCTCCTTGAGGTACACAAAGTTCTGTGCTCCCGGGTCTTTTATTGCATCCTTAAATAATGTGGTGGAAAATCAAGGGGCAAAAAATATGACCCACAATTGAATTAATTAAATAAAGTGTCTGTTATTACTATCTATCTTTTTTTTAAAATGTTATCAGTGGGACTCATGCTGGCCTCCAGGGAGGATTGTAGCTGGTCTGTGCCTAAATAACGGGTTAAGGAATAACCACAGTAATTATTTCCTTTGATGATGAGGCTAGTTGCCGAATTTATCCTGTTAAACTTCCAAAACTCGGCATCTGGTAACGAATCTGTTTTTCATTTTCTCTCATTCATACTTAATATCAAGCAGTGATATCGTCAAAATTAAACATTCAAATCATGATTAGACTTGGAAAAAATCAGACTGACATCTTCGAAACGAAAATTTATTTTAATTCAACCATGAGATTAATTTAAATAATATGATTTGATGCGTATGGAAGCTAATAAATAAATTTTAAAAAATTAAAAAAGTTTAATTTCCACGATATGCAGTGCTGATATTAATTAGTTGAAAAATGAAATATTACTTTAAGTTCAATTGTAAAAATTAGTAAATTATTTACACGTAATTATATAAATAGAGGAAGAAAAAAAAAATCTGGCTAGACAAAGTTGTTCTAAATTTTATTAGAAAATGCATTTAAATCGGCAAAGATGAGAAGAGGCTGTAGCCTTCTTTAAAACACGAAATGCGATTTGGCCCCACTTTGCGGCGCCAGACTTTACCCGGAGGTACGCGCACCGGGGCAAATTCTAATTGAGTCCGCAGTACAGTAACACTATCATGATTGGCACCACTTTCAACTAAGCTGTTTACTCCCGTAATAATTATTTGTTTGAACGCAATACTGAATGTATTTTAAAAGGTATCTATCGCCAAACAAGGAAAATAAAAAATACCGACATCATTTTGTGATTTTCAAAGCATAATATAACTAATAATTTTCGTAAATTATTGGGGGCTACGGCACCTCAGGTCCCATGGAGTCGACGCCTATGATACTATACTTTTCGTTTCAATGCTGTGTTTCAGAGAAATTTCCGAAAAGTCCGAATATTTCGAGGCATTTTTCTCATTAAGGCTCTAGCTCAACTCAGAAATTGGAAAAAATATCATATTATTGAAATGCCCATACTTCCGCCGATTTTTTCGCAGCAAATATCTAATTTGCTTGGTCTATAAGTATTTTTGTGACTTTCTTTATGCGTGTTCGTACATTTTTATGTTATTGTTGTTATTGAATAGCGAACTACGTCCTTGTTTAAAGTTATTTTTTACATTGATTCATTCATGCTCATGTTCAAGCAAGCTGTGCAATCAAGTGGGTGGTTCAAAGCAATACTCAGCGCACCATATCCTAAAAAGCGTTGAATTCATGACGAATGTGCTATGAGACTTCGAGACCAGAAATTAAAGTATTTAATGACACTTTATTTGGCACCATGGATTATATGATAAATAAAAGTTTATTTGACTGTAATTGTAGAATAGAGCTAGTTATCGTGGAGAAATATGATTATAGCTGGCTAAACACGTGCCTCCGGCGGCCATCGCTGTGTTCTAGATAGAGGTGTTAACCATGATTGGCGTGTAGTCCTCTCCCGCACAGACTGCATAATGAGCAGTGGCAATTCACACATCCTGCTCTCCATCTCTTCCTTATTTTCTTCTATCAGACTTATTAATATCCTTCACTCTCTCTCTCTCTCTCTCCTACACTCTAGTTCTACATATGCCCTCTTCTTCACAAATCGTACGTCCTCCATGAAGGCGTACGGTGTTTAAGTGGAGCCTCTACAGATTCATGTATTAGCAGTCTATAGAGTGGCATGTAGGTTTCTTTCAAGGTGCCAAGTAGTGTGGATCAGTATTAGTATGTTCCCGCCATCAGCTTATGAAGTCGGCGTTCCATAACCTATAGGTTCTTCGAATTAGTATTTTTTTCCTGGGAGTTGGTTATATATAGGCTTGCCATATTTTTAGTGAGGGAAACCGGGACACATGTGGGATGGACATACCGGGGGGGGGGGGGGATGGCATAAAAATGGTGAGTTTTAGGCAAATAACGGGAATGTGGAACAATAAACTGTTAGTCTACGCACTTTTTAAAAATAAAAAAGGAATTTTTGCTACTTAATTTACTTAAAAGAATGGCCCAGCCAAGTAGTAAAGGGGCTGGCCGCTGATAGCGCTGTGCAACATGGGCGTATATAAAGGGGGGCTGAGGGGGCTCCAGCCCCCCCCCCCCCCGAAATTTTGGTTTGATGGTACAAATGTGTTATAAAACCCTTAAAAATAAATTAAATAAAATCATTTAGTTCATAAAAAACATTTTATTTATATTGCAATAGCGTTTTAGTTACCTAAAACTATTATTTATTTATTTATAAATTGTTAGTATTCCATACCCCGGAAATGGTCCCAGCCCCCCCCCCCCCCCGAAATGTTGCCAGCCCCTCCCGAAATTATTTTCTGTATACGCCCATGCTGTGCAAGTAGTTTCAACGTTTGTTCACTGATTACAGTTAGAATACTTCTCACTTTTTGACACTGTGAGCGGTTGGCAGAAATATTGATTGTAGAAAAGTAACCGATTCATAAACGATTCTTAAAAACATAAATTCATTACTTTTAGCACTTTCCTCCGAAGGAAAGTAGCTATTGAGGTTGGACTCATGACGGAATTTTTGAAAAATTTCTTCGAATCTTTATCGATCCTACCTAGTAGACACCGAAAATGACCCCCGTTAAAATTTATATATATCTATATATATATATATATATATATATATATATATATATATATATATATATATATATATGCATATATATATATATGTGTCTGTTAACACGATAGCGGCCAGAGTTTTTGTTTTTTCGTCACGAAACTTGGTATATAGCATTCAATTAGCAAACGATTGAACGAGTTCGTTAACCACTAAAGTCGGTCCACCGGAAGGGGGGGTTTACCCCGAACCCAAAACACTTATTTGACTATGTCAGCCATAATATTTGTTATATTTCAACGAAACTTGGTATTCGTAGTGGTAATATAGAGAGAAAAGTGAGATATAAAAATGAACTAAATCGGTTCATTAGAAGGGGGGGGTTTACTCCGGACCCACAATACCAATTCGCCACTACCAGCCGTGATTTTTGGTATATTTCGACGAAACTCGGTATTCGTAGTGCTAATCCACAGGTAAATGTGTGTTGTAAAAATAAACTAAATCGGTTCATTAGAAGGGGGGGGGGTTTACTCCGGACCCAAATTCCTAATATACTCATACCGGTCGTAATTTCTGCTGTATTGTAACGAAACGCGGTATACGTCGTGGGTAACTCATGAGAAAGAAGTGTTGTAAAAATGAGCTGAATCGGTCAATCGGAAAGCGGGGGTTTAATTTGTAATATATTTGAATAGAAAAGCCGGCAGACGTAGGTTCACAAAGCCGCCGCAAGGAGCGCTTTCTTCCTCTAGAGTGACTGTGCCTGTTCCTGCGTTAGATCAAAATACGATAATATGAGGATTTTTGTATTTATTACGTAGTGTAGTAGGTACCATGTGTAAACATAACTCTGGAAGCAGATTAATAATTGATCAGTTACTCATTACAAAATGAGAACTATTCACGTTTTTATTTTATTTATGTAGGATATTTTAAGCAAATTGTTCTGGAAAGCAGTCTACACTACCCAAATTCTGAGGAAAGTGCTTAGTTATGCAGCTCCTGCGTGACGGACTTTTTATATCTTTGACACCGGGACAAGAGCAAAATACCGGGACTGTCCCGGTCAAACCGGGACGTATGGCAAGTCTAGTTATACACATTTATTTTTCTTTTTGCTCTCTACCCTCTGCAAAAGTCAAAAGTCCAATTATGAGTGGTCTAAAACGAATTGACCACTTCCAAAATACTTTGAAGTTGCTGGCAGGAAGATCTTTAGGTAAATGATTAATAATTAGTAGTTGTCCACTTCCATAACCAGCAGAATTCCATAACCATAGGGAGGAATACCGTCTATGAGGTTGATCTCATGACGCAATCGGGAAGTGACGACTAGAAATTGCACATTTCAGGCCTCATAGAACACGAAAATAACGGTGAATTTTTTTTTTCTTTTTTAAGACATATGTCAACCACATGGTCATGGATGTCTCAGTTAGACGACTCCTGTGATCTTATATATTTCCAATTGGCATATTATTTCAATATATACATATGATATGACTATTGAGGAAAGGAAGTGATATTGACCAGAAGTACTAACTGAAGATAGATAGGAGGAGATAGAAACATACATACATATACATATATATATGTGTATATATATATATATATATACACGTACATACACACAAATATTTATAAATTAAATATGTCCGATTAACTCAGTTCTTTCTAGGAAGTAAATAATTTAGTTAAGTGATATGAGTTATTTCCCAGAAGTTCCCTTAGGTCAGTGGATAAATCTAATTGTTCTTTTTCTTTTCCGCATTCCGTGTGGATATGTTTTACGGTTAGTACTGACATATCATGGTAAATTTTTGTTTTATATTTACTTATTTGTCTATTCTCTCTAGCTGCCTCAAAAATGCTCCGCTTTTAATGAAGTTTGGTACAAAAATACGTTGTATGATTGAAGTTGGTTAACCAGCAGAATCCGTCCACCTGGGTTTTTGGGGGAAATTCGTAACGCTTACGTTTTTGCGTTTCTAGACTCCCAGGTACACGTTTTATGCGTAATTAGACGTGGGAAACCTAATGAAAGCATTTCAAGGGAATGTCTATAATCGTTGACCAGGAAAATTGAAAGCAGCCGACTTTCTTGGAATATTCTGTCGAAACTGGTTGGGAAATTGTTGTAAATGTAAAGCATCTATTCGAAAGCTTATTAAATTTCCTAAAAATACGGTTCTTATGTGAGTTTGGATAGAGGGATCTCATTCAGAAAAATCGGCGCTTAAATAGAGTAATTTCTGCAAGACACCATCAGTTTCTGCTGTGGCGCCTAAGATCTTGCTTCACTTTGAGATTTCACATGTGGTTACTTTCTTTACGAAAGACTAAGGCAAAGCATTATCTGTTTCTATTCTAAGCTTCCCAAATGACACTATGGATAAGAACGGAAACGCACTAACATGACGCATTCACAAATTGCCCTGTAAATACAAATAAATTCCCAGGAAACATTGTAAATATTCACAAAAACTGTGAATATTCACTAAAAATCAAGTGATTACAAAAAAAGTCACATTAAAATATATGAATACAAATCTATTCACATTATAATTTGTGAATAAAAATTTATTCACAAAATAAATTATGAACTGTTGCGTATTAACGAAGGTGGTATTAGGAAGAATATAGAAAGTGCCATATAGAAGGTGGTATTCGCAGGGATATAGAAGGTGGTGTTCAGAGGGATATAGAAGGTGGTATTAGGAAAGATATAGAAGGTGGTATTAGGAAAGATATAGAAGGTGGTATTAGGAAGGATATAGAAGGTGGTATTAGGAAGGATATTGAAGGTGGTATTCGGTGGGATATAGAAGGTGGTATTAGGAAAGATATAGAAGGTGGTATTAGGAAGGATATAGAAGGTGTTTTTTTTTTTCCAATGAGGGGAAAACCTAAAAGGAAATCAGGAGGATTGCCTCATGCAATCTCCTATTGTGTGGGACTCTCTCCCACCAAACATTTATGATAATAAATACTGAACTGAAGGTGTGGTGTTTGTTTGAATTCTTATTTACTTTCCTACTAAAACACTAGACAAACTACTCCATGGATATTTATGAGCTAAGGTCTTGGGGAGTGTCATAGGCTAGGTCAATTTCCCATAGCTATAGCTTGTATCATGGATATGTCTAAAGGAGGCATAATGAGTTATCCTCATAATTTCTTATTCATCTGGAAGAGGGCACATTATTTATTGCCCATTAGTAATGCTTAATATTATGTTGTAACTAACTCCACTGATTTTGTTTGATTTTACGTCATAACCTATGAAACTTTTACGGTTTCGATAGTACGGTAACCACATTGGTTAGTCGCCATAGCAACAGAACCCCCATGTACCATCATCTGAACGTATCCATAATTAACACTAGGCCATAGCTAAGACATATCCATGTCAAAATCCCCCATTACGGGTATGATTCCCTCTGAAACAGCTGCTTTGACTAATCTTCAAGAGGGTAACGTATTTTCCCTTGAAGGTAACCTACTATAAATAGAAGGTGATATTAGGAAGGATATAGAGGTGATATTTGGAGATATAGAAGGTGGCATTAGGAAGGATATAAAAGGTGGAATTCAGAGGGATATAGAAGGTCTAATGATACCTCCTTCCTAATTCCTATATACAACCTTCAATATCCTTCCTAATCGATATCGTTAATACAAAAAAAAATCATAATTTATTTTGTGAATAAATTGTTATTCACAAATTATAGTGTTAATAAATTTTTATTCACAAATTGTAATGTGAATAAATTTGTTTTAATATAATTTTTTTGTAATCATGTGATTTTTTGTGAATATTTACAAATTTTCCTGTGAATTTAGTTGTATTTACATGAAAATTTGTGAATAAAATGGTAATAATAAAAACAAAAATAAAATAAAATAAAATGGTATTTGTATTTATATATTTAACATATGTAAATACAAATAAATTTATATTCACACTTATGAATAGGAATTTATTTATATACGTAGTTACAAATAAGTGAAGTATGAATAAATTTGTTTTCGTATTTAAAAATAAAATCGTGCCCTGTAAAATACATAATAAATAAAATTGTCTCTGTAAAATACATAATGCATTACGACATATGATCTGCGATAGGTCAGTCTCACACGGAGAAAAATATGCCTAAAATGCCAAATTATTCTCCCTCTAAACAGGAGGAAAACAGCTCAGTAGCTGTCTACATCAAGGGCCGCTTACAAAGATTTTCAATTCTAGGCTTTAAACCAACATCAGAATTTCCAGAAACTCATTAAAGTGATGTAATTCCTACTATTCGGATTTTAGCGTGTGTTCTCCCTGGGTCAGTCCATTTCAAATCATCCAGCTAAATAGTGAAATGAAACCCATGTCCTCAGAATTGCCTGAAACTTTTTTAATTTGTTGAACTGGTCATTCTAATGATATATTCCAAATTTTAGTTAGATATCTTCAATACTTTTTAAGTTATGAATTTTTAAAATTTTCTATAAAACTTGCTTTTGCTGTTACCGACGATTTAAGTCAAAGCGACTTTCATTTACTAAAAAAATCATTACTCTGTTAATTTTAATGATATTTCAATGGGATTTTCACCAAAATGGTCACAATAATATTTTGAATATGGAAAAAATATATATACTATCTGTTATCTTTCTGGTTGCTAAGTATAGTTATTTAAAAACAAAATTTTAATTTAAAATAAATTAAAAACATAAAAATTTCAAAAATCGATAAAAATAAAAGGCGCTCCATAAAATGAGTTCTTTTTTCATGGATACATTCTTAAAAGTATAAACTATTAGATTTTAAAAGAAAAACTCTGGGATTTTGCTGTTAAGTATTCTTAAATCATTAAAATAATATAAATTCCTTTTTTTTAATAATTACCTACTTAACTTTGTTTATTACTTTCCTTAATATCTCGAAAAAGGTAGAGAATCCTGGTAAACGGAAGAAAACCATTAGAAAGCTTATTAAATGCTCTAAAAAAAAGGTTCTAATGAAAGATTTGATTAGGCGATGTCAATCGGACTGTTCTTTTTGTCTGTTTTTTATTCCTTGTTATTTTTTAATTGCTTATAGTTGGATAAAGTATTTGAAAATAAAACAGGTTAAGAAAAATAAGAAAAACAATTTAATGTTAGAGATATGGATTTCCAAGATACAGCTTTTCAACTGCCTAGCGTCCTTCCTAGGGAGGGTTGTTTGTCTTTGATTTTGGTACTTAGAATTATGGGATAGAGTTGAAACATTTTCTGCATGATCGAATTTCATCAACACTAATATGTTGAAATTTTTGTTACGTTTAGAGTAAAGGAAGGGTTAGAATAAAATATTTTATTAACAGACAAAAAAAGTTTTGGTAACGTTGTATACATCCGTTAGTATCTCGAAAACCGTTGACAATCTTGTGAAGCGGAAGATTACCATTCGAAAGCTTACTAAATGCTCTACAAAAAAGGTTCTGAAGAAAGTTTTAATTAGGCGATGTCAATCGGAGAAATAAGTGCTTAAAACTTTAAATTAATTGATTTTGTTTATTCGAATGGTTCTTTTTGTCTGTTTTATTCCTTGTAATTTTTTAATTGCTTATACTTGGATAATGTATTTGACCATAAAACTGGTTAAGTAAAATAACAAAAACAATTTATTGTTAGAAATATAGATTATCAGGATTCCAAGACCTTGTCACTAGCGGGACAGTTTCTAGTGTTAGCTGACCCTTCCAGGTAAGATTGTAAATCATGACCTTTCAAGACTTTACTACACACAGGAATGGCGTTAGTGACCTTAAGGGTTGACACGCCATTATAATAATTAATTAAAAAAAAAGACTGGTGGAACCAAAATAATAACTGCTTCTATTTTATTTTTAATAATTACCTACTTAAACGTCGGGCGTGGTCAATAACTGAATGGGTGACCGACTATGTGCTGTTGGTATTATAAAAGGGTGGGGACCTGTAGATAGCCCGGCGCTAATAGCCAAATAGTTGATGCACCGTAAAAAACAAAAAAAATACCTACTTGATGATTAATATAAGTGTACTGAAGCTACATTTACTATTACTTAGGTTAATCTTAATATAAACTTATGCAAATAAACTATTTTTAAAGTTTACTAAAAACGTAGTTTTTTATTATTCTAATTCACTATGGTGAAAACTATTCGTTTCTGTTGCAAAATGAAGCCAAGATTATTATTGGAAAAACAACAGTTGTTCTTTTCATCATTAGTCATTACCGCACATAATATCATAAATGACATAATATTATGAAATCACATAATATCATGATTTTGAGCTATTGTGCTCCTCATCAAAGGATATTATCATTCAATTCATACTGCTCATCTTGTACAAGCACTATTGTGTCATTGGTTTGTGAAAAATTAGTTCCCTAACCTATTAAAAATTGGTTTCACAAACCAATAAAATAATATTGCTAGGTAATATTTAAATTACATTTTAAATAAATATTACATGAGGTGCTAAATATTAGTACTAAATAGTTGTGACCTACAAACTAACATGGGTTCCACTAAACATTACTAAAAAAGAATTTTAATTATACAAATCAGTGTTGTTCGAATAGATATATACTCATTACAAAAATGAGTATGTAAATCATAAATGACTTATTTATTTTGTAGTAAGTGATGTAAGAATTGTAATCAAACTTGGACTGACAGTGTGGTCACCATGCCCTAAAATGTTGTAAACATTGTTTCTATTTTGTACATAGAACAAATAAAATAAGCGCAAGCACGAACGCCAGCGGACACATTTTTGTGATACTTTTTTGTAACGCTTAGGTCACCCGACTAACCAATGTAATGTACTCTATAACATACAGTCTTCTTTTTCGTACATGGCCAGGATAGGGCTGATGCCTTTTCTTTTTTCTAAAGAACCCCCTAGTGGGAATCAAACCCACAACCCTTTGGCAAGGAGTGTTAAGTGCCCACGCCTTAACGCTCATGGCCACCGGGCCTCGCAATCTAAGTTTATAAATTGAATGCTTCAGCAGTATTAACAAAAAAATTATTAAGCAAAATATTAAGAGTTTCTATGATGAACTTTCGAAATCACATCTACACATATAATGAAATTCTAATGGCTCGCTGTCTGTACATGGAAGATATATGGGAAAAATTCTATTGGAGGCCTTTATCAACGCAATAGTACCCAAAAAAATGATTGAACGAGTTCGTTAACCAGCAAAATTGGTTCATCTGGAGGGGGGGGGGTTACACCGGACCCAAAGTAGTTATTCACCCATACCGGTCGCAATTATTGTTGTATCGCAACAAAACTCAATATTCGTTTTGGAAATATTAATAGAAACATATGATGTAAAAATAAACTAAATCAGTTCACTATCCTCACAGTCGAAGTAGTGAGCACAGCTAGTTAGTAATAAACATAATATAGAAACAGGTTAAGATGGTGCAGTTAATTTTTAATATTAGATTTCTTTGTGGTGATGGCAGAATACTGAATTTTTCAAAAATGATTTTGACTACAGTCAAACCAAACAACTATTTTTTTTTTTTTTTTTTTTTTTTTTAACGGCGCATCTACATCTTGGCCATTAGCGCCGGGCTATCTACAGGTTGCCACCCTTTTCTAATGCCAACAGCACGTGGTCGGTCACCCCCCCCCCAAACAACTATTGTTAAAATTTTCAACTGTATATAATATTTCAGGCTCAAATCCTCCAGATTGTGATTCTCAATTTAGTGTTAATGTGAATGTGTTTCAACCAAGGTATTTTATAAATGGTTTAGGCCAGACTGCACTTATATAACTGGATTGACCCCTGAGGAGGTGTGCAATATTCTCACGCCTCCAATATAGATCCAATGCAATCGAAGTAATAGGCCACTTAAGCCCATTGGAGTCTAAAGTGGAGGGATGCCTGTTAGCCAGCAACACCATGAGGAATTGAGGATGGTCGGTTGATGATTGGATAAGTTGCGGTATATTTTACAATTACTTTATGGGCACATTAGTACATTTTCTTTTTGCCTTAGAGTGATTATCCTACAAACTCAATGTTCGTAAAAAGTTTGAATATGATACATAGAATTTTTGCTTGTCCCTCCTATGTGTGTTATGACCGGAGGAATCCTTCTTATGTTACATTGGTCCGAGATGAGGGTTGCCAATACTTAGTACAGCGTTTACAAAAATGATCCAATTTGGTTGTAATTTGTTACTAAAAAACATATATCTTTTTTTTTAATATAGGAACTGCATCATCTTAGCATGTAATACCATATAGCATGTCTTTCACCTGGTGTGATTTTGATAACACCATTAACACTTTTGCTGCGGCTGTCATTGTTTAAGAATACCTCAGTATTGAGTGCATTTTTTGTTTGAATTTTGTTGTAGACACTTTTTTTTTTCATAAAAAATACTCCAGTCAGCCAATTTGAAAACTGAAAACAATGTTGGAAAGCCCAAACAATACTAAAGGCAACTGTCTTTACCTGGAGCTGTAAAAGTGAATCCCCTCCATTTACAAGCATTTTGAATCTAAAGGGAAAAATGATGGAAGAGTGTCCTTCCGAAGGGACTCTCGTAAGCGGGTAGGATCGCTAGTGTCCTCCCGTAATGACACCCGCAGCGTAAGTGTTAATATTTTGCTTACAATGGAAAGAAACCAACACTCTTGAACCTTTAAGCACTGTTTACTCCAACCGAGGTGGTCTTTTGGAAATTTACAGCCAACCATTTTTGTAGAAATTTAACAAAAATTGGGGATATTTAACAAAATATAACAAAGTTAAAAAATCCTCATTCGTCATAACGTATTAATGCTGCACTATTTCTCTCAACAAACTTATGAGTAAGAAAATCTGTTCTGGTTCTTGCTCAGCCGGAAACACTTTTTGTAAACATTTTAATGAGTGGAACTGACTGTAATAAGTTGAGATAAAAAAATATCTATAATTTAGTAGATTATGTGAACCATAGAATGCTGAAATTGAAGAATTTCCATCTGGTTACGGGAAACATCAGAATAAATGTTGTAATTGAAAATTCTTCTTTGGAGTTTCTCTGTGCATTCATGAACTAATAAGCATTTTGAAAGTCTTTGAACATTCAAGAGTTTATTTAAGTCTAAATAATAATAATTTCTTTAAATTAAATAAAATTTTTTTATGATTTTGAACATAATAAATTTGTTTCTCTCTCTCCTTTTTTTTTTTAATTATTGATATCTAATATCCCTATGAATAATACTTAGCCACATACAAAGAAAAATTATTTCATTCCATTCACCCCAGAAATGGTATCATCATTAGAATAAAATAAATAAATGATAATTACAAATTACTACTTACCAACGGAGCAGAGGTCATATCCGCGATTCAGGCCCAGGAATGTCGTGTCCCCCAATGTGGTTCATTGCAGTCTTTTCACATGAAATACTCCCGGAGTCCATACTGGTCAGGTCCGGAGTTTCGGACGACAGGCTCCTCCCTACCTGGAAGTTAGCACCTAGACAGAGTGAAATCTTCTATTGTAATTTAAATCAGGTGGGTAATCCCATCAGGAAATTGAATTCATCTGAACGACGGAAGTGGCTCTATTATTTGTTGTTAAAGAATCTATTGCCAAAGAAAAATTGTAAACAAGTTATGAACATTTTGAAGAACACTGGCTAGTTTTTGAAAATTTTTAATCAAAATATTATGAAAATTTCAACAAAAATCACAAAGAAATCCCACAAGTTACCCAATAGACTATATTAAAGATTTCAATTTATAAAACCACAGAGTAATACAAAGCACAGCATACGTCATCAATAACATAATTTCCAAATGTTTATTTTTTAGAAACATTAAATCACGATTGGAACCAGTGAACATTAAATTTACAGTTTAATCAATATAGAATTGAAAATGCCAGGTCACTTCCTCTTTCAAATAGGCTAATTTCCTGCTGGGTGGTCCCGGCTTATAAATATTCCTACTGCTAAATCAGAGGAAATCCTTTTCCTTAAGTATTATCAGATATTTCATTAGGGAAAATCTCAATATGTAAATACTTACAATTACGTCTTACAGCTTCACCTTTCTGAGTTTATTAAAATAAGTTTAATACTTTATAGAATAAAAAAGAAATGTTGAATATGATTTTTTGAAGCACTACATTTTTTTTTCTTACATATGGATTATTTCTCCAGTGGTGGCCATTTTAAGCGAACAATGTTTTGACTGAATTCTTCCTCAGCTTCTTAAAATGATCACCACTGAAGAAATAAGACATCACTGTGGAAAAATGAAGACTAAAATATAACGAAAATATTCATTACAATACAGGTTGGTTATATTTTTCTTTCAGGAATATTTAAAAGAATGATTCCCATTGCCATTTAATATTAAACAAAAATTGTAGACAACAAAAAGATTTATGAGAAATAATTTATGCATAAAGAAAACTGAATGTGCAAAAAAAAAAAAAAAAAAAAAAAAAAAAAAAAAAAAAAAAAAAAAAAAAAAAAAAAAAAAAAAAAAAAAAAAGAATTGAAACAAATAGGAGACAAATTTATTTTTTCTGTTAATGAGGATGCTGTAAAAAAAACCTTGACTTAGCTAGGCAGTGGTGGTACTACCAATTTTGGGCAAAACTCAAAACTAAAACTAAAATTAAAACTAAATTCACTTTTTGGAATAAACTAAAACTAAACTAAAAATTGCAACCTAAAAAAAAAACTAATACTAAAATTTTACTAATTAATGGATTTTAACTAAACTAAAACTAAAACTTTGGGAATTGACTAAAAACTAAACTAAAAATTTAGTTTAGTTTAGTTTTACTAAAATAACATGAATTAATATAAATCATATGTTATTTCGATAATTAAGTAAATTATTAAAACTAATAGAACTTGCTTAAGAATAAGAAATTGTGGCTTTTTCTCGTAATTTGAAAACATATGTTCTTTGATAAACTAAATTAGTTAACTAAAAACTAAAACTAAACTAAAATCACAAATTTAGGTCTCTTTTACTAAACTAAACTAATTGCATTACTAAAAACGGAGTCCATATGATTAATAATTATACAAATCTAAAACTAAACTATAACTAAAACTAAAAATATAACATTAGTTTAGTTTTAGTTAGGGAAAACTAACGTTAGTTTAGTCTACTAACGTTAGTTTTGCCCAACACTGGGTACTACATCGTGTAGAGTGACCCAACCAATAAAACAAAAATGTTTTGGCTAATTAATCATTTTATTGAAAGGCTCAAATAGTTTCTCATCTATTCATACCTCTTCAAGAGGATTAAGACAAATTAAAAATTTGAATTCTACAGCTTAACTACATGAAGGCAAACCTTTTGCTACTTGAGCCATGCCCAAACTGAGATTATCTGATTGGTTAGGCTGTATAATTAAGTTTTAACTAGTCTTTGCAATCCTGAAGAGGTATGAGCGAATGTTAAGCCACTGGTATGTAGAGCAGTTTTAATAAAATGACTGATAAGTAAAAAAGTTTCTATTTTATTGATTCGTTACCAGCTTATTTTTTTTAATATTCATCATACAGGTAAACCTAGCCCCAGGTTTCAAGATTTATTCTTTTCACATTGTGACACTTTCGGAGTCTTAAATCTCCATCTTGAGCGTAACTAGTACATCACTGAAGATGGAGCTTCAGGCTCTGAAAACTTTGCTATGAGACAATAATAAATATTTCTTGTGAAGACCTGTTGTTTGGTTTTACTTGTATATTTGAGATATCTTTACGGGGAATGTGCATAAAAAAATATAATTAAAATTTGTTTGTTTCTGCAAAAGAGAAAATTCTACAACAGGCATTTCAAAAAAGGTACCATTATGCGGAGGAGGAGGAGGCGTAACCCCCATGAGCTGGTCTAGAGCCTGTGCGGAACAGAGAGGAGTGTCGACTTCGTAAGTATTATTGAAGAGGCTGTAGTCAACCTCGTGCTCACCGGTCTCCTTCTTGAACGTGACCAGCGGCTCGAACCTGTGTCCCCACAAGACTTCCGATGGCAGATAGCTAGACCTCGCTTGTGTCGTCATACCTGTAGATTCTATTACCCCTGCAACCAAATTGTTTTAATTAGGAACATGAAATCTGTTTATTTACTTATGCCAACTATAAATCAGTGGCCAAGAAACATAAAACGTGCCCTGTACTAAAGGCTGTCACATGAGGAGCTATTAATCAGAGTAAATGTATTATAATTTATTCATCAGTCTCTTTATATCAAAATTGTCTAATTAAAAACAGTGGTTTCAAGTGTTTTATTTCTTAATATTTGCTTGCAAAGATAAGTCAACAAAGGGCTACTTATATTAATGACAAAACTCCATGAGGATCATCAACACAGTTACGATATGTTGGTGCCAGTTTTTTATTTCTCTCCACAGAGATCAGGAATCACACAATCGTGCTCAATGTGTAATATAGAAGATTTATAAATCAGTTTTCATAGCTTATCTGTCTGTCCTGTAATTAGGAAGTTCAGAGCTTAAGATTTTGGAAAAAGCAGACTCAACATGCATGAGCTTATAGAAATGTTATATGGAAAATTGTCCCCTTTAGCTAATCATTATTACTGTGTAATGCAATATATATCTGTTATCATAAGTAAATAGAAGGCCTAGAAGTCTTAACAAAAAAAAAAAAAAAAGGAATATTAAAAGATAAGTAGAAATAATGTTTCTAGGTATTTTAGTGATGATAGTTACTAACGTAAGACAAATTTATGTTGGCTAAGATTGAAAAGTTACTCTGCTCTTATTAGCTAATCAAAGTTTCAATTATTTACTTAAATTTTAACCTCCATATTATTAACTAAGAAAAGTTTTAATTAGCTTCGTTCTACTGTAAGATTATGAAAACTAAGATATTTGTAGTTAATGGCATTCTAAGCAGAAAAAAATGAATTGCTGAAGTTAGCAAATCTGTAAATTTTATAAATAAACGTTATCTAACTAAACAAAAGTGATCAGCAATGAAGAAAATTAACATGTCTTCCTTTTTAATGGCTTACACTGGTGGGAAGAAATTGCTCTGCTCTACTTCTGCGTCAACCTGGAATTAAATAATACAAAGATTGCTGTCTTATTAATTAAGAGCCCATATTTTTTTAAGAGCCATTACTTCAAGCTCCTAAGTTCTGTACAAGATGATCTGTAAAAAAGTTAGCTTGGATAGCGAATTATTGTTCAAAAGTGCCTTCAGAATCAGAGAATAGACAAATAATATTTCTCCGTGATTTAAGTCTGGATACGTATTAACATTCTAATCAATTCAGAAGGAAAAAAATAAATTAAACAACACAGGAATAACAGAAGTTTAGAATAAAAAAACGAATGACTTACAGGACCTGCGTCATCTCAGCGCGTTTCTATATCAAGCTTATACCTGCTGGGATTTAGACAGATAAAAATAGAAACCCATAAAATTTTGCTTTCTATTTTTTTGTGTATTTTTTTATAGAAAACAAATTTAAAAATCTATCTTATTGTTACACAAATTGGAAAATCTTATTGGAGTGGAATTTCTAAACATGGCGAGAATTTTGGCGCTTAAATTCTCAAGGACGCCATTGTGTCAGCCATTTTTCCGACTTGGAGAAGAATTTGGCCAACAGCATATAAATTTAAGGATTTCTGTTGCCATAGGTTTAGTTGTCGAGGTAGGTTGATAAATTCATTATACTGCCAACAAATTTAATGAAAAAACAAAGCTAGGAAAATAGAAAGTTGCTTAAATTAACGTACATAAATACAAAATAAATTTAAATAGATATGCTCTGTTATATTCGCAATGAAAAGCTGATTCAATTATTAATTTTTTATCCAATTGTCTTCTGGAGTAAACTTTTAATGGACAAACTTTCCTTTTATTTTCGTGTTCCTCATTAGTTGGACATGATATTTATCGAGTTCCGAGATAGAAATTTAAACTAACCGGCCAGTAGGGGCAAATTAGTAATTTGATACTGGAGCAAATCCCCCAATTCCTTGTGCAAAGTTTAGTTTATTTTTACAACACATTTTTCTCTTTAGATGGGGGCAAAGTATGTCACGTTTCATTGCAATATAGTAAACATTTGGACCTTTAGGGAGATGTTTGTAATTTGTATTCCTAGTGACCCCCCCCCTTCAAATTTTGCTGGTTAACGAACTTGTCAAATCATGACAGAAAAAACAAATGTGATCACTACTGTCTACTGTGTTAAATATATATATATATATATATATATATATATATATATATATATATATATACATATATATATACATAAATGTAAACATATAAATAAATAAATTTTAATGGGGTCATTTTCTAATATCTAGTAGGTTCGATCAATGAAAATTTAAATTCTTTTCTTCAAAAATTCCTTCATGAGTGCAACCTTAATAGCTACATTACTTGGAATAGTAATGCAAAGAAAGGGAGACAAATCAAAGTTATGTATAATAGATGAATCTTCATCCAAATTCTGTTTGCAGTAGGAAGGGAAAATGGGATTTAAACTTTTGAAATCTGGTAATGACCGTAAGGTTGGCACGCCTTAAAAAATAAAGAAAAAAAACTTTTGAAACAATCCGACTATAGTGATTGAGGAATGCCAATTATTTACTCGAAGGTCAAGTTTAACCAATTAAACTTCTCCTAATAATAAATAGAGAAGATTGGAAGTGCTCAGGTATTTTTAAGCCGTTGAATTAAACATTCAACTAGGAGAAACAAAGGGAATGTTGCTCGGTAACAAATCAAGTCCTCTGTAGAATTCGAACTGATATAATTTCATAGAATTCATTTTCAAAAACAATTAACACGTTTATAAAAATATTGAATATTGGATTGAAGTTTTGAACAGAATTTTATCTCAAAGTTTTTCTAATTCTTTCAAGAATTAAAATAAATATTCCTTAGGATATATGCATATAAATTCATTCCTTTTTTTCTTATTTATTTTTACATTATTATTTAGTTGTATGAAAATGAGTTACACTTTATAGTTGTTTTCATTATATGACATACTTATTATTCTATAGGACAAATATCCTACAATAAAACATTTTTTTCATTCTTTCATTCCATACAACAGAGCACAAACAGACTTACAGTAGAGAGAATCAGAATACTTTTCGAAAAATACATGCACTTTTTTAACTGGGATAAAATAGGGCTCTGAAGAAATATTAAGCATTACATAGAATTCATTCAGCTCAAATAAGTAGTCTTGTTGATAAGTGGTTTAAAAATTAATAAAACCTTCGATTATTTTCTCCATAAAAATAAATAAAAACCACTGAAATATTAACTAAAAAATCACAGTCAAACCGATATTGTAGGCTACTTTTTAGAGATATTTTGTGACGGAGGGAAAAAGAAGATTTGTGTATTTTATTTGAGGCTCATCCAATGTCCCTCTCTATGGAAATTTCAAGTAAAAGGCAAAGGTTTTTATTTTGAAACTGTTTAAATATATATATTATATATATATATATATATATATATATATATATATATATATATATATATATATATATATATATATGCATATATATGTATATATAAAATAAATTTATGTTTTCTTTACTTTCTCCTATCTATCCACATCAAACGTACAGCCTCGAAACTAATCTTTAAATTTATTTTCCCCTGGTGGATAAATAGTTTGAGTGGCAGCTTTTAATGCAGTACCTATATAATTTACGAGAAATGGTGTTATGGTTTTAGCCAAAGATGTCGAGCATTCAACAATAAATACATGTAAAAATAATTCTTATTCACTTAACTCCTGACCATCATACTAGTAAATTTTCTACATAAATGTGATTTCTCATTTTATTCTGAGCTGCGATAACTGATATGTAGTCGGCCATTCTGTCTGTGTTGGCCATTCTCTACTTTCCAATGGACACCTTAACGAAACATACTAACTTGTAGAAAATGCAACGAACTGCTAACTCTAAGATATATACTTACAGACTGCCGAGGTCGAGAACTATTTCACGTACCCACTGATCTTTCATCATTTTTGGCCGATGTTAGCCATAACTTTGACATAATGTTTAAACAATTACAAACTATCCATACATTTAATACAAAATTAACAAAAATAAAGCTTCTAGCTTTTTTTTTTTTTTTTTTTTTTTTTTTTTTTTTTTTTTTTTTTTTTAATTTATATATATATATATATATATATATATATATATATATATCTTCATTTGACAATTGTACAATACATCAAGTATTTTTTATAATTCTTTTATTCCTGAATACATATCACGGAAAACCGATAGGAAAAAAAGGCCCATTGGCCAAAACCTATTGTCTTGGTTAGATCACAATAGGTCTCTAGGCCATTTGCGCTTAAGGCGACAATGAGGGTTACCGGGAATGGAGGATGAGGGGAATTTATTGATTAGGGGATTGTCGTGACCAGGCAAAGGGAAGTGGAAGTTAACTAGCTTTTTTAAAGTTTTCTTTTCCTTTTTTTTTTTTTCTTTAAATTTAAATTTATTTTTATTACTGCTTCCAAAATTATATTTATTTCCTTCATATAGAAGGTGATTTTTCAGATTAGATCTTTCAATTTACAAAATGCCTTTATTGGGATCCAGCAATAAAAATCATTTTGCATCACCACATACTTGCTCTGCAGAGGGCTAAAGAAGCACAGCTTTATTATTATTTTTATAATATTTAATTATTATATATAATTATTTTTTTTAAAATAGAAGTACTCCCAATTCAGCATTATTGATGCTGTATGTTGAAATATTTACGATACAATTGTTGGAACTGATTCATTCCTTTAGAAAATCGATGTGTACATTCGAGAGTCCAGAAAAGGTTGTTATTAAATGACACTTTGAACACAAACAAATGAGTGTGATGAAGTCTTTAATTAAAACTGCTTGTATATTTTTAATTGAAGGATGAAAATATAAAATAAAAACTGATAAAAGGAGAAAAGCAAGTTTTATGAGAAAAGAGCTACCAATTTTTTTGTTACAGGGGGTAATTATCTCAAGAAAAAAAAAAAAAGAAACATAATGGTCTTGTTTCAATATTGCAGCAACACAAGGGTTAGGATTATTTTTCACATGATTTCAAAGGGCTTGTTAGAGCTTTTGAATTGCATCAGAGCACAAAGAACGAATACTCATGAAGTAGATATTCATTTTTTTTTTTTTTTTTTTTTTTGGCCTTGGAGTGTTTCAACATGTTATGGTACTATGGGGAAGGGTTTATTGTGGATCAACATTATCAAACTGTTAATAACAAAATTATTTATTCGAATTTCCCCCCCCCCCCCCCCAATTTATCCCAATTTTGTCCCAGTCTGATGCTGATTTGATAACTCTTCACATATGACACAAAAACCTTTTATCTAATTAGAAAGGTCAAGTTTGTTAGCCAGCAGAATCTGTCACCGTAATATGGTTTTTGCAGAGAAATTCATGCAAAAAAAAAAAAAAAAAAAAAAAAAAAAAAAACGTAATGCTTAAATTTTCAAGTTAATATGAGGTAAAACATATGTAACCACTTTTCGATATCTGTAACTGTTTATGAAAAATTGTATACAACTAATTTCCAGTTTGTGTATTCAGAAATGATTGATTCAGATGAAACTTTGAGGCGGCGAGGAGGATTATCAGGAATAACGTTGGAAGAGAGGGATCTGCCAAGAGGATTGGGGTGGGCTGGGAGTTTAGAGAAAAAATGTAGGAATCAGGATTTGGCTAAATCACGGACAAAGGGTAAATCAGTGTCTCGGTTGATAGATAGATAAATAGACACAAAATAGTAGGAGCTGGACAAATGTATTTAGAATGAAAACAATGAAAATGCCATAGGAATGTGTAATAAGTGAAATGCAAAAAATATTTTAAGTTTCAAACTTCAGAAAAAGTGAGCCGCTAAGCTGGTATTTGAACCCAGTCCCTTTGTTCTCTGAGCAAGGTGCCTTAATCAAGCTGGCTACATGGCTTCATATTACACCACGGCAAGTTAATTCATTTAATGGAGCCATAGCTTGAGATATACAGTATAGTTATATTTATCTCAGGCAATGTCATTGTCATTAGTTAAAATATTAAATAAGATTAAATTTATTAGATTTAGAGTACACAGGGTTACTGGTAAGTCGACCCAAATCCATCACGAGGCATACTTTTGGTCAAGACAAACAATTTTAAGCCAATATTGCCTTATTCAAAAGTTGCCCATTTTCAAGACATTTAATATTTTAGGATTTTTTTTTTTTAAATCAAAACAAATTGTTGCTTAGGTTTTGGGCATTTATTTTATTTCTAGCTTTTGGGCTGTAAGTTTTGGTATTTAAGACATTCAGAATAAACTATTAATTACCTGTAACTTCAACTCTACCTCTCTTAAAAAACAAGTTCTCAGTTTTTATGAGTTTATTCTAAGAATTATAAACTTACCTGACTATTATACCTTTTTGTGTAGCTTAATAAAAAGTTTTTGTTGTTTTTAGAATAACTTGCAGGAATAGTTACTATTTTTTTTTTTTTTTAAAGAGAGATAGAGTTGAAGTTACAGGTTTTAGGAAAAAAATAACATAAATTTTAGTTATTGGGTCGTACCATCCATTGTCTCATACAAATTTGATAGTTTTATTTAATTAATAGTTTATTATAAATATCTTTAATACAAAAACTTTCAACTCAAATGCTAAAAAAAAAAAAATAATATCCAAAACCCAAGCAACAGTGACTTAAATATTAAATATCTTGAAAACGGGTAACTTTTGGTTAAGGCAATATGGGCTTAAAATAGTTTATTTTGACCAAAACTATCACCTCGGGATGGATGTTGGTCGACTTACCAGTAACCCTGTATATATAAATAAATTTAAATTTGAACAATATATTTTTTATATTACAGGTTATGAACCATCAACATTTCTCATCAGCACTTTTGGATTGCATCAGGTTTTCTTTCGTATCAGGAAGAAGGAAATATGCTAAAAGTAGATATTCCATGGAGTGATAAATAAAGGTCAGGATAATTAATTTAAATTATATCAATAATTGATAAATTTTATATATTTGTAACTTTACTTTTAAATAGTCTATTTTATATATAATGTATGAACATAATACATATTTCATACATTTTTTTTTTTTTTTTTAGTGTGTATTTTCCCCTCTAGTAGGAATATGATTATTTTGAATTATTGCATTAAATAAGATATAGATTCAAGGACAATATTATTTATGGTAATTTAATTTAATCATTTGTAATATTAGTAATTAGTAGGTTTAGTGACATATTGGCTATTAATTAAAATAGATATGTTTTGGGCTTGAAGGCTAGACAAAATGAAATAAATTAAAACAATGAAGCTTTTATATATAAATAAAATAAAATTTACCTTCAAGTATGACAACGATTTCAAACCTCTGGCGCATCATTTCAGCAGCAGAAAGTGTGTAAAGTGGACTATCTGGAGTTATTTTATGGACAATGGTCGTAGGCCAAATGAAAAATATCTTGTCTTCCTCGCCGTCACCTCCAACCTTCAATTCATGCTGATAAAATGGAAGAACTTCCCCTTCCTTTGTAACCTTCAGGAACATAATTTGTTGTCAGAAATATTACAATTAATAATTGTTAAATATTTAGACATGAGGTGATTAAATTAAAGTGAAACTCGCTCTCAATGCTTGGAATCCTTTCTCTACCGTTGACTGCTCCAGCAGTCGAGAGTGACTGAGTCCTGTGTACCGTTGCATTGTCCAGCAGTCAAGGACTTTTCATATTTCTCACCTTCTTTCTCTACATTAGACCTATCTATCGTTACCGTAGTAAACTTTTCGTATTACTATCTGTCATTAGAGGATATTTGAATGAGGTTTTTTGGCCGTGTGAGCTATTCAGGTGTATTACATTTTGTCAGCACATTCATCTTCTCAATCCTTGACAAAATTCCAAAATTTTTATACCTCTGTCCCCAACAGTATGTTTATTGAGTATATATTTCACTTGTTTATTATTCATAACAAATAGGACAAATGGTAAACAGGAAAACTTTATTCATTTTACAGGCATACAATATAACTTTTTTTTAAATGAAAATATTCAACTTATAATTCAATACTCAAAAGGAATTAAAAAAATTAATAATTTGTAAACAAAACAAAATCTGAATTATAAAATTTGAGGTTTAATTCGACAAGAAGATCGTTCGAAAACAAGGCGACATGAGAGAGAGAGGCAAAAGTATCCCGTACAAGAGGCTCGAGGCTCAGTGTGATTATCCCATACTGGGGAACCATACACCGTGCACCTCCCTTGGTATGGAAAGGGTTAAACTGTACTTGATTTAAACACTATTTTGTTTATTTTTTTTTTTATTCCTTTAGGCAAGTCAACTTTAAGGTCATTAATACCATCGAATAAATTGCACTATATTTAGTGGTAGGGGATTTCATTATGCATTCATTACTTTTAGATGATAAAGTAGCTTATAGTTCTGTTTTTTTTTTGTTTTTTTTTTAATTTTTTTTATGGTACATTTACCTCCCCCCCCCAGATTAAGACATTTTTTCAACGGGCCCTGAAGTGAAAAAACAGCCTGCTGCAGGCGAGACTCGAAACCGAATCTCTGTCATGAGGATCCAATGCATTAGCCACTCTAACATGGGGAGACCCTGAGATATTGTTACAATTATTATTCTTATTTTGAATTTATTGTTAATCTCAGTTTATATTAAATATGTCCTTAGAGAAGCTGTCCGTAAAACTAACAATATTAATTTATAACTTATTTTTGTTGCCGGTGATTTTTGCCGAATAATTTTTGTTTTACATGCGTTTTAATCAAATATCAGTAATTCATTCAGCCTTCATTCATTCATACAGTCTTTGGTTATTGTTTATGGAAATACTCCTGCACTAACAAATATACATAAATCATTTCTCGCATTCAATTCACACACACTCTCACCGCATAACATAGCATCTGATAGTATGTTTGCATTGTATATTCAGCATTATGTCAACTTATGCTTTACTGTTTTCTGTAAGTTACATTCACAACATTTCTTTTTTTAGAATGGTGTACATATCTTAAGATATGTGTATTAATCCCTCTTAAGATGAGTTACTAATCATTTAAAAATTCTTTTAAAGTGTCATTATAATAGGGGTGGTGGCATTTCTTTAGAAAAAAGAAAAGGCAACAGCCCTATCCTGGCTAGAAAAGGATGGTGACCTATAAATAACGCCCCCCCCCTAAAAGTCTGAGTTAATTATAAATGGACGTTAACATTTAAATATTTCAATTTTTTCTATAAGGCAATAATATCAAATGGGTTACCCCCTTTTACTAAAAGATCGATACCTTTCATTCATCAGAAAAAATCTATATCAATAGAAATTGAAGAAGATCTTTAGCCCTTTTTCAATAAGTGGGGGTTGGGCAAGCAAGCAATGTTGAAAATAGTTCTGATGTAAAGAATTATCAACATTTTGTTAATACTGCAATGACTTACTCTTTTGCTGATAATCTGTGCTCGGACATGTGCCTCTATGATATGGCTCTTCCGCATGTCTCCAACCCTGAACATTAGGCAGAGCTGTCCATCCCTCTGGCAGATGACAGCATTCCGGGAGAACAGCAAGGTCTGTGTCCTCTTCTTGGGTCTGGACAGCTTGGCAAAGACTATACCCACCATGAAGGCCTGGATCATCGTACCGACCAGCGACTGAAGGCACATCACAAAGATTGCCTCGGGACACTCGTCTGTTGTGTGTTTTGCACCATAACCTGTAAGTTGCAAAGCTCTGTGAAAGAACACAACACCCTTTGGTATCAGGGTTTTTCCTTCCTCACTCCATATGGAGGAAACCCAATTATGATGTCAACCTAATAACCCCCTAATAATAATAATAAGATGGACTTATATATATATAAATATATATATATATATATATATATATATATATATATAAGCACTTATATATATATATGTCTGTTAATTTTTGTTATATTTCGACGAAACTCAGTATTCGTAGTGGTAATGTACAGATGAAAATGGGCTGTACAAATAAACTAAATCGGTTCATTAGGAGGGGGGGGGGGGTTTACTCCGGACCCAAATTACTAATATACTCATACCGGTCGTAATTTCTTCTCTATTGTAACGAAACGCGGTATACGTCGTGGGTAACTCATGAGAATGAAGTGTTGTAAAAACAAGCTAAATCGGTCTATCGGAAAGGGGGGTTTACTTTGTACTATATTTCAATAGAATAGCCCGCCAGACGTAGGTTCGCAAGGCCGCCGCAAGGAGCGCTTTCTACCAATATAGGGACTGTATCCTGTTCCTGCGGCAGATCAAAAGACGAAAATATGAAGTTTTTTTTGTATTTATTAAGTAGTGTAGTAGGTAACATGTGTAAACATAACTCTGGAAGCAAAATAATTATAAAATTAATAATTGAACAGTTACTCATTACAAAATGAAAAGAGAACTATTCATGTTTTTGTTTTATTTATGTAGGATATTTTAAGCAAATTATTCTGGAAAGCAGTCTACACTACCCAAATTCTGAGGAAAGTGCTTAGTTATGCAGCTCCTGCGTGACGGACTTTTAATAATAAAAAATGATTTTTTTTTCTAGTTAATTTAATTTAAAAAATCGCCCAGCCAAATAGTAGGGGGCTCTCCGCTGTGCAAGTTTGCTCACAGATTAAATTTATACGGAATACTTCTCATTTCGTTGACACTGTGAGCGGTAGTCAAAAATGTAGATTGTAGAAAAGTTACCAATTCATAAAAGATTCTTAAAAAAATAAATGCGTTACTTTTTCCATCTTACAGTCGTTTCCGGGACATTAATAAAACCGGGCAAGACACCGGGACAAGAGCAAAATACCGGTGAAACAGGGACGTATAGCAAGCCTACCTATAGATAACCTGTCCAAAAAATTAGTTAACTACTTAATTTTTTTTTTTTTTTTTTTTTAAATCGCTTATTGGTGTATTTATAAATGAACGTTGAAATATAAATAAATAAATATAATTTTAGAAAAAACCTAACTCATTCGTAGTTTTTTTTTTTTTTTTTTTTTTTTTTTTTTTTTTTTTTACGGCGCATCTACATCTAGGCCATTAGCGCCGACATCCAGGGTGCAGCGAGGAATTTTACCAGCGAGCCGTGGGATGATAAAATTCCTGCCGGAGGTTGGGAATCGAACCCACCATCTCCCGCTTATGAATCCAAGGCGCTAGCCATTAGACCACGGGAGACCCCCTCATTCGTAGTTATATTGTGTTTGTCCATTATTTGCCAGAATCCACTGTATATTCCTTGCCTTTGATCTAGAGTATTATGTGTGATAACCGGTGGGGCAAACAACCTGAAATCTGATTTTCGCACGTGAGTAAAGAGCTTCACGTGATATTCACTGTTACGCGACTCTCCACGTGACACCGCTCCAATTACGAGTGCTACATTATTCCAACAATCTTGTGCGTCACAGCCTTTGTCCTTTGATCCTTGCCGCTTTTCCTTATGTTCTACAACCCCCTTTATAAATTACTGAGTTATTCTATTTTAAATATGTCCATCAAGAAGAGCTCATTTAGAAATAAAACGGAATACAATATTCATAATGAATATAGTAATTAAGACGATCAGCGACGATCAAATTGTTAGATAAATACGATCCTTTAAGTAGTGTACTAATAGAAAATAATAGGTAAGAAACAAAACAAAACTAATAAAATAGATCTAAAGAAAAAATAAGAATTTTTTTTTTATAACATTTTAACTTTCTGCCTTTACTTAAGAAGAGTCTTTGGCCGGTCGGTGATTTTGTTTTTTACGCTTGAAATTTTATATTTTTGCAAAAGTCTATTACCTTTTGTGTACATTCTTTGTTGCCCTTTAATGCTTCTCTTCGAGATTCCGTGGGCTTCTCTTTCTTCATGGAAAACAGGATAGTGGAGTAGGATATGTTCGACGGTAACAATGTTATGGCAAGTGTTGCATTTCGGGGATGTAAAGCTCGCTGTTAGTGCGTGTGGGACAATTTTATGTGGTCAATCAGCAGACTTGTGAGCATCACTTCATTTTTTCTATTTTGGCGGTCTGACGATGTCTACTGCTTTACGTCCTCTTTAATTTTCCTGAGATGATTATTTAGTTTTAACCAATCTAGAGTCCACTAGGATAGTATTTTCTTCATCATGTAATATTTTTGTCCGGAGCAATGGCTTCCTCAATAAATATGAACCCTTCAACCTGTTCTCTAGCTAAGTTCGCCTCCAATAATTATAAAGAAATTATGAATTCAGAATTACCTATTATTGTATTTCAAGGTCACATTATTTGATGACCACATTATTTTTATATGTAAATACAATATAAAAAGAGAAAAACTCTTTATTAACTGTTATATAAAATAATAATATTAAACTCCAATATTGTCAGTTTAATGGCAGATTTCTCGATGTTAGACAACTCTAGTCTTGGTAGACTGCTCAAAGCTCGAGGAAGCCAGAAAATCCGCTAATAGAGTTTGTCTGCCCTTTAAATATTTAAAATAAACTAAATAATTTATCCATATAAATAAAACAAAGGTTTTGTTTTGGCATTACTTAGAACCAACCCGTTTCACGATACCTTCCGTTACATGCAATAAAGACAATACAAATACAACAACATTTTGACAGCTATACGCTCATCCAGAGGCAGGTGGATCGCCCGCTGTGTACAAGATTTGTATGCGTGGGCAGGGAGTTTGGAGAGGTGGATTACTACCTCACCCAACTTCTTACTGGCTATGGGAATTTTCGGGGATTCCTTTGGAAGCTGAGAAAAACAGGTAGTCCGCAATGCCAGTACGGGGACTCGGATTATGACGATGTTTACCACACCTTCTTTCAGTACAAGAGGTGGGAGGAAGGACGGAAAGAGCTGAGCGTGGACGTCAATCCACTCTCCCCGGAAACAATAATACAGATTATGCTGCGGGCCCGGAAAGATGGAGCGCTGTTTCCACTTTCACAAACAATGTTTTTCTCAAAAAGAAGTGGGAGGGGAACACAGCTAGTCCCCCATAAATATGATTAAATTGTAGTAGGTTCCCTTTAGGGGAAAATACTTTACCCTCTTGAAGATTAGCCAAAGCAGCTGTTCCAAGAGGGAATCATACTGGTAATAAATGAGGGGTGTTTGGTGGGTGAGAGTCCCAAAAACTGAGAGATTTGCATGTAGCAAACCTCCTGATGGCCTTTTAGGTTTTCCCCTGATTAGGCTCATCAAAGTGCTAAACAGTTCGATCACCAAATGGAGGAAAACTAAAATAAATTGAATACCGGTCAGAGGGTCAAATCGTTGGTTGTCGAGAAATAATTCTCAAATTTTCTTGCACCCGTCAATAGCCAGTATATCAGGAAATCAGATATAATGGAGTAACAATGTATTTTTTATGCATTTGAGATTTAGACATTTATTGTAAGAAGTTTGAATGTATTTTTGTAAGTTTTTATAGATTGTGTAATTGAAATTAGAGGAGGTGGGTGTGAAAGTGACGGCGTGTATTAGTCAACACCAACTTCTCTCGCAATGTCCCGAGTAGTTTTACGATGGTTTTCCTCAACCAAAGCCCACAGTTGGTCGAGATCAACAACAGAAGGCCTACCGCGACCTTCGTAGTCTTCGAAATCAAAATCTCCAAGGCCACTTTTTTTTTTGGAACAATCGTTGCACTGTACTTTCACTCAATCTTCCTTCACCCTAAACAACTTTGATGTTACGCGAGGTTTGAGCGGCACTTCGACCATTACGAAAATCTTGTTTTGACATGGTGAGGCCCTTACTCAAAAAGAATGACAAACAAAATTAATTATTGTTGTTTATAATCCATAACCTAGAATTTAGATTATCTTTGTTTACTTGGCACGCACTTGCCTAAACTAAATGAATGTTCAAAACTTGTACTATTTTTTCACCAACCCAATACACATAATATGTACATATTATGTACCTACTGTTATTAGAAATGGAAACCACGCACTAATGGAAGTTTTTTTATGTATAATTTAGTGATATATTAAAAAAATACAAGAAGAACTTAGAACTGCTGATCGTGATGGTTGCTGTTTCCTTGTTGGAAACTAACAGCGTAATCTAAGGAACGATGTTCGTTGCATTTAAAAATATCCAATTCTATGTTAATTCCGGCTTATGAAAATCCGCAGGAATTATGTTTTTTAGTGACCATAAATATGTTGGCTTATTATGCCCAGCGAGTCAATAATTATTGACTCAGCTATTGCAGGTAGGTGATCCGGCAGGATTCTAAGTTCTTGTAAGAGAGTGCTAGTAATTTTCGGAATTGTACCTCTTACGCCAAACCACAAACCCACAACAAGAATTCTCTGGGTCCATATTTCTCTAAGAACTTGTCTTGGAGATATTTTTTTCTTTCCTTTTTGGGTGCATCGACTGCTGCGGCCATGAGCACCATCTGTTATTGTTTCTTTTTTAACAAATGAAGAAACAATTCTTACTTAAACTGAATACTAGACTATTTCAATTTTAAAATATATTGGAACTATTCCTAATGCTAAACCTAGCCTATATACACTATTAGTTCCTTTTTAAAATATATTGGAACTAAACTTAATGTTAAACCTAACTCTAAATCGTTGACTATTTACATATTTACAGTAACTCATCCATTCATAGAACATTCATACAATAAATACATACACACTCACATGCATACATAAAAAAAAAAAAAAAAAAAAAAAAAAAAAAAAAAAAAAAAAAAAAAAAAAAAAAAAAAAATAAATTTTTGTAGGAAGTGGATTACGTTATCGCGAGCTTAAGCTATATTTTGCTGTACAATCCCGTGTCTTCTAAATACTCCATCAATACTTTTACTGAGGCTTCATTTCTACTTAACAGTTCTCTTAAGTTATCAGGTAGCAAGTGCCGCCTTCTGGCTTCCTGGAGTGCGGTGCACTCCAACAAGATGTGATTAACATCCAGGAGGCGGCCACATTGCTCACATTGTGGACGTCGCCGGCCGACCAGGTGGTATCCGTGCGTCAGTCGAGTGTGACCGATTCTAAGACGCGTTAACACCACCTCGTCTTGCCTTTTCATAGCGCTGGTAAGGCTATTGGGCATTACGGAGGTTTCAGTATTCTTTAAAAATAAGTCTTTATTATTATATTCTTCCTGCCACTTATTCCAGACAAGTTTAGTCATTTGTCTTTTGAAATCTTTAATGTGTAGTGGCAAGGTATCACCGTCTGTCAGGGAAGATCCCTGCCTCGCCAATTGGTCTGCTTTTTCATTGCCTTCTATGTTGCTGTGACCAGGAATCCATAAAAATGTGACGGTCGCCCCTCTTGTAAACATATCACTTAAGATATTAAAAATACCTACTATTAAGGAATTTGTGGAAAATTTGTCCTTAAGAGCGGTCAGAGAGCTATAAGAATCAGTGCACACTAATATCTTTGGACCTAAATCTCCGTAATGCTCAAGAGCCTTTCGAATTCCAGTTAATTCTGCGTGGAAGACACTAGTTTCAGGGTTTAAAGGAATTGAAAGTTGCCTTTCATTGTCAATATAGACGCCACATCCAGTGCCTGAATCTGTTTTCGAGCCATCTGTAAAAATAATGACGTGTTCTACGTATTTTTGAATTTTCTCAAGGAAAGCAGCTTTGTATATTACATTAGACGTGTTTTCTTTATGATAACTTCCTAAGGTGAGGTCGATATTAATGCCTGGTAAAGCCCATGGGAAGACGACCGGAAGTCGCATTTCCATGAGGTTTCCCCAGGCACTGCCGTAGAAGCGGATAGCTTCATTAGCCCTTACTGCCAATGGTCTTGTTCTTGAGCGCAGATTGCTATACATGTCTGATATGCACTGGTCGCCAACAATACCGGCCATAAAATGATTCGGTTGGCACCTTAGGGAAGCTGTGTATGTGAGAATCAGTAGGTTCCTTCTATGCTCCGGAGGTAGATGTCCTGCTTCCACGAATATGGAATCCAGTGGGCTTGTACGGAACGCACCAATCGCAGCTCGTAGCCCCGCATTGTATAGTCTGTCTAATTGGCGGAGCCACGACCTACGCGCAGACCCATAGATTGCACATCCGTATTCCAGTCTAGATCTCAAGAGAGTATCAAATATCTGTAGCAGAACTGATTTTTCGGCTCCCCACTTTATTCGAGACAGTGATTTAAGTATTTTTAGAGATGCCTCACACCTCTGAATAGTATAATTAATGTGAGGCCTCCATCTTAGTTTCGTGTCCATAATAAGACCGAGAAATTTATGCTCATCCCTTAAGCAGACCTGGGAACCACATATCTCCAATCGTGGAGGATCATGTGGCCTCCGAAGCCTGCAAAAGTGGACAGACACTGTCTTTTCATGGGAGAAAGTAAACCCACGTGAACTGGCAACAGCGCTTACAGTGTCGATAGCCTGTTGTAGGCTCCGAACTTCAGTGTCTTCAGCCGGGTGACTTACAAACAATGCTAGATCATCGGCATAGAGAGAACAGTGGACATCCGGCCCTATCCCGTCAGCTATGCCATTTATTCCGACAAGAAACAGAGTTACGCTGAGGACGGATCCCTGCGGGACTCCATTTTCCTGTACGCATAACGATGACAGGGCATCACTAATACGAACTCTGAAAGTTCTCTCTTCTAAAAAGCTCTTAAGGAACATGGGTAGTCTACCTCGAAGGCCCCATTCGTAAAATCGTTGGAGTATGTCATACCTCCATGCCCTGTCGTAAGCCTGCTTCATGTCGAAAAAAATGGCCGTAGCATGTTCTCGGGATAAGAATGCATTCTGAATGGTATGTTCTAAATACCCCAGTTGGTCTTGGGTAGAGTGCCTCTGCCGAAATCCAGCCTGATATCTGCTAATCAGCCCTCGTTTTTCTAAGACATGCATTAAACGAAAGTTTACCATAGACTCCAGGAGCTTTCCCAAACAACATAGAAGAGATATTGGTCTATAGCTTCCTGGGTCTTGTGGGTTTTTACCTGTTTTTAGAATAGGAATAATGACGGCTTCCTTCCATTGAGTCGGATATTTTTTTGTGGCCCACACTTGGTTATATAGTTCAAGCAACCTCCTTTGTCCTGCTTCCGGTAAGTTCAATATCATTTCATAAGGCACCCCGTCACAGCCCGGTGATGATCTCCGAGATACTGCTCGGAGTGCCCTATGAAACTCTTCTAATTCGAAATCTGTATTATAGGCACATGTGTCCTCCTCTGATCCGAAGTCTAGAGGTGTGCTCTCTTTAATGGCTTTTCTTTCAAGGAATTCAGCCGGGTATTCCAACGAGCTGAATACAGAGCTGAAGTACTTCCCAAAGATCGTAGAAACTCCTTTTGGGTCGCCAATATGTTGTTCATTATGAAAGAGAATCGGAATTTGAGGTTTTATGCTTCTTCCGCTGATAGCTTTGATTTTCCTCCATACTTCGGATGTGGGGGTACTTCTTGTCATGGTACTTACATAATTGCTCCATGATTCTTTTTTCTTTTTTAGTTTCAACCTTCTTTCGACAGCTCTAGCTTTCTTGAATGCGATTAAATTTGTTTCGCTAGGATATCGTTTGAATCGATTGAAAGCTTTCTTTTTGATTTTATTAGCTTCCCTGCATTCCTCGTCCCACCAGGGAACCGGAGTTCTCTTTGTGCGACCAGAAGTGCATGGGATAGAGGTTCTTGCTGCATCTATCATTGCATTTGTGAACTTATCTAATGATTCTTCAGGCGAGTCTGCCAGTTCAGGTAAAACAAGTGAATCTTGAAATTTATCCCATCTAGCAAGTTTAGTATTCCACTTAATTGGGCCTTTATATTCATTGAGCCTACCAGGACAGTTTACTACTATTGGAAAATGATCCGATCTATGAAGGTCGCTCAGAACAGTCCATTCGAAGTACGTTATTAATGTTGGGCTGATTATAGTTAGGTCTATTGCATCGAAATTTCCAGACGATTCAGTAAAGTGAGTAGGCGCTCCATCGTTGAGGACCAAGAGCCCCATCTCGTCAAGCGCATCATAAAGAAGATGCCCCTGAGGAGTGGATCTTCTTGAGCCCCAAGAAACATGGTGCGTATTAAGGTCACCAAATACTATTATCGGAGGTGGTAATTGTCCTATCAAATCTTTTACTTCCGCTATGGAGTATCCCCTGCCGTCTGGGAGGTACAATGAACAGATGCTCACAGTTAAGGGGGTTTTCAGACGCACTGCGACCGCTTGTAGTGGCGTGGTTAAATTGATCGACGTTGCTCCAAGATTATTCATGGTGTACAGGGCCACACCACCGTGACTCCGACCACCTGGCAACACTCTAGCCTCCTTATGTTCACACCTGTAGCCAGCCAGTGGCCTTGGAGCTCCCTCCGGAAACTTGGTTTCCTGAAGAGCCACCGCCAATGGGCTATGTGTGTGGATTAGATACCGAAGCTCGTCGCAGTGTTCTGAAAAACCCCGAATATTCCATTGCAGGAATTTGTTAGATTGTGACATTGTGAAATAACATATAATCCATCATTATTCCGACTCAACACATCGTTTGGTGGGCTGATCGTTCTTGCCTTTTGGGCGACCTTTGCGTCGTCTTTCCTTTGTCTTTGTAAAAGGCCCTGCTTCATCCGTCGGGTCGTCTAGACCATCAGTCTCAGAGACCGACGCAGGAGGCAGTGGCTTGCGAAAATTAAATGATATTGGGGATTTAATTTTCCCCTTTTTAGAACTTTCGTCCGCCGAAGCAGACGGTAGAGAGGGAGAGATAGACACGGGGATAAGAGGGGGAATGGGGGTTGGGTTAGGAGGGGGAATGGGGGTTGGGTTAGGAGGGGGAATGGGGGTTGGGTTAGGAGGGGAAATGTGGGTTGGGTTAGGAGGGGGAATCTTGGAGATATTCAATTTATAATTAGTTGTAATGAGAGAAGCATGCGTACCTATAGTATGCTGTGTCTCTACGCTGAAGAGGAAGCATCCCGTGAATGTGGTTACATCCTGAACACAAGGAACCCAAGTCTGGTTAGTAGAGGCTGGAGGATCGAGGTCTCCGTGGGTGTATAGGATCAACCACCAGAGTATGGCGAACCCTAACCAAGAGAGTAAGAAGTTCATGGCGAAGACTAGCAGTGTCCACCGCCACTGGGCGTCCACCAGGGTAGTGAAGATGTCCTGAAACATACACCAACCTTAAGTTGTATACTTGAGAACTAATAAACCAATCTCTTAATAAATATTAAATTTTAGAGAGACCTCCGGAATTTTAGGGGGTTGAACGGTAATACATGACGAATGAATGTCTAGACATATACAGTAGTTAGACTGACCCCTGGATACGGAAGTGTGGTGTTACAATTGTGGTTGGTTGGCTGGCGAAGGTTCATCATAGAAACTAGGATGAAGAAATTATCAAAACCCTCCATAGTACCTATAGCTTTTATTGGACAGAACGTTTTCGAACTTACAACCTTATCCTCGTTTTCTCATATAGCTCAGCGAGGTTGCGTAAATATTTTATTTATCTAAACTCTTTCAAGTTATAAAATTCACAAAGGCTATTTTTGTTTATATACCTTTAATATGCTTAATGTATTAAAGGTTGACGGAATTAAGTTAAAACTCATTTTTAAAATCTCTAAGAAACTGTCCAGACAACATAATATAATACAATAAAAGTCCGACTCGCATGAACTGCGTCATCTTAGCGCGGTTCCGTAAATCTCAAAGAAATGGAATAGATTAGACATCACAAATCACAGAAAACTGACAGTAGCCAACTTACGCAGAAGCGGATAATTCTTAATCCTTATTCTTGAGGAAGGCTGAGTAAGTCAATACAATTATATACTGCAAACGTACTCATTCTTCGAATACTGCTCAGAAGGCTCTACTCCAAACAACCAAAAACTCGTTGTCATTTTAAATTTCTTGTTTTACTAGGAAATTCATTTTACTGCTATAATCAACTGTAAATATGTGCTTCATGGCAAATAAAATTTCATTCTCTCGTTGGTTAAATCTTTCTATAAATTAAGAAATAATAACTTCAGTTGTAGCAGTATAAGTAAGGTTATATAGATAGGAGAATTAAAAACAAACCTATGTATCCGCCATTATGATTAGCCACAGCCATTCCAAACTTATTACCAATACCTTTCACAGTTTCTTGGCTTATTTTACTAAAATACTAATTTTACTGATAAATACAATTTAAAACAAAAACAACCAATTAAAAAGTGAGTTAAACAAAGACAAAACCCGGTACAAAAGAACAAAACAACCACTTTTTAAGTTTTAAGCGCTTCTATCTGATTGACATTGCCCCATCAAATATTGCTTCAGAACCTTTTTTGTAGAGAATTTAGCAAGCGTTCGAATCACCACCTTCCACTTACCACGATTTCCCAACCGTTTTTGAGGTATTTACGAAAAATGCACGAAAATCCGAAAACTTTTTATGTCTATTAATAATTTTTTTTTTCTCGCATACTTCCTTAACTCCAAATATAACCAAAATTTAAACATCTTAGTTGAGATGAATTTTCAAGATGTAGAAAACATTTCAATTGAATCCCGAGATTCTAAGTACCTACAAAAAAATAATGAGTTACCAAACCATTTTTTCCACTTTTCTCGAAAACGGTTACAGATATCGCCTTAAAAATAGTTTCATTCGTTTTTCTATGTTAAGAAACCTATAAAACAAGTACCTGAAAGCATATGAACTCAAAAACGTAAGCGTTACGATTTTTTTTTGCGTGAATTTCGCCCCAAACACCATTTTCCAGTGGGCGGATTCTGCTGGTTAACAAACTTGACCTTTCAAATTAAACGACCGATTTTTGTACCAAATTTTATCAAAATCAGACCATTTTTGGGCTTGCCAAACATATATATAAATATATATATATACACAAATTTGAACCACCTATATTTTCGTGATCTATGGGGTCTGAAACGAGAAAGTTTCTAGTAGGCACTTCCGGATTGCGTCATGAGGTCAACCTCATAAGTGGGTTCTCCCTATGGAGGGAGGGAGGAACCGCGCTCAAAACAGAAAAGAAAATTTATTTGGAATATACAATATTATTTTTGACCAGCACGATTGATGCTTTACAGTATTGTACAATGTTGTACAGTAGTTGTCTTCCACACGAAGGATAGCTTCGTGTCGTGAAATTAGTACTCCGTGGAAACTCTGTCCATTTCTTCGCACCTCACACTAAAATAAAATTATGAGGAGTTTTCTATTAGACCAAGCAAACTAGATGTTTGCTATAAAAAATCGGGGGGATTCTGGAAACGGTTTTATCCATTTAAATAAGCATCAAATGTCAATAATATGATTTTCTCCGCTGATTACGGGTGTTTCTAACTAATCTGACTGGACTATAATATTGTCCAGTCAGATTACAATTATGTCCGGAAGCTGATATAAATTCACATTTTGATAATTTAGAGAAAATACAAGTTCCTAGTGAATTGGTACCTGTGAATTGAATATTTCAGGGTACACAGGCATTTTTGTTCTTATCCTCCAAAATCTAACGTAATAAACACTTATCGATTGTTCATCTGACATCCCTTAACCCATTCGAACATGGTCTCCGGGAACCCATTTTTTTTTTCGTCTTTATATTGTTCTTTTTTAATAATTAAAAAACATTTTTACAATGGAAATCACCCAATTCATAGGTGAATTCACGTAAATAAGGTCATTGCACACCAGGTGTGCAACTCGCTCTTCGATTTTTTTTTTTTTTTTTTTTTTTTTTTTTTTTTTTTTTACAGCGGATTGGGCTCGTGTACTATGTATGGTAAAATGAAAACACAGATAATTTTAAAAATTTTTGATAGTAAAACCAACGCTAAATTTTGTTTTACTGTACATTACAGATTTCATTAGTCCAAGAAAAATCATATTTCGACGACTAGTTTACTCAGAATAACTGATAATTCCTCAGTACTCTTATTGCTCATACGGTGTATAGGCCGTCTTATACCCTTGGAAATCTATTGTACACACGGTGTGCAATCGGTCTCGAATGGGTTAAGTAATAAACTTTTTGATGAGAGCGGCACCGTCCTGATAGTAGAATTAGACCCAAGAATAGTCGGACTGTAGCTGTAAGAGTGTAAGCAATAAGATTTAATTGTCCCTTCCCGGAGATAATTCTAGTCCAAGACAAAGATCAGAGAGACAGTTCTATAAGCGGTTCTTTGACGTCAAGCAGTCTGCAACAGCAGTTATTTCTGTTTCCTCATATTCTAGATCAATATTTATGATTCAAATTCTATTGTGTTTATAAACGAGTATTCTAGTGAAATCTTGATATTTTTAGATTATATTAAAACAAAGAGTGGAACTTCAACTTCTGTAGACAATATTTAATAACTAATATCTTCCAGTTTCTTATAATAACATCCCATTTCTTTGATATTTATGATCCCTTGTGTTAAAGGAGTAAATATTCTGTATTTTATGAGTCAGTCACGCAGAAGCTCTTTCCTAGAAATGTTTCATGCAATTATAACTTTGAAGTTGTTTGTCCTAAAACTAAAAGAAAAAAAAAAAAAAAAAAGAAACAGAAATTCGAGTATTGTGTGCCGCATTCCTCAAGTATAAATTAAGAATAACCAAAATAAACATGAATAATTTTTCCTTTTTATGTACTCCGTGTTTTTTAGATCGTGGGTTCGATTGCCTCTAAAGGGAAAAATATTTGTTCAAAAGGGATTAAATACGTTCGATTTGTTTTTTTTTCTTCCATTGTGCGGCATGCCGACTTTCGGATTTTAGTCTAGGATCAGAAGAAACCACAGAAACGCGTTGAGCGACGAATGAGTTAACGAACATATATTAGGACAATACTTTTACTTTTGCTATAATGATTTCATGTTATATTTGGAGCAAACTATAATATGAATGATATTATACCTGCAAATATTTCCTGCGCCTCTTAGCAACTTTTCCTTGTATGACGTTGCAGTCTCCGTGTTTGAATACGACCCTTCGCCTCTGCCTCCTGGAGCTGAATCTGGTTTGTCGGTACCTACAAAGAGAAAATGGTATGTTAGGAACTGTTGATGAATTCGAAAAGGATAACGTTATTGAAAAATTATGTTATACTCCTTACAGATGTATGTATGTTAACCTCCATAACACTGTTGCAATGCGGGTTGTATGCCGCCTGAAAAGCACAGATTGCAACGGGACTAATTGCAGTAGAACTTGGATAATTCGAACCTCTAGGGACCGATAAAAAAGTTCGAATTATCCAAAATTCGAATTACAAAAGTTTTTGAAAATAAAGGGGTAAAAAATCGAATTTCATATTTTCACATCTTTTAATTTAAAAAAATACATACATTTTATTTAAACAATAACAAATATTTCATAAATTGATGATTACGTACATAAGTAATAAATAATTTATAAAAAAAGTAAAAATGAAAGTCTATTTTTTTTTTTTTTTTTTTTTTTTTTTTTTTTTTACGGCGCATCTACATCTAGGTCATTAGCGCCGACATCCAGGGTGCAGCGAGGAATTTTACCAGCGAGCCGTGGGATGATAAAATTCCTGCCGGAGGTTGGGAATCGAACCCACCATCTCCCGCTTATGAATCCAAGGCGCTAGCCATTAGACCACGGGAGACCCCTAAAAGTCTATTGTTTTGAAAAAAAAGTCATTTTCAGGGGCAAGAATTTTTTCATTATTTTTCAGGTAAGTTGATAAAGTGTTAGGAAGAATTCTAAAGTCCTTGGCAATTTCAGATTTTTTTTTTTATTCCATTTTCAACTTCATTAATTGCAGCTATTTTCTCTGGCAACGTTAAAGTTTTATAACTGGTAGGTTTCGACATCATAAATCAAGAAGTCACTGAACTGCACTGTATACCATAAATTCAAGGCACAAACAATACAACAGATCTAGGCGCTGACTCACTTATAACTGAATAAGAAAAGATGTATGTAACTACAACCCCTGGAAGTGAGGAAGCGCGACCCACCACTTTGCAGAACTCCTAGACTCCAAGAACTAGACTATGCGTCATTCCATGTCAAATCAACACACTTTTTTTACCTCTCATAGATGAGACCGCCGCGCTTCTTGTCCCGGAACCCCTACATCCGTATCTTACTATCCTTCTTACCAGAGGGGACAATATTTTCAAAAAAAAAAAAAATAAGATCGAACACCTCCCATTTGAAGGTAAAGACTCGTAAAAAATTCGAATTATCCAAAATTTTATTCGAATTAACCACGATTTTTTTACATTATTTGTGCCCTAAATTCTAGGGACCGAGAGAAATATTCGAATTAACCACGAGTTCGAATTATCGAAGTTCGAATTATCCATGTTCCACTGTACTCTGATCAAAAATGATTTTGTCAAATAAATAGTTTCTGGTGTTTCTGATGTGTGTGTGAAGCTGGCGTCTCATTTCGTGGAAACTCAAAATTTTTTGAGAGTTCTGGCTTTATTTTGAATAGTTCTAGAGTTCTTGACAAGTTAGATTAATAGTTCCGGCCTTTAAAGCAAAAAAAATGGCATAACAAATGATTTGCCAAGTTCACGCAGCAAATCATTTTGTTTTTCGACAATTTCCGTATCAACAATCGTCAGAATTCAAAAAATCATAGATTTGTAAGAGTTCTGAGGATAGTTCTACATTTTAGAAGAAAAAAAAACGATTAAAAAAGAAAAACATTTACAGAAATTATCCCGATATATACACGGTTTGAGATCTAAAGCCAATCAATAACTAGTTGTTTTGATTATTCTAAACGAGTTCTAATATAGTTAAAGTCATGTACAATGATTTTCCGACCAGCTCTGATACAAGGATTAATCGGAAGTATTTAAAAAAATTTATTATACTTGTAAAATACGTTCATATTTGTAAAAATAAAAAATTCAACGCCGCTCGAAATTTGACAGTTCTGATTATTCCAAAAGAGTTCTGATATAGTTAAAGACATGACTTATGATTTTCCCAAGAGTTCTGGTACAAGAAATGATGAGAAGTATTTTTCAACAATTATTATACTTGAAAACTGCATGTGATAAATTTGAAATTGCAACCACGGCCTATAAAAAGGAGTTCTGATTATTCCAAAAGAGTTCTGATATAGTTAAAGACATGACTTATGATTTTCCCAAGAGTTCTGGTACAAGAAATGATGAGAAGTATTTTTCAACAATTATTATACTTGAAAACTGCATGTGATAAATTTGAAATTGCAACCACGGCCTATAAAAAGGAGTTCTGATTATTCCAAAAGAGTTCTGATATAGTTAAAGACATGACTTATGATATTCCAAAGAGTTCTGGTACAAGAAATGATGAGAAGTATTTTTGAACAATTATTATACTGGAAAACTGCATGTGATAAATTTAAAATTGCAACCACGGCCTATAAGAAGGAGTTCTGATTATTCCAAAAGAGTTCTGATATAGTTAAAGACATGACTTATGATTTTCCAAAGAGTTCTGGTACAAGAAATGATGAGAAGTATTTTTCAACAATTATTATACTGGAAAACTGCATGTGATAAATTTGAAATTGTAACCACGGCCTATAAAAAGGAGTTCTGATTATTCCAAAAGAGTTCTGATATAGTTAAAGACATGACTTATGATTTTCCAAAGAGTTCTGGTACAAGAAATGATGAGAAGTATTTTTCAACAATTATTATACTGGAAAACTGCATGTGATAAATTTGAAATTGCAACCACGGTCTATAAAAAGGAGTTCTGATTATTCCAAAAGAGTTCTGATATAGTTAAAGACATGACTTATGATTTTCCCAAGAGTTCTGGTACAAGAAATGATGAGAAGTATTTTTCAACAATTATTATACTGGAAAACTGCATGTGGTAAATTTAAAATTGCAACCACGGCCTATAAGAAGGAGTTCTGATTATTCCGAAAGAGTTCTGATATAGTTACAGACATGACTTATGATTTTCCCAAGAGTTCTGGTACAAGAAGTGATGAGAAGTATTTTTCAGCAATTATTATACTTGAAAACTGCATGTGATAAATTTGAAATTGCAACCACGGTCTATAAAAAGGAGTTCTGATTATTCCAAAAGAGTTCTGATATAGTTAAAGACATGACTTATGATTTTCCCAAGAGTTCTGGTACAAGAAATGATGAGAAGTATTTTTCAACAATTATTATACTGGAAAACTGCATGTGGTAAATTTGAAATTGCAACCACGGCCTATAAGAAGGAGTTCTGATTATTCCAAAAGAGTTCTGATATAGTTAAAGACATGACTTATGATTTTCCAAAGAGTTCTGGTACAAGAAATGATGAGAAGTATTTTTCAGCAATTATTATACTTAAACACTGCTGGTGGTAAATTTGAAATTGCAACCACGGTCTATAAAAAGGAGTTCTGATTATTCCGAAAGAGTTCTGATATAGTTAAAGACATGACTTATGATTTTCCAAAGAGTTCTGGTACAAGAAATGATGAGAAGTATTTTTCAACAATTATTATACTTAAACACTGCTGGTGGTAAATTTGAAATTGCAACCACGGTCTATAAAAAGGAGTTCTGATTATTCCAAAAGAGTTCTGATATAGTTAAAGACATGACTTATGATTTTCCCAAGAGTTCTGGTACAAGAAATGATGAGAAGTATTTTTCAACAATTATTATACTGGAAAACTGCATTTGGTAAATTTAAAATTGCAACCACGGCCTATAAGAAGGAGTTCTGATTATTCCAAAAGAGTTCTGATATAGTTAAAGACATGACTTATGATTTTCCCAAGAGTTCTGGTACAAGAAATGATGAGAAGTATTTTTCAACAATTATTATACTGGAAAACTGCATGTGGTAAATTTAAAATTGCAACCACGGCCTATAAGAAGGAGTTCTGATTATTCCAAAAGAGTTCTGATATAGTTATAGACATGACTTATGATGGTTCACAATACGTGCGCTTTCGATTCTCTTTTACATATAACAGCGCATATGATAGGAATGAGCACCGAATATAAAAGTATCGCACAATGTACCGATGATCATTTTTTACGATTGGCAGAAAGAATAATATCTCGCGGTAAAATAACACGGAACGATTATATGGAAAGAGCTTCTTTTCTAAATAGTACATCACTATTCGAGTCCACGAGGTATACTAGGACATTCACCACATTAGATGCAATGTGTAACGCTGCCCACTTAGCAGAACATACATTTCTTTCTGTGCCTAGTCTAAAAAGAGTCCAAACCTGCAAAATGTGTGACTATTCAAAAAATATTAAATTTATATTATTAAGTATAAATGTCAACGTAATTTTGGATAAAGGATTGGAATATGTACAAAATGCTATAGACGAAACAATTTCCAAGCACATATGTGTCAAATGTAAAAACAAATGTGATATAACAGAAACATACGGGCCACAAGTAATAATATATACAAGTATTCTGACGGATAATAATTACATTAATAATTCCGGATTTACAAAGAAAACCTACAATTTAAATAGTGTTGCAAAACATATTACCCTTAATAATAATAAATATATACTTCGAGGCGTAATAAATTATATTAATAGTATACGCCATTACACGTCATTATTATTTACAAACATAGCCTGGTACGAGTATGACGATTTAAAGCCAAAAAGAAAAGAAATATCACCTTTAAAATTTCAAATCACACCACACGTTTTAATATATTCTCAAATAAAATAAGTAATAAAACTTACCACACTATATACAATACTATATATATGTACATATATATATATATATATATACACACATATATATATGTATAAATAATTACAATATGTTATTATTGTATTATATAATAGTTTAAATTTCATTAATTATTTTAAGTTATTCTCATTACAAATGATTATTTAAATTTCAGCTCACCATACTATAATATAATTTCTATTATTATACTACAATGTATATATATATATAAATATATATATATATATATATATATATATATATATATATATATATATAAATAAAATTTAAAAAAAACGGCCCCGTAACAGGCCACAAGGGCCCAGAGGGGCAGATACTGTAGAAGTATCTGATTCTTGACCATACGGTACTTTATATGTCGTAATTATTTTAAACTTCCTTAAAGTTATTTAAAAAAAAAAGAAAAAAAAAAAAAAAGAAAAAAAAAAGGACTATATTCTCGTCACGTCCACGCCGTTAGTTCCGGGTAACGCTAAGAATGAGGAAAAATATATTTATTAAATCTTCATCAACCTAAGATGTTCATTATTAACACTATATAAGGGAAGTTGTACATTTTAGAAAAACATTTATTTTATAAGTTAAAAAAAATTACATTATTTAAAAGTTATTTAGAGTCTAAAAGATATTTAGACATGCTTATTATAAGATATTCTAACATTAGGTATATGCACAGAAATATACATTTTGGAAGTAAAATAATTGTTTAAAAATACTTCTAATTCTTTTTCCGATCAGAACTCTTCAGGAAATCATTTTCCATGTCTTTTACTATATCAGAACACTTTTACAATAATCAGAACTCCTTCTTATAGAACGTGGTCGCAATTTTAAATTTACCACATGCATTTTTAAGTATAATAATTGTTTAAAAATACTTCCGATAAGTTCTTGTATCAGAACTCTTGGGAAAATCATAAGTCATGTCTTTAACTATATCAGAACTCTTTTGGAATTATCAGAACTCCTTTTTATAGGCCGTGGTTGCAATTTCAAATTTATCACATGCAGTTTTCAAGTATAATAATTGCTGAAAAATACTTCTCATCACTTCTTGTACCAGAACTCTTGGGAAAATCATAAGTCATGTCTTTAACTATATCAGAACTCTTTTGGAATAATCAGAACTCCTTTTTATAGGCCGTGGTTGCAATTTCAAATTTATCACATGCAGTTTTCCAGTATAATAATTGTTGAAAAGTACTTCTCATCATTTCTTGTACCAGAACTCTTGGGAAAATCATAAGTCATGTCTTTAACTATATCAGAACTCCTTCTTATAGGCCGTGGTTGCAATTTTAAATTTACCACATGCAGTTTTCCAGTATAATAATTGTTCAAAAATACTTCTCATCATTTCTTGTACCAGAAGTCTTTGGAATATCATAAGTCATGTCTTTAACTATATCAGAACTCTTTTGGAATAATCAGAACTCCTTTTTATGGGCCGTGGTTGCAATTTCAAATTTATCACATGCAGTTTTCAAGTATAATAATTGTTGAAAAGTACTTCTCATCATTTATTGTACCAGAACTCTTGGGAAAATCATAAGTCATGTCTTTAACTATATCAGAACTCTTTTGGAATAATCAGAACTCCTTCTTATAGGCCGTGGTTGCAATTTCAAATTTATCACATGCAGTTTTCAATTATAATAATTGCTGAAAAATACTTCTCATCACTTCTTGTACCAGAATTCTTGGGAAAATCATAAGTCATGTCTGCAACTATATCAGAACTCTTTTGGAATAATCAGAACTCCTTCTTATAGGCCGTGGTTGCAATTTTAAATTTACCACATGCAGTTTTCCAGTATAATAATTGTTGAAAAGTACTTCTCATCATTTCTTGTACCAGAACTCTTGGGAAAATCATAAGTCATGTCTTTAACTATATCAGAACTCTTTTGGAATAATCAGAACTCCTTCTTATAGGCCGTGGTTGCAATTTCAAATTTATCACATGCAGTTTTCAATTATAATAATTGCTGAAAAATACTTCTCATCACTTCTTGTACCAGAATTCTTGGGAAAATCATAAGTCATGTCTGCAACTATATCAGAACTCTTTTGGAATAATCAGAACTCCTTCTTATAGGCCGTGGTAGCAATTTTAAATTTACCACATGCAGTTTTCCAGTATAATAATTGTTGAAAAGTACTTCTCATCATTTCTTGTACCAGAACTCTTTGGTAAATCATAAGTCATGTCTTTAACTATATCAGAACTCTTTTGGAATAAACAGAACTCCTTTTTATAGGCCGTGGTTGCAATTTCAAATTTATCACATGCAGTTTTCAAGTATAATAATTGTTGAAAAGTACTTCTCATCATTTCTTGTACCAGAACTCTTGGGAAAATCATAAGTCATGTCTTTAACTATATCAGAACTCCTTCTTATAGGCCGTGGTTGCAATTTTAAATTTACCACATGCAGTTTTCCAGTATAATAATTGTTCAAAAATACTTCTCATCATTTCTTGTACCAGAAGTCTTTGGAATATCATAAGTCATGTCTTTAACTATATCAGAACTCTTTTGGAATAATCAGAACTCCTTTTTATGGGCCGTGGTTGCAATTTCAAATTTATCACATGCAGTTTTCAAGTATAATAATTGTTGAAAAGTACTTCTCATCATTTCTTGTACCAGAACTCTTGGGAAAATCATAAGTCATGTCTTTAACTATATCAGAACTCTTTTGGAATAATCAGAACTCCTTCTTATAGGCCGTGGTTGCAATTTCAAATTTATCACATGCAGTTTTCAATTATAATAATTGCTGAAAAATACTTCTCATCACTTCTTGTACCAGAATTCTTGGGAAAATCATAAGTCATGTCTGCAACTATATCAGAACTCTTTTGTAATAATCAGAACTCCTTCTTATAGGCCGTGGTTGCAATTTTAAATTTACCACATGCAGTTTTCCAGTATAATAATTGTTGAAAAGTACTTCTCATCATTTCTTGTACCAGAACTCTTGGGAAAATCATAAGTCATGTCTTTAACTATATCAGAACTCTTTTGGAATAATCAGAACTCCTTCTTATAGGCCGTGGTTGCAATTTCAAATTTATCACATGCAGTTTTCAATTATAATAATTGCTGAAAAATACTTCTCATCACTTCTTGTACCAGAATTCTTGGGAAAATCATAAGTCATGTCTGCAACTATATCAGAACTCTTTTGGAATAATCAGAACTCCTTCTTATAGGCCGTGGTTGCAATTTTAAATTTACCACATGCAGTTTTCCAGTATAATAATTGTTGAAAAGTACTTCTCATCATTTCTTGTACCAGAACTCTTTGGTAAATCATAAGTCATGTCTTTAACTATATCAGAACTCTTTTGGAATAATCAGAACTCCTTCTTATAGGCCGTGGTTGCAATTTCAAATTTATCACATGCAGTTTTCCAGTATAATAATTGTTCAAAAATACTTCTCATCATTTCTTGTACCAGAACTCTTTGGAATATCATAAGTCATGTCTTTAACTATATCAGAACTCTTTTGGAATAATCAGAACTCCTTTTTATAGGCCGTGGTTGCAATTTCAAATTTATCACATGCAGTTTTCCAGTATAATAATTGTTCAAAAATACTTCTCATCATTTCTTGTACCAGAACTCTTGGGAAAATCATAAGTCATGTCTTTAACTATATCAGAACTCTTTTGGAATAATCAGAACTCCTTTTTATAGGCCGTGGTTGCAATTTCAAATTTATCACATGCAGTTTTCCAGTATAATAATTGTTGAAAAATACTTCTCATCATTTCTTGTACCAGAACTCTTGGGAAAATCATAAGTCATGTCTTTAACTATATCAGAACTCTTTTGGAATAATCAGAACTCCTTTTTATAGACCGTGGTTGCAATTTCAAATTTATCACATGCAGTTTTCCAGTATAATAATTGTTGAAAAATACTTCTCATCATTTCTTGTACCAGAACTCTTGGGAAAATCATAAGTCATGTCTTTAACTATATCAGAACTCTTTTGGAATAATCAGAACTGTCAAATTTCGAGCGGCGTGGAATTTTTTATTTTTACAAATATGAACGTATTTTACAAGTATAATAATTTTTTTTAAATTTTTCCGATTAATCCTTGTATCAGAGCTGGTCGGAAAATCATTGTACATGACTTTAACTATATTAGAACTCGTTTAGAATAATCAAAACAACTAGTTATTGATTGGCTTTAGATCTCAAACCGTGTATATATCGGGATAATTTCTGTAAATGTTTTTCTTTTTTAATCGTTTTTTTTTCTTCTAAAATGTAGAACTATCCTCAGAACTCTTACAAATCTATGATTTTTTGAATTCTGACGATTGTTGATACGGAAATTGTCGAAAAACAAAATGATTTGCTGTGTGAACTTGGCAAATCATTTGTTATGCCATTTTTTTTGCTTTAAAGGCCGGAACTATTAATTTAACTTATCAAGAACTCTAGAACTATTCAAAATAAAGCCAGAACTCTCAAAAAATTTTGAGTTTCCACGAAATGAGACGCCAGCTTCACACACACGTTTCTGATATATTGCATAAAAATGAAGTCAGAATTTATTCATCACCCACCATTTCTTTTTTTAATTTTGAAAATAATTCTTCTCCTGCTCAAGCATTTGTGGTATATAACAAGCTGATTACGGGTATTTTACATTTATTTTTCATTCCATTGTGTCAACAATTCATTTTTAACGTTTGGTGATTATTGTCTGTGAATCCACAAATAACAACAGTGTTATTTCCCGCGCAGAATTGTTAATGTACGGTAAAGGTCCCTGTTGAATACAAGATTTCTTTGAGAAAAGAAGTTCATTCTTTTCTGTCTCCCGTTGTCAATTGAATTGTGTTAGAAGTGCATATATTGTACCAATTAGTGCATTATGACAGTTATTTTAACAACAATATAGACCAGAACAAGTTATAGGCCACGGAAATCTCTTGTGCCAAATGTGTAACACTATTAACTGGCTGGTTAAAAGGTTACTGTCATATGTATTTCACAGTTCCTGTAATATGGCGCGAATCTAAGGATCATTTGACAGACTGCTACTCCTGCTTGACAAGTATATCTAGAATAATTTCGAAGTCCAAACACACAGTTATATATCCATCTTTAGATACGCAATTTCCCCGACGCTTCGCTGGCCAGGATGTCCCATACTAACTCCACCCACAGATGACATAACATTGACTGAAGTAGTTACTCATGTTGAGAATAAATTACAGAATAATCAAGATTTTTTGGGGAAGAATACCATAAATGAAGCTCACCTTCTAACACAGGAAGATTTAAATGCTTCTGTTCGGAATCCTGGTTAGGTAAAAGCAAGGGAGAATTACTCGCCTCAAGATTGAAAGGCTGCCGGGTGATAACAAAGTAAGTTACTTCCGCCAAAGCCAAAATGAATTTCAGCATTTATTTTCTAAAGAGGACGACCTAGTTTTCAGCAATGATGTTACGAATGTTGGAAATCACTGATTGCTTTCCTTGTAACAGACAAAATAGACAACGATTAACTATTGACAAAGAGGAAAATGTCTTTAAGATTAAATAATTCATTTTGTTTACAAAAAAAAATCTTTTTCTATAGCCTTTCGTTGCAAGTCCTCAGAGGGAGCGCCTGAGTTGCGGTACTCTTTGTAATTAGAAGGATTAGTTCCTTTTTGGAGAAAAAATCAAGTTTGTTTTAATACTTTAAAGTTTCTTTAATATTATTATTATTTATTTATTTATTTTACTTTAAGAGCTGCACAGCAATGGTGATCTGCCCTAAAAGAATTTATATAAAATATAATAAATAAAATAATAAATTATAAGCTAAGGATCAGTAACAAAATTAAAGGGTACGGAAAATGAAATGAAGAAAAGAATAATAATAAAAAAGAAATATGTAAGGAATTAATAAAATAAAAAAAAAATACAGAATTAAACTTATAATTTTAACGGTAATAATAAATAGTAGTAATATATTTGCGGAGTTGATAGCTGAGGAATATTATGAGTTATGTTTGGTATAATTATATTTTATTGTATGTCTTTGTCGTCTTTAAGTATGTCAGTATGGTATCAATGTGGGGGCTCCTATCAGATAACAGTTCACTGAGGCTTCGAGGAATCTGTAAGTTGTCTCTTTTAAGGCAGTCTGTTAGTAAGTGTTTTACAGTTAAAGGTACGTTGCATGCCTCACATAGTGGTTTGTCTTGTCTTGTGAAGAGGTACGAATGGGTGAGTCGTGTATGTCCGATTCTAAGTCGTGTTAGTATTACTTCGTCGCGTCTTGTCCTTAGTTCACCTGACGAGTATGGTTTTATACTGCACTTTACTTCCCTGAGGTTGTTATCTTGTGTGCAGTACCACGTTGCTTGCCATCTATTCAGAATAGTGTGTGTTATTTTTGTTTGTAAGTCTTGTGATGTAAGTAAGTACTGGTCATGTGGTCGGCTAGTTGTAGCAAGTTTTGCCTGTTCGTCTGCTTTTGAAGTCTCTCCAAGGTTCTCATGACCAGGAACCCACACCATTGTTACCGTTGTGTGTAAGTCTTTTAGTCTCGATAGTTCTTGTAAAATTTGAACGAGGATCGGGTTGGTGGTGTAGATGTTCTTTAAGGAGAGTAAACAACTTAAGGAGTCTGTACACAGTATTATGTGCGGTATTGTAGTCTGTACGTTGGATAGGCCCAAAAGTATGCCGTGCAGCTCTGCTGTATATATGCTTGCATCTACTGGGAGGCTGATGTTGTATATACTTTCTCCTAAAACAGCAGCTGCACCCACGCCATTTGCTGTTTTGGACCCATCCGTGTATATTACTGGAGTATTTCCATTAGTCCTTGTCAACTTGTTAAATGAAGCCCTGTAGTAGTTCTGAGATGATGCGTCGGCTTTTTTAAATTTTGTCATAGTCAAGTCAATTCTTAGGTTGTTTACTCTCCAAGGTGGGATTGAGAGGTTTCTGTAAGGATGTGTAGGTGTATTGATCAATGTAGCATTTTCTGTGTTTTCATGGAATCGGATTAGGAGTGGTTTTTGCCTTGGTTGTTCCTGTATATATTTGTTCATGTAAGGGTTGTTTAAAAACATGTTTACGCATGGGGTGTTCAAAGTTTTTGATCTCACGATAAATTTAAGACAGATCATCTGACGTCGATAATCCAACGAAGGTTCTCCAGATTCTGAATAAAGGCTAGTTATTGGACTCGACCTGAAAGCTCCTGTTGCAAGTCTTATACCTGTGTTGTGTATTGAGTCTAATGCTTTTAGTGTTGTCGAACTGGCAGATGAATATGCTATGCAGCCGTAATCCAGCAGAGGCCTGGTGAAGGCTCTGTAACACTTTAGCATGGTACATTTGTCAGCTCCCCATTTAGTATTGCATTTAGTATAATATTTAATATTTTATAATAATATTATTATATTTAATAATATAATAATATTTAATTATTATTAAAAACGTTAATAGGCTCGCTGACCTTAGGGTCGTGGGTTCGATTCCCCATCACCTCTATCCTGACTAGAAAGAAGTCCCAAACATCCTTGTAATTTATAATTGGACGTCAAGATTTAAATAATGATAATAATATTATTGTTAACCCTTGTTTACCGTATGCTTTTCTCTGGTACTTTTTATACAACATCCTTCGCAGAATGCGATAAAATAAATTCATTTAATTATTTTTATTTTTATTTTAACGTCCATTTATTATTAACTACAAATTTTAGGACGGGTTATCTATAGGTTACCACCCTTTTCTAGCCAAGATAGGGGCGATGCCTTTCCTTTTTTTCGAAAGAAAAGCCACCACCCCTAGTGGGAATCAAACCACGACCTTTGGCACGGAGTGTTAAGTGCTCACGCCTTAACCCTCACGGCCATCGGGTCTCCACTTAATTATTTTAAACATTTGTAGGGTAGAAAATCTGAGTAACATTTTACAGACATGTATTTGATATAGTTTAAGAACTTAATCTATGAATAACTGTTTGAGTAAAAAATTATCAGCTAAATTGTACGTTTTTGTCTCTTAAATATTCTGCTTTGATATAATGAACTTTGGTTAGCTACGTTTCATTTATCAACTTTACGATTTTACTTCTGCGTAACTCATATACATATACTTAAGAAAATACAATTTTTCGTACCAATTTACTCTTCGACGCCTGAATTATATACAGCTAGCTTAAAAAGTATTGGAACACCCGTGAATATTTTTCTTTTTTAACATTTGCGACTAAAATAATGGAGCTTTAGCTAAATAGAAGGCATCAATAACACGGTGATAAGCTATATTCTAAATATTCCCTGAAAATCAACATCAAACAATGGTATTTGTGTTATTTATTTATTCAGTGAGACTTGTTGGACTCCTTATGCGACGTTTAGCTGCATACGAGTTGGTTGTAAAGAATCCCATGGTCGTCATCGCCCTACTGTGCAAAACAGCTACACAAATTATTCACCGCATGCTCCTGAGTATTTCCTCCTTTTTTTTTTTTTTTTTTTTTTTTTTCTTTTTTTTAAATATATAACCGGTACTCTTTTATTTTTATTTATTTATTTTTTAAATCCCATTTTGATGTTTTTTTTGTTTTGTTTTTTTTATACCGGTACTTTTCATTTTATATACAGGGTGTCCCACATTGAGATGTTCATTTGTAGTTCAGGAACGCAGAAATGAGGGTCCTATCTCAACATGTAGCAGAGCTATTCAAACTTTTGTCTCCTTTCAAAAGTATTGGGTTTTCTTATGAAAAACAGTGTTTTCCGGATTTCTGGTCTATGTATCGTAAATGCCGACCACATTTTTAGAATCTAAATTAAATTTCCAATAAGAAACACCCATTATTGAAATGTTGTCAAGTCAATTAGGAGCTAAACTAAGAGCCACATAGATGTGAACTAATTTTAAAATATTGAATAGCTCTGCTACATGTTGAGATAGGACGCTCATTTCTGCGTCCCTGAACTACAAATGAGGTGCAGAATAAACCCTTGAAATTATGACATCTCAATGTGGGACACCCTGTATATATTTGATAAGGAGACATGGCTGAGGTTTACAATTTTTCTAATTTCTCGCAAACATGAGCGCTCGTTATAAATCGTAATAATAAGTTTTTGCAATTTAACAGATATTTATTTTCCTCTCTGGCCAATATAAAAAAAAAATGAACTAAAACCATCTGATTCAAACACATAAGACTCCGGGTCATCCTGCCGGACAAAGGTCACCGATAAAATGGAATTAATCCCGTCCAAAGTCCAGCTGCAGTAGTCAAGAAATCAGGTGTTCCAATACTTTTTACGCATAGAATATTCCATTTTATTGTTAAAATGTTAATAAATATCACAAATACCATTGTTTGATGTTGATTTTTAGGGAATATTTAAAATATAGCTAAACACCGTGTTATTGATGTCTTCCTTCTATTCACCTTCAGAACCATTATTTTAGTCGCAAATGTTAAAAAGGTAAAATATTCATAAGTGTTTCAATACTTTTTACACTAGCTGTATTTATATTGAATACTATTTACCGCTCTATATCCATTTCTCTTTCCTTGTGGTTTATAACATTTTTCATAACTTAAAAAACAATTTTATCAACATTTAAAGGAATAACAGTTAAATTCCTAAATAGATAAAAGAAATCCTAACTAACGTTATACGGTACATAGCTACATATATTCTTGCAGCTGGCTCACATGCACGAATTCGGTCGACAGAGAGAGGCAGCGGGCGCTAACATTGACACAGTTTGTCCTCATTCCTGTCAGACGCAGACGTGTCAAACACAGCCATGTCTCCCTGGTCTTCTGCCTCGCTCTGTCACAATATAATGTTCGTTCGCTTTGATAAATCTCCAACAACTATGAGAAATTAATGTATCGCGTTACATAGAAAAAACGTCTTCTAGAAGATTTGGCACAGGCAAAATCATCTATCTTGCGTTTGAAGTACCTTTACTCTTCATCAATCAGATTGAAAATTTTATATATATATAATATATATATATATATAATTTTCGATCTGCAATATATTCAATAATATATATATGTATATATATATATATATATATATATATATATATATATATATATGTATATATATATTTTATATATATTATTATTATTTTATATCCAAATGTACACATGGAAATTTATATACACATCAGTGCTTATTACATTAAAAACAATAATAAAACCATATAAAATTTTTGTTTTTATTTAAAACATATTGTTTTTTCATGAACTATGGGTTGAAACGTTTAGCACATCTCGTCAGCACCTCAAGATTCCATCATCGAGTTCATCTAATAAGCGGGTATTCCACCCTATAGAGATAAGAAAACTCGCTAAAAACTAAATTCATTGTGCAGCATTGCTTTGCCTCAAGTGTAAATATTCATATATATAGTCCCTATCAGGCCACGAGGGCCCTGAGGGGCAGATACTGTATCTGATTCATGACCACACGGCACACTATCTCTGTGGTCAGTACTATGCTCCGACCGCCTGATTTTCCCCTTGCTTCATCGACTGCTAGGGTCATTAGCATCAAGGTACCCAATAATAAATTAATTAAAGGCTGGGTTGGCCTAGGGACTGTCAGGGAGGCCGAATTCAACCGATGGAGCGAAGACACTAGACTTTAGTGCTTGCTCGGGATTTGAAGTCAGGTTCTCTAGCATATGAATCTAGTGCTCCTCTACCACTGAGCTAACCTCGCCCCCATATATATATATTTGGCTACTTTTACTGCCTAAAGTATTGGTCTGATCTTGATAAAATTTGGCACAAAAATACTTTGTCTAAAACAAAAGACCAAGCTCGTTAAACACCACAATCAGGGTGTCTACTGCACGAAAATGTCACGAACTTGAAAATAGAGCAAGAAAATCACGAGAAAGTCATGATTTTTGAAACCATTTCACGAAATTTCAGTTTTACCAGACTCATAATCTCACGACTTCTGTGCATTCGTATTTTTTTTTTTTTTTTTTTTTTTTTTTTTTTTTTTTTTTTTTTTTTTTTTAACGGCGCATCTACTTCTAGGTCATTAGCGCCGACATCCAGGGTGCAGCGAGGAATTTTCCCAGCGAGCCTTGAGATGAGAAAATTCCTGCCGGAGGTGGGAATCGAACCCACCATCTCCCGCTTATGAATCCAGCGCGCTAGCCACTAGACTACGGGAGACCCCTGCATTCGTAATTGTCTCCATTTTCGTACGGTGTCTGAATTCTGCCTCCCCAACCCCTTTCCTCTGTTTGATTCCTTTGTTTTAGCATTTACACAACAATTTTCCATTATTTTCTCTTTTTTTTTTATTTTTATTTCTCTTTATTCATATTCAGAGTTTTTCATGCAGAGTTTAATATTGAAATTATGTATTCTATGATTTACGAAATTGTGTAAATTTACAATAAATATTTAGTTCGTAATAGTTTAGAATTCTGCTAACATAGTTGGACATTTTGGAGGCTGCCTATTACATAGTCATTCCAAAATATTATTACCATCTTCTCTTGCATAAATGGCACATTTTATACAATTTTAAATTGTAATTTTATAGACTTCACGATAATCTGTGTAAGGTAACGAATAATTTTAAGCTAAAAGTTAAGGCTTTTTTCTTTTTAAGTAAATTATTTTCTTTTTAATGGGGATGAAATTTCCATTTAAAGTCATGAAAATGTCAAGAAATTGCCTTCACAAAAGTAGTAGGCACACTGAAAATGCGCCTGCCAGTACGTACAACCCCTTTATTACAATAAACCCGTATTAGGTAATTCAATTTCTTCACATATCGTTTCCAATTTCTAATCGATCAAGATTTCGGAAGTAGTTTAAAACATAATTAATAAAAAAAAAAAAAAAAAAAAAAAAAAAAAAAAAAAAAAAAAAAAAAAAAAAAAAAAAAAACATTTCACCAATAAATAGTCATTCTTTGACATTAAAATACCATGCATTGCCTGGGAGATCTACTTTATTGTGACTGACCTTCGTAGGCAAAGTACAGGAATAGCCTCAAAGAACCATTAAAGGAAGAGGGGACTCGTTCAATGGATCGTGGTAAAGGAATGGGTACTTTGAGTGACGTATTGTCACTTTGTTTTTTTCTCATTTTCGAGAAGACTTAGAATTCCTTATTGGAACCACTACATTGATCTCGTTCTTCGTACAAAAAAAGGGTAGGATAAAATTTATATTTGCACATCGTCGATACAAATGCAAAGTATCGAATGTGGAAAAATGCATCCTTCATTTTCAATCTTTGCTCCAACTGATTGCTGTTGGACTGATGTAAGTTGTGGCAAACTCTGGAAAATTAAAGGAAGATAATTAACAATTACAGAAAGTCAAACTAACGTTATCTATAAGGTATCAATCCATTTTTCACATTCGATGCTTGGCATTTGTATCAACAATATCTCCAGTGCCGCACTCAAAATGTTTCTACATCTATATAAGTAATATAAGTCTGTTATAATTGCCCCTCTAGCTAATTTTAGTAATCTGAAAATTGTTAATTTTATTACATTCAGTTATAAATCAATTTTTGCTAATATGATAAAACAAACATGCAATGGTCTAGGGGAAATCATGTCAACGTTTAAAAAAGTCCGACTCACAGGAACTGTGTCACCTTAGCGCGGTTCCGTACTTATTCCAATAGCATTTGGAAAGCTTAAAATAGAAATAAACAGTAGTTTTTTTTTTTGTTTTTTTTAAGTAGTTCGTGAATAATGTCAACACCTACTCGAACAACATGTCGAAAAATAGATAGATAGGCGTAACAAAGCACGGGAACCTAACAGCAGCCAACTTATGTAGATATTACTCAATCCTCCTTCTCCCTCGTTCTTGAAAATTAATGCAATTCAATGATAATTTCGTTATACTTACCGAACAAATATTCCAATCTGTTTAATAACGTTTTGGTACCGGTTCCCGTTGATCACCAAAGTAAAGCAACGTCGGAGGTACTGGCCACCTGAATGAGTGACCTACCATGTGCTGTTGGCTCTATGGAAATAAAAGTCCGACTCGCAGGAACTGCATCATCTTAGCGCGGTTCCGTTCATATCCCTAGTGTCATTTGAAAAGCTTAGAAAAGAAATAAACTTATTTTTTTATATATCTCGTGAAAATTGTCGAAATCCTCTCGAACATCTCGAATAAAAGTGATATTAAGGCGTCAGGGACACCGACAGTAGTTAACTTATACACAGAAGCGGAAATTACACAATCCGGCTCTCTTTCTAAAGCAAAGCTCTATAAATCAATACAAAATATGCCTAATAAAGCCTTTCTAGTGGATACAAAAGGATCAAAACTAACAAGTTTTAAGCACTTATTTCTCCTAATGTGACGACCCCATCAAACATTTCTTCAAAACATTTTTTGTAGAGAATTTAGTAAGCTTTCGAACTGTTACATTTCACTTGCCACGATTTCCTAACCCCTTTTGAGATATTAAGGAAAAAATACGAAAGGGGCCTAATAGATATTCATACGGGATCTGAGAATCCCAAGATTCCGCAAAAATAAAATATTCTAATTATACGTATCCTGTTTTATTGGCAAATACATTTGACTACTATAAGCAATTGCAAACAATAGGGAATATGCCAAAGAATTCGGATTACGAGCCTCGACAGCTTCAAGATATTTGAAGGAAATCGGCAAATCCAAAACTGACATTTCATACGGTACAGCCTGATATATTTCTGACAATCAATTGTTTTTCTTATTTTAATTAATCTGTTTTATTGTCAAATACATTATTCAACTATAAGCAATGAAAAAATAGGAATAAAAACAGACAAAAAGAATCGTTCGAATAAAAGAAATCAATTACTTCAATGTTTAAGCACTTATTTCTCCGATTGACATCGCTTTTTCAAAACTTTCTTCAGAACCTTTTTTGTAGACCATTTAGTAAGCTTTCGAATGGTAACCTTTCGCTTCCCAAGATTTTCAACCGTTTTCGAGATATTAATGAAAGTTATAGATTCGAGATATTAATGAAAGGAAAAATGAGACCAATTTTCTGTTGCTAGAAATAATGAAAATTGGTCTCACTTTTCCTATCCTACATACAAAAATACATTTTCCCAACATAAGAAATTACAAAAATAAAAAGCAATAAAAAACCAAGGGAAAGAGACAAAAATTACAAAAAGAACGACAAAAACCCGTTCATAAGAACAAAACAGACGTATTTGAAGTTTTAAGCACTTATTTCTCCGATTGACTTACCTAATCAAAACTAGTTTTAGAATCTTTTTTGTAGAGAATTTAGTAAGCTTTCAAATAGTTTCTATCCACTTACCACGATTTCCCAACCGTGTTCGAGATATTAATGAAAGTATACGAAGTTCCCAAAACTTTTCATGTCTGTTCATAAAATATTTTATTCTAACCCTTCCTTATCTCCAAACGTCACAAAACTTTTAAAATATTAGTTTTAATGAAAGTAGAACATGCAGATAATGTTTCAACTGAATCCCGTGATTCTAAGTACCCAACCAAAAACGGTATTCAAAAACTATTTTTCCAATTTTCTCGAAAACGGTTAACGCTATCGCCTTGAAAATGGTTTCATTCGTTTTCCTAGCCCAAGAAGCCTGTAAAAAGAGTACTTACAAGCTTATGAACTCAAAAACGTAAGCGTTACAATTTTTTTTGCGCGAATTTCGCCCCAAACGCCATCTTCCAGTGGGCGGATTTTACTGGTTAACGAACTTGACCTTTCAAATTGGACGACAGAATTTTGTACCGAAATTTCATTAAAATGGGACCATTAGGGAGGCCAGAAATCCGCGAAAAGACAAATATATATAAAAATAAATAAATAAATAAATATATATATATATATATATATATATATATATATGTATATATATATATATATATATATATATATATATATATATATATGTATATATATATATGTATATATATATATATATATACATACAAATTTTAACCACCGTTATTTTCGGTCTCTAGGGGTTCTGAAACGCGAAATTTTCTAGTCGACACTTCCGGATTGTTTCATGAGATCAACCTTATAAGCGGGGTTCCTCCCTATGGGGGAGGGAAGAACCGCGTTAAAAGGGTTGCAACCAAAAAACGTTTTGTTCTATTCAATATATTGTGCGTGTATGAATATAAGTCTGGATATATATATTTTTTTTTTTAATATTCAAATTTTAACGTCCAATATAATTAACTCAGAATTTTAGGACGGGTTATCTATAGCTTACCATTCTTTTCTAGCCAGGATAGGGCGGATGCATTTTGTTTTCCAAAGAAAAGCTATCACCCCTAATAAGAATTGAACCCGCGACCCTTGGCAAGGAGTGTTAAGGGCTTACGGCCACCGGGCCTCCAGCCTGGATCTTTATTCCTCATCTAAGATTAATGGATCAATGGTCTTTAATCCTAAAAAATAATAGCAAAAACAATTATATTATTATCCTAAATAATAATAGCAGAACAATGATATTATTATAATAATATTTCATTCATGTTGAAGAAGAAAAGAATTCTTTCTATACATTGGTATTTTATTGCACATATTAAAGAAGAAGAATTAAAAAGAAATAATGAGTACTGTAATGTGAAAGAAAGTGACGAAATTACAAGTGCCATTAAAGACAGTTCAATAGCCGCCTTTTCCTTCTGATCTTTTACCTTCCATTCACTGAAAAATTAAAATAGAAAGTTAAAGATGAAAAGGTTTTTATGAAAGATCCTTTTTAATTGTAGTTGATGTCATATTTATTAGCATTTTATGCTGATGTATAGCTCTTTGTACAATAAAGTCATTATTTTATTCACCAGTTATCATCGTTCTTCACCTCGTTTTTAATAGATGACTGAATAGGAAACCCGATTTCATTTTTATAAGTCAATACTTATTATAATGAATTAAAACTTGAAGTTATGAGTATTTATAAAGCATTTTCTTGAAGGTATATTTCAAATATTAATTTCGATCCCGTTATTCATTCATTCTTTATTTAAGTACTTCTAAATACCTACATCTCTTTCTATACCATATAATATATTTTATCAATAACACAGGCACACACAAAAGAAAAGAGTGTTAATTTCCAAAGACGCCATACTTATATTCTTCTGTATTTCGAAATGCTGAATCCAAATCTGGAGTCCGTTTAAGATCATTTGAAGGTAAAATTTCGTATGAAGTCGTTATAGAAGAAATAACTAGAGCTTCCATGGTTTTGAGGGTCGCGGAATTCAAATCCGAGGTTTTTTTCAGCATATCGGCGCAAAATCAAGGGCAAATATGTTTATTTTGCAAGAAATGAATCTACAGTCAAAATTATATTTTTTTGCAAAATAGACATATTTCTCCTTGAAGCGTCCTTGCTTTTGTGCCGATGGAGTGAAACAGACCACAGATTCGAATTCAGCGACTCTCAAAACCATGGAAGCTCTAGTTATTTCTTCTATAACGATTTCATACAAAATTTGACCTTCAAATACTATAAAACCTGACGTGATGTGGTGAAACGGACTCCGAATTCGGCTTCAGCGTATCGAAATACATAAGAATATATGTATAGCGCCATTCGAAATTACCACTTTTTTTATCTGTGCCGGTGTAATCGATTCCCGCAAAATTACAAACTTAGATTTCTGCTGAAATCAATTATCAGTCACGTGAACGTTGACATTACGTCCGGTACACTTCCAGCCATATGCCATTTTCATGTGAAAAACGTTTTAACCTAAAACAAAACACAAATTATTTTGAAAGAAGAAGGTTAAATATAATAAAGTACGTAGGATATTTTATGAATATTTCCTATTACAAAAATCCGTGGAAAATCGGTCATTAAATCGTAATAATTAAATGAATGCGAACCTCCCTGAGTACTTTACTAGAAAATATCACTAGGAATCTGCAGTTATAATTTGAAGTTGATCGGGTAAAAATTGAAAGCGCTAGCGTATCGCCCGTTTTGAAAACATAGTTTCGAAAAATCTACTTTAGAGTTTAATGAACAGAAAAGTTCATTTCATTTTCTTTTTAATTTTTACTCATAATTTCTTTTAGTAAAGATGTATATATATATATATATATATATATATATATATATACACGTATATATATATATATATATATATTCATATATGTATATATATATATACGTAAATATATATACATATATATATATATATATATATATATATATATATATGAATATACATATATATATATATATATATATATATATATATATATATATATATATATATATAGTATACTGAATATGTGTTCTGGTTAATACTTCCGTTGTAGAAGTGGTTTTCTTGCACTTCTACAACCGCAGTGACTACCCAGGTTTTAGACATTTCCTTCGCCAGACAACACTCCATCTTGTCCTAACTCCTCCGGCACTCTGCCAATGGCTAGTAGGAGCCTCTATGAGTCCCCTGGCCACTGACCAGTTGGCACTCCGAGTTCAGCTATTAGACACTGGCTCTTTCTCTCTAATACCTCCAGTCTCAGCATTCACACCTACCTTGGTCCTAATCTCTTTGCTATTGGTGTATCCTCTCCATTAATTAATTAATCCGAGTCTTGTTAAGGCTATTCATTCATGGAAGCTGGCATGGCTAACGACGCGATGCTGTGCTACGGTCACGGAACCTGCGCTCCTTCGGGAGTTCAAGTTAGTCTCCGCCTGTTGCCCTCTGGTGTGAAACCGTAAGGGGTTAGGCCGATCACCATTCCTGCTGCTGGACGCCCAAGGTGCTCACAAATAGTACTACAGGGGCTCGTGGGGTAAATGTATATATATATATATATATATATATATATATATATATATATGTACATATATATATATATATATATATACATATATATATATATATATATATATATATATATAGAGAGAGAGAGAGAGAGAGAGAATATACACTGATGAAAACCTTCTACGGGCACATCAAAAGAATGGATTCTTCAACACTAACAAAGCTAATCATGAAATTTTATGAAGATCAAAGGATAAATAATGCCCATTATCCTTTGATCATCATTATTTATCCATTTCAAAATGGATTGAACCAGTAAAAAAATATTTAAAATCAGACAATACCAATTAGATTTTTGCGATAGTAACACATTCGAACAACATTTTTTGATTGGAAAGCCGGTCGGAGGGAGATTAAAAAAAGGAATGGAGCAACTTGTTTTGATGACAGAAAAAGAGCTCATTGCTCATTCAGAAAGAATTGAACAAGCTTGGGCACAAAGAAAATCAAACTAGTCAAAACAGTGTTAATTTTACTTCGTCTGGTCCTACTGGGCTAAGTTATTACTGTTACTACTAATAAGTGGTATATATATATATATATATATATATATATATATATATATATATATATATAGATTTTCCGATTTTCTTAATAATAATAATAACTTATTGTATAAGGAACAAACAAAGAAACAGACAGACACGTGATTTATATATATATATATATATATATATATATATATATATATATATATATATATATATATATATATATATAAATCACGTGTCTGTCTGTTTCTTTGTTTGTTCCTTATACAAATTCACACAGTTTGACCGATTTTGACCAAACTTGGATTAATGGTAGGTCTTGATACAGGAAGTCTCGTGGGCTAAGTCTAAAATTTCTACGAGCTGTCTGTCTGTATGTTTGTTCCTTATACACATCCACTCCCTTCTTCTGATTTTGACCAAACTTGGCACTCAGGTAGGTCGTGATACGGGGAGTGTCATAGGCTAGGTGAAAAACGTCTACCAGCTGTCTGTCAGTATGTTTGTATGTTTGTTCCTTATATAAAACCACACCCTTCTTCCTATTCTGACCAAACTTGGCACACAGGTAGGTCGTGATACGGGGAGTGTCAAAGGCTAGGTCAAAAACGTCTACCAGCTGTCTGTCAGTATGTTTGTATGTTTGTTCCTTATACAAATCCACACCCTTCTTCCGATTTTGACCAAACTTGGCACACAGGTAGGTCGTGATACGGGGAGTGTCATAGGCTAGGTCAAAAACGCCTACCAGCTGTCTGTCAGTATGTTTGTTCCTTATGCAAATCCACACCGTTTGACCGATTTTGACCAAACGGGGCATACAGGTAGGTCTTGACACGGGTAGATTCATAGGCTAGGTTAAAATCGTCTATTACTCACAGTTCGGAGATCACGAGTTCGAAACAATTAAGTCAGCTTGTTACAGATTTTAATATTAATTATTTGGTTTCTAATTTATTTTTGCTTTTATAGATGCAGAAAGTAGGTGTAGCGTAGCACGCTGGGTAACAACTAGTAATTAATAAAATATATAACAACATACAAAAGCCGGAAGCTTATTATCATTTCAAGGAGAATAAATTGTGTGCAGAAAATAAAAAACGTTTCCGTGGAATGATAAGAAACCTGAATATGGTCAGCCATCAGTTGTACTGGATGTTTTTGTTCATATATATATATATATATATATATATATATATATATACGTATACAAACATTTATACATTCATGAAGGAATTCAATAATCTTTGTATTTATTGACAAAATAACCCAAGGATACATGGTAACTGTAAATATCTTTAAGTGCCTAGAGGCAGCCAGAGGTTGCTAACCTGTAAACCCACATAGCTAAGAAGGAGGTTTGGAATGGGCTCTCTGTATGGGCATGTTGTTTTACCTTTGTTCTAGCCGCTCTCATTACCCACTGTACCACTTCTATAATTAGTCATCTGGGCATGTATACTGCTAGTTATACTATTATTTATAATACAACCCAAAGTTGTGACAATATAAATATAGTGTTTCAAAATTTCCCATTTAAATAGTACTTCCTTTTTTCTTTTCGTACCATGTTATTTGTTCTTTGCCCTATATATTTCGTGGTCTTAATGCCACTTCCTCAGGTGCCAATACATCCCTGGGTGTGGTGAGCTCGCCATCCATATTAAGACCCATATTAATTTGAGACTTAATATGGGTGGCGAGCTCACCACACGCGGGGATGTATTGGCCCCTGAGGAGGTGGCATTAAGGCCACAAAACATATAGGGCAAAGAGCAAATAAAATGGTACGAAAGGAAAAAGTACTATTTTTTTTTATACCTACGCCACGTAAATCCCCCCAAAAGAATAAATTAGATTGGTCAGAAACATGTCGAATAAAATAATCATTCTGTCGGAGAATACTTCCTGAGTCACTATTACATTAATGAAATTAATTATTGGGCAGGAAAGAATTATTGCACCCTTATTGCGTTTATAGAAAAATGTTATTTACACAATAGAAGACAAACATTTTATGTCTTTTAAATAAATAATAATAAAGCTAGTCTTCGACTCAATTAAAAATAAGAAATATAAATACATAAATATATCTGAAGGTATGTGTAATTCCACACACAAGAAAAGATAAATTAAATAAAAATATTTTCTTCTTCGATATTTTCTATTCTATTATAAATGTTTTCAGCTTCGTGCGCTCTCTAGGTATTTATTTAAATCATTAACTAAAGCCTTTTCTAGAGCCGATAAAAGCATTCCCTGAATGGTTTAATCCTTGAAGGACTTTTCATCCCTTGAGCTACTTGTATATATTGACTCGCGTCCGTTTAAGTCCGAAAACATCGTCATCTTTCCGCGTTTCCTTTTATCTCCGTATTGTATTCGGATAGCTTAGAACAGAAACAGTTACTGCTTTGTCTTAATCGTCCGTGAAAAATGTAAACATATGTGAATATGTTATTTGAAATCCCAGAGCGAACTATATGAAATTTTATGCCCCACGGACACTCATAGTATCCTAAGCGGAAATTATTCCATTGAAGCACTGATTTCTACGAATGAGATCGCTCTATCAAGAATCGCATAGGAACCGAATTCGTAGAAAATTTAATTGGCTTTTAAATAGATGTTTTACGTTAGCTACGATTTCCAAACCTGTTTCGAGATACACAAGAATATATCCTAAATCCCGAGAAATATGTTTTCCATTTCCTCGATAATGGTTATAGTCTTGATAATGGGTTCATTAGATTCCCAACGCCCAGTTAACTATAAAACGTGTACCTGGAATCCTTGTAACGCTAAAACGTAAGCGTTACGATTTCTTTTTTCGCGCGAATGTCACCCAAAAACTATGTTCCGGTCGACGGATTCTGCTATTAACGATTTCGACCTTCAAATTACACAAATTATTTTAGTTCGAAATGTCAATAAAATCATTAGCATTATATAGAATGCCTACTGCTCTTTAGACAAAATATGAAAGAAAGAATATATAGCTTCTAGGAGTGAATAAATGTGAAGAGTACAGAGTGTAAATGTGTAAAAGAGCAATGAAAATGGAATTCTAGGTGTCACAATACTCAGCCCTGCTGCAACAAGTAGCTCTAAATATGCAAATAACAATCTCACTTAATACATTGTTTTAAATAAATTGTTCGCCGTACGAAAAGAGCTTGTTTTAACCAATTTTTAAAGTTATTCATATTATCTAGGTTAAAGTGTATAGAGTAAACTCAAAACCTTTTTAATTGTATACAATGCCAAATAAGGAATAGGAATTCTATAGAATACCTAGGCATTTTATACAATGCCGAGGCAATGTGTGTAATATGTTGTAAAAACTAATACTTTCTATACTTTGCCTAAACTGCTTTGCCGGTAACATACATACACACACACACATATATATATACACTAAATAAACCATATATATATATATATATATATATATATATATATATATATATATAAATTAATTTGAACCACCGTTATTATTGTTGTTCTATAAATTCTGAAACGTAAAATGTTCAAGTCGACACATCCGGATTGCGTCAAGAGTTCAACCTCATAAGCGGGTTTCCTCCCTCTGGAAACGCGCTACTAATACTAAACCTTTCAAAGTAATTTTGCTGCCAAAAGTAATTTTAAGTCCACTGAAAATGCAAATATCTGACTTGGAATTGCTTCGTGATCTTAGTTTATTCCTAAAAATACAGATATATTTTAAAGTGTATGCATTAGGTCGAGGAAACTTGATACTTATTTATACTGACATATTGACCCATAGAAAATGTTGATGGCGGATTTGGTGTATGCTTGCAACTAAGCTGAAAACTGGTTTGTTAGATATTCGAATCCTAATACCAAACTTTATGTAGTAAGTATATATTAATTACCAGAACAAAGGTGACAGACAGCTCCTGTATTCTGGAGGCTTAGAGAACATTTCCCCGCGCGACACTCCGATCAGGAAGACTGCACGTAGGCGAACATTAAATGATACTGGCGATTCTTGGATAGTTCCCAGCTGCTGATGGATTTTGGCAGCTGATTCTTAACTTTAAACAAAAGATAGAAATCAGGGACCATTTTACTTCTCTTTGTTTACTCAGTTCTGCAGCCAGAAGTGCTCCATTTACTTTAAAAGTGTCGAGAAGCTTTACACCTCGCGGTGACTGGCTAATTTGTATTTATAATGATTCTTCACAGGTTAGTGGTGTGCACCGGAAGTGTTAGGGTAAGTTATGCAAATATTTGTAGACAAGACTATGCAGGATGTATCGCACCCTGTAGATGACAATAATCCAGGGAGTGAACCTAGACTAAAAATGTAGTTAAATACTTGCCATATATAGTTAAATGTAGTTAAATACGCATGGTTCTATCTCTCTCTGTTTAACCCGGCGGAGGTCGCGTCCCTTTGACACAAGGGAGCGGTTATAAGCGAATACCTTATTATGCACATTCTCGTTATTTTAATGAATTCATATTGCTTTTATCATTTACTATTTTTTAAATTTAGGGTTAATTATGATATCAATTGAGAAACAAATATAATTTAAGCATTTTTGTAATCGGTATTGAATTTACCTTTCAAAACTTGAACAGTACTGACATCTCTTCTTTTCTTAGCATCTCTTGAAAGCATTTGGCTCTGTCTCTTGTTTCAGGAGCAAAAAGTTATATAATTCATTTACTGAAACCATCAAATGTGTGGGAAGATGTTGAATGCATATTCTTATTTTTATGCGGACTGCTAAGAATCCGAATGTGACCATCTCTATAGTTTATAACAGTGTTGGGCATTACTCGAACAAAGTATTATTCGAATGATTATTCAAATAAATTTTTAGTGAATGATGAATAATTCACTGAATTATCTTATTCACACGGTACATCATGAATTATTCTCAGAATTATTCGTTATTCATTATTCGTTATTCATCATTCATTATTCATCATTCGTTATTATTTATTTCTAGTTGGTCTACTGATTAATCCTACTCAAACACACATATATATACATATTTACGGCTGCCAACATCATAATAAATCTATCATTATTCACTAAAATATGTTTATTCTGATTGATCATGCGAATTATTTGTGAATAACATATAAACTTCATTCACAGAATAACGAATAATGAATAAAAGTAATTATTCTTCATTCATTAATAAAATAATACATTTATTCATCATTCTGAATAATTTTTTCCCAACACTGGTTTATAACCATCTCATTTATCCCCGCCACATTCATAAGGGAATAGAAAACAGTTATGGGCCAGCGCCGGGTATTTCTAGAAACGATTAGTGAAGCACGGATTCTATTGACTGTGTCTACTCCCAATTTAGTTACATTATTGATTGATGAATTGAAATCGTTTTCCCTTTATTTCTAAAAAAAAAACAAAGTTAAAATATATTGACTTTTTCACAAGAAAAAAGAAATCTAAATAGTTACAAGACTACTTGCGTGGATCTAACAGACCCCTGAGTATCAAAGCCCTGTTTTAGGAATCTCCAATTCAGTATATATATATATATATATATATATATATATATATATATATACACAGGGTGATTCAGGTATAAGTATCATTAAATTTATCCACCAATAAACCTCCACTTTGTTTGCATGGATTTAATGCTTACTAAACGTAGAAGTTTTTGTGTAAGTATTGAATGTGTATTCCGTTAGGGGGCTGAAGAACAAATTCGCGAAAAAACTGATTCATTCATAAAAACAGAAGTGCGTTATTGGACGTCCAGAAAGTATCTTTTAATAATGGTTTCTAGTGAATTAAATTACTGTTTTTTTAAAGGAAATTTTATCTATTTTGTGATGGTATAATTCAAATGTAATTATCTTGAATAGTTTTTGAGCAATCTTTTCTTATTCATTAAAAAACATGACTACGTTAAAAAAAACAGAAAATTGGACATAGCTCCTTTTCTTTCCGGAATCGGACCATACTTCAAAGGAACTTTTTTGTTGGAAATTATGTCTACAGTCACCTCCTAGAGTTTGGCTACGTAGACCTGAATCACCCTGTATATATATATATATATATATATATATATATATATATATATATATATATCGGGCCGGTGGATATATAACGTCAGCTCGATAACTGCTGACCAGCGATTCTGAGAAGAGCAAGTCTGCGTCTGTCAGACCCATGCGACCGCTGCCGAGTTAGGTATTTGGCGATCTAAAGGTTATTTAGAAATCAAAAACGTGATTTTTGTAGAAAAAACTCAATTTTCTCTGTTTGTAAGCACAAAATCTTGTAAGCCTTGTAAAAAATGTCTTCAAGGCTTCTAAGCGATGTTCCCTACAGTTATACTTAGAAAAAAGCTTTGGGTGGTCTGGGTTTAGTATTGGACGATAGTAAATAAACGGTTCTATTTCACGGCTGCATAAAAAGTTGGATGTCACTCAAGGTTTCAAAAGGTTTGCTTTGAAGTTCCAATTCAGCACCTTTGTCAGTTTTTATTACACTCCTTTGAAAAGTTATGGCTGTCTAGGCGCAATATTTTAGTTGTCAACTAAAATTTATATCATTAGAGTAAATTGTTATCTGATGTTTTAATGGTATTTCGACTGCCAAAGTGATTAACACCAGAGCTTTATATGTTAGAGCCAACCTTTCGCAAACTGGTATGCCACTTGGTCTACAGGAAAAACTCCTCTACACACCCGAACCAAAATCTTACAGGTGTCACAGAGTAGGTCGCAAGGCCTATAGTTATTAAAACATATACGTATATTTTGTAACAAATTGTATTTTTTTTTTTTTTTTGTGAACATTTTTCGAGGCCTTCTTTATCCTCTTATTAACATCAAATCATTGTTTGTCTGCTTACGATCAGTGACTCAAAAAAAAAAGAAAAAAAAGAAAGTATATTTGAAAAGTACAGGAGGCTTTCGATGGTAAAGTAGTGTCTTCACGCCATTCACGCTCCACAAACAGCAACATAATGGCAAAACAAAAATGCCCTGCATGAAATTGAAGCGATTATAAAAGTAATCACATGATGTTTTTAAAGGACTGCCGAACATGATTACTAAAGCAATTCTAACGACAATTGTGTCATTAAAAAATCGTTGTTCAGGCGTAAGGATAGGAGGCAAATCGTATAAAACGATTTGGCCGGTTAAGGAAATCTTCCTCCCTTTTTTTAAAAAATGTTATATGCCGAAATTTGAAAGCAAATATGGCAATACGAATATTGTGCTACACTTACTGAATCAGGTAATTCAGCAAGCCCAGTCAGTAAAAACTGGACCACAATTTTGTTAAATGTGTCGAAAAACGCCTTTTTACCATAATCTCCAACATTTCTAACATTTTACCATAATCTCCATTAGATCATTCTGTAAAGTTATGCCATCTGACATTTATTTTGGACTAGCTGTTACCCGCGTGCCGTTGTACACCTACTTGATATTGTATTAAAAAAAAATGAAGAAAAATCCATGAATATTATCCTGTAAAGCCTGTTCCAGTGTGAGTCCTCGGCTATTTTGTCCTAGACTATAACACGCCCCGGAACAAAACCTACCTGTGTGCCAAGTCTGGTCAAACTCGATCAAACAGTGTGGATTTGCATAAAGAACAAACAGACAAACTGCTGGAAATTATTTATATTGATTGTAGATATACGTTAGGTTTGCTAGGATAACTTGTGAGTGGTTACTAATTGATTTTTCTTCTACATCGAGTTATTCCGAAGAGAAACTCGCTTGGTTGAGTTTCTCAGGCTGTGATGGCTACTTCATGATTTTTTCCTATTATTTTCCATTAAAATGCTGAGAGCTTATGCCTTAGATTGTCATAGGGGATATGGTGGGTCACCGGCATCAGGGATTTTTGTCATTTCAGAGCCTGTTGATAAAATTACCGGCTGCACCGTGGATGTCGGCCCTAATGCCCCATATGTCGGTGCGCTGTAAAAACAACAACAACAACAAATCATGGGCCACCACTGAATACTGAGTCAGTATAAATGTTGTGGCTTCAGGGACCTATGAAAGAATACCCTTCCTGAGAACAGGTAAAAACCAGGTTGCGAAAAACGAACGTGACGTTAAAAATGAAGTACTATAAAAAAAGCCTCCTGTTATTTGACACAAAATTTGTGTGATAAATAAACTATACCAAAAGTAATAATTAAGCTGTGTACGTATAGGGGCAAGGTTAGCTCAGTGGTAGAGAATTCGACTAATGTTCTGAAAGACCTAAGTTCAAAGCTCGGGCGCTCATTGAAGATTTTGTCTTCTGGTGTTCGACGGTTGCATTCGGGGTACCACCCAGCCTATATATATATATATATATATATATATATATATATATATATATATATATATATATATATATATAACTAATCTGTTAATCAGCAAACTCGGCCAATTAGTAGTAGGGTTTTCACTTAATCTTTCCATCGAGACCAAAATATGAATGTGCCCCGCGTGGCAGTAATTTCATTTTCTCGCAACGTAACTACCTAAATGATATAGATGGAGATAGTTAGCCGCTGTAGAGATACGAAGACAGGTATAGTTGGGATTCGGCTAGGAGAAAAACGTCAGACTTTCAAAAACTACTCAACTACTGTTCAACTACTGTATTTTCATTGTTTTTAAAAATAAGATTGGTTAAAATTTATTGTATTGATATATATACTCCGCTCATTTCTGCCTGTCTTTTACTTACTAGTTGTACAATTTCGTTACTTATAAGTTGTATATATTTTTTAGCTGAAGAAGGCTGCCATTGTTGCAGTCGAAACGTCCAAAATACAGATTTCTTTTTGAAAGTCTGACGTTTTTCTCCTAGCCGAATCCCAACTATACCTGTCTTCGTACCTAAATGATATTTAAAACTTCTGAGGGAGAAGTATTTTAAAAATCAATAATCATAGTGGAAGTGGGTTATTACCCAATATTAAAATCCGACGTTAGCCACAGTTATGTATATGTTATTGCAAAAAAAAAAAAAAAAAAAAAAAAAAAAAAAAAAAAAAAAAAAAAAAAAAAAAACCTCATATTTATGTCTTTAAATGTTGATAAGAAAGATGTATCCTGAAAACTATCGAAATTGTATACCCCCTGAAAGCTGGATCCCAGTTCTTATCCCAAGTGTCACAGTTAATGTTTTGTCTTAATCTTCTCAGAAAAGTGTAAAAAAATGTAAAATGAAAACTCAAAGTGCAGCAAGATCTTTTGCGCCACAACAGGAAACTGACACTATCCTAAGGCGAAATTACTCCATTTTAGCACCGAGTTCTCCCAATGAGATCGCTCTATAAATGATTACTTAAGAACAGTAGGTATTATTAGGAACTGTAATAAGCTTAATAGATGCTTTTCATTTATTACGATTTCCTAACCGTTTTCGAAATGTATAAGAATATATCCGGAAATCCCAAGAAAAACCTAGTTTTTTTTCTATTTTCCTTGAAAAAAAATATGTAGATATGGCCTTGGGAATGGCTTTATGAGCATCCCCTCGTCCAATAAATTCAAAACATAGGGCTAATTTCACCCACGAAACCATGTTTTGGTGGATGGATTCTGGTGGTATTTTGGTACCAAATTTTATGTAAATCTGTCAGTTTTGAGCCAGCTAGGGACCGAACAGACACATATAAATTTGAACAAACATTATTTTCTATGGATTCTGAAGCGTGAAGTTTTCTAGTATTGCGGAACCTCCCTGTGGAGGGAGGAAGGAAACGCGCTAAAATACTAAATATAAGTATTACTTAAGATTAATTTAATGCCCAGTTGACTGAATGAACTAATTGTTTATTTATTTAATTTGTCCATTCAGTCGACTGGGATAAATTATTTCTTACTTACTTTATTTGCCTTACTTAAAAAAATGCGCTTAATTTATGAAGCTTCTGCGAGTGTTCTTTTTTTTATCCAGGCATAAATAAATATTGTTGGGGACAGAAATACATACAATATGAGACATGTGCTAATGACCTTGGCAGCCGATAGAGGCAACAAAAAATATCTGAGTTTTCTTAGTAAGAAGCCGTTATTGTTTTTCCGACAATTGAGTATACGAGACATGTTTGATTAAATGGATCCAGTCACCGATACTCCAGAGAATAACAGTTTTTTTTTTTCTTTTCTGATATTATCGATCTGTAATACAAGCTGACTGATCGTTAGTGGAGGCAAAGGTCGGTATGACATACTGTCTAGGGCAAGCTCTTTTTCAGATCACGCCTCGGTGTATACAGACACTACCTGACTCTGGGACTCCCAGAGGTAGGGTTGGTAGGGCATGGAGTGCGTTTATATGGGGATGCGGGGCCGAGTCCTCTCTGCAGTAGGTTGAGTTTTTTTTTATCTATGGGCCCGTTAAAAAAATTACCTGCTCCACTATCGATACTTAGGAAGTGTGGCATCCTTCCCGGCGCAATTGGCCTGGATGATGATACGCCGCACAGTGGTGTGAAACAGGCTTCATCACCAATATTTGAACAGAAATCAATTTATACTTATAGATAAAACTGATATATAATACATATTTTTATTAAATTTATGTACAAAGAAATGGGATTTTATACATACTACTAATTATTTATGAATGAACTATACGATAGTACAAATAAGTTTATTATTTACTAAAGGAATATCTTTTTAAAAATTCGGTATTATTTATCTCGGTTGCTTGATTCGTTAAAGGATTTCTATGGAGAGGAGAAAGAAGGATCAACGCGTCGAAAGACATATTTAACACCAACATTTAATAACAGTTTATTAACAATAAAATAATTTATATAAAAAACCGGCCAATTAGGAGATTATTAATAAATATTTGACATGAAGTTTTTTTACATTTAAAAGTACTAATAAATGTTAGGAAAATATTGGGTCCTTATTCTACAACTAATTAGATAAAAAAAAAATTACTCGGTTCAACTCCATTGAAAAATTCCTGTAAGTTTTCTCTTCGCCTCCTGAATCACTGTGCGCCGTAAGGCCGGCCATACACGTTCCGGTATACCGGAGAGGTATACCTGCGCAGGTCTACCTCTCCGGTATACCTGAACAGGCGAGAGGCCACACACGCTACGGTAAACCGGACGGGTGAAGGATTTCTACAGTCTAGAAATAGACGAGCCGACAAGATTCCTTTGGTGGGTTTGTTAGTGGCTATAAGCAGCAAAACAATGCGAAAACGCACGGTTTTAGTATTCTTTGCTCTTTACTCACCACAAACAGGGTTTTGATCAATGCAATTCTCGATAATTTGGTTCCGTTTTCAGAAAGACATGATTACTTTAACTGGTAATACTACCTTTAAACTTTATTTTACAATTTTGTATGGGTTTAATTGCTTCTTTAACTAATCACAATTATATAAATTTTATATGTGGCAGAATAGTTTTTAAATGTGCCAAAAATTCGATTTTTCAACTGAAGTCCCGATACGTTTTGAAAAAGTTAAATAGAAAAAAAAAACTTTTCACTTCATGAACTTGAAAATATTGTTTTTTTGGAACTTGGAACTATTGTTTTTTAAAGCGGGCGATACAATAGAGCCTTCAATTTTCACTTGATCAACTTCAAATCTTAATATTGATTTATTCGCAATGCATAAATTGGAGAAAAATACTTTGATTTTGATGACACAAGGTATTAGTCCTTAATAGAGCTAAACTAAATAGCTTTAGGCTTAAAGGCCTATGACACGCGAATAGAGAGAGTAGATAGGGAAGAAAGCACAAAACGAAGCTCTTTAGTCGGAGAATTCGCCTAAACTAATCTCACACCTGCCCAGGTATACCGGATGACCCCCACACACGCTCCGGTCTACTCGCCTGCCCAGGTAAAAAGAATTGAATTTTGATTCTACTCCGGTATACCTGTACAGGTCGCTACGCTTGCGCAGGTATACCGGAAGGGCTGGCACACACGCTCCGGTTTACCTCCTCAGGTCACCTGTACAGGTAAACCTCTCCGGTATACCGGAACGTGTATGGCCTGCATAAAGAAACAAAACCTAATACCTCTAGTTATCCATCCCACATATGCTATGTAGGTCATATGTAAGAAGCTTTACACGAACTCAAGGTGATATTCAGACAGCTATATCATTGTCATGTGTTTAAAACAAAAATTTACTTTCTTCTCGTTTCTTTCGAAGACAAGTAGTCGATAAAACACCACGTAGAATTCCAAGGTCCATGTTATTTCATGTTTTAAACTCTCCTGGTTATGACCGTGTTTAATTGGTTTTCGTCGGCCTCTCCAGCCCTCTGATTCATCTATCCTTCCCGCACTTTGAAGTTCCGTGCTGCCAATCAAATCTTCTGCCTTCCTTTGCATGACGGGTGTCCATTCTTATGAACACCGGTATACGTAATATATATATATATATATATATATATATATATATATACTCAATATAAAATCAAACTATAAATAACAATACGGCTAAAGCTGCTAAATTGTTGCTGAACAAAAAAATAATACCAGTTCCTACAGACAACGCAAGTATGCTCGCGGACAAAATAAACAGCGCACCATTAATTATTCAATTATTTTGCCGCCCAAGCACAAGAAGAAATAAAAACAATTTTTTAATGTAATTTTCCTATTATTAATGATCATTCCTTAAAAGGTGCAATGAGATTTTTTTTATGTCCATGATTGTACAATACAATAGGTGCGATTGAATCCTTTAACGCGTGTATCCCATCACAATATATATGAACACCGTTCATTTTAATTAAACACTGTTGTTGACCGATGCAATGAAACGATATAAACTGTTGCTGCCAGACAAAAAATGTGATCCCAGACGATAAGACAATAAGTGTGAGGTTCAGGTGGGAAGTATTCCAAATAAGTCAGTGTTTGGCTGGGTCCGTCGCCAATTCGCTATGTATAGCCAAGATGGCTGCTCCTCTCCCAAAAGGGGATGACCTCATTATGTTTAAATACAAGCAGGTTGCCCGGACAGCAATGGGAGAAATATGGAATGGCCTTGGTTTACGGTAGGAGTACCCGTACGTGTAACTTGCCCGTTGTTGGCTTTCTGAAGGGATTCTTGAGCCGGAGAGACTTGTGCAGAGCATAGAAGAATTTGGTTTGCTCCTATGTTATTGCTCTCCGTCAATGGACCTCCCAAGTACTTAAATTGACGCAGAGCTAGGAAACGTGAGCTCTCTTTTTACCGGATTTCCGGTACCATCGGCCAAAAATAATGGAAAGTCGGTGGGTATGTATAATTTTTCCCTGAGATGTTTGTTAGTTTATGTAGGATACTGTGCAATTCATTATCCGTATTATCCTGACTTCATGTTGGTTCGCCTTGTTTAGTCGTTAGATGTCAATGGGAAAGTAGAGAATGGCCAATATAGTGACCACTTAAGACCAGTTCTTCTCTCCTGTTTCCTTTAATGAAGGAAGATCATTTGATTACTGTTTGATTAATTTGATTTGTTGGTGGTTAATGCTGCTTCGTACTATCTGCTGCTGCATTTGTATGTCATTAGCTCTTCTTAAGTTGCCTCATAAGTTTCTATGTTTGGAAATTCCTCGCCTTCTTCGTGTTTGCCGGCGTAACAATTACTGTCGCGTTTAAACAAGCTTACTTATTGAATTTACGGCCATACCTAAGCTTTCTGATCCTATCAACGCCCATATCTGTTAGTATGAAGGACAGCGCCCTCTCGCACAATTCTATGTGTCTTCCATTATCTGGCATAGTCATCTTCAGGTTAAGACCCTTGAACCGGCACTGGGCATCAAGAACTACCCGAGACCACGCCCCCTAGATCCATGATCCGGCAAAACGCGGGAAACAAATCCGGCGAGAATCGTGGATTTAATCAGCTTCCCCCAATTCCCCAATCAAAAGATTGAACGAGTTCGTTAACCAACAAAATCGGTCTATCCGGAGGGGGGGGGGGTTTACTCCGGAGCCAAAGTAGTTATTTGCCAATACCAGACGTAATTTTTGTTATATTTCAACGAAACTCGGTATTCGTTCTGGTCAACTATAGAGAAAAATGTGTTGTACCCTCAACTGGTAACATCCAAATTTTGTACGTTATAAGTAACATGCGTCTGTGAGACGTGTGCATTTATTTATCTATCTAGGTTATTTTAAGCAAATTATTTAGGAATGCACTCGACAATACCCAATTCTTAAGTACTTAGTTATGCATCTCCTGCGTGACGGACTTTTTGCACTTTTCTCCGAAGGAAAGTAGCTAATTGAGGTTGCACTCATGACGGAATTTTTGAAAAATTTCTTCGAATCTTTTTCGATCCTACCTAGACACCGAAAATGACCCCAGTTAAAATGTGTGTGTGTGTGTCTGTGTGTGTGTGTATATATATATATATATATATATATATATATATATATATATATATATATATAGTTATAAATGTGTCCGTTAACACGATACAGGCCAGAGTTTTTGTTTTTTCGCCACGAAGCTTGGCATGTAGTACACCCTCATCGAACGAGTTCGTTAACCAACAAAATCGGTCCATCGGGAGGGGGGGGGGTTTACTCCGGAGCCAAAGTAGTTATTTGCCAATGCCAGCCATAATATCTGTTATATTATAGTTACGAAACTCGGCATTCGTTGTGGTCAACTGAAGAAAAAAATGTGTTATAAAAATAAACTAAATCGCTTGACTACATGGGCGTATATAGAAAATAATTTCGGGAGGGGCTGGGAAAATTTCGGGGGGGGGGGGCGGCTGAGACCATTTCCGGGGTATGGAATACTAAAAATTTAGAGCTTGGAATAGTTTTAGGCAACTAAAACGCTCTTACAAGTAAAATAAAATATTTTTTATAAACTAAGTGATCTTATTTAATTTATTTTTAAGGGTTTTACGACAAGTTTTTTTCCATCAAATCAAAATTTCGGAGGGGGGCTGCAGACCCCTCATCCCCCTCCTCCTTAAATACGCCCATGCTGGTAATATAGTATGACGGAAACCGTGCTATAATATACTGCAAAAAATTATGTAGTAGTGTTAATTTTGCTGATACATTATTTAACGCAATTACATGACTACTTATCTGCCGTGACGAAGCACGGGTATTCGGCTAGTAGTACTTTATTTTTAATGTCACGTTCGTTTTTCACAACCTGGTTTCTACCTGTTCTCAGGAAGGGTATTGTTTCATAGGTCCCTGAAGCCACAACATTTAGGGAGGGGCTGCAGCCCCTTCAGCCCCCCCCCTTATATACGCCCATGGTTGTCTAGAAGGGGGGTGGGGTTTACTCCGGACAGAAATTACTAATTTCCTTATACCGGTCGTAATTTCTGTTATATTGAACCGAAACTCTTTATACGTCCTGGCTACCTAATAAGAAAGAATTGAAGTAAAAATGAACTAAATCGGTCTTTCGGAAGTCGGGGCGAGGGGAGAGTGACTGTACAATGCTTGAATAGAATTCTCCCGCCAAAAGCTCCCACTAGGTGAGAGAGTTGTTGAGTTCAGATTTCAACCACTAGGGGGTGCTGTATCTCCTTCCTGCACTATTAATGTATCCTGTTCCTTTTATTATTCATCAAGAACAATTGGTAGAAGTGTGAAGCTTTTTTATATTTATTAAACCTTAACTGGTAACATCCAAATTTTGTACGTTATAAGTAACATGCGTCTGTGAGACGTATGCATGGTAACAAATGTTTTTGAGGGTAAATATTTTGAAAAAACTGTTTATAATGAAGGCATAGTTTATTAAAATAATTAAAAAAATAATTTTCATCGCTACGTATTAAAATCAGGTCTAAAAACTTGCAAACATTCATCGCTCTTGGAGCTCAAGTATTGCATACTTTTCTTCAACACTAGCCATAATGGATTTTATGCATTTGTAAGCTGGTTGTGTTCTTTATGAGTATGGACTTTACTGGCGTCTTTTCTATTTGGGAAAATAATCACAAATTTCCTAAAACCTGCCAATTTTTTCTTCACGTTCCCCAAGCCCAAGAATATCTCGTCCCATTTTCTCGACGTCATCTTGGATGTTCAACAATTATTAAACGACGTCACCTTTTTTATCAGAATTTTAGGCGGAATTCCCCATTTTTTTCTTATAGTGCGAATGATTCCAATGATGTGCATCCATTCATTTACTATTTCAGGAGAAGAAAGCTCATTGATTTACTACGTACCTCAATCGTTTCAAGTAATAAACGCCTGTGAGACGAACATGAAAATGAGCGCTATTAGTAACACGCGTCTACTAGACGTTGTACTTTTTAGTAGGATGTAGGATGCAAATTTATTTGGGCGAGTAACTGCGAGGTTTTTACTCCCTAGAATTTATTTACGTATGTTTTACATTTGTCGACAAATATTATTTATTTATGAGAGTTTAAAGCAGTTTATATATACCGCAGATTATTAAGAAGTTGATTATGTTGTCAATAGCATGCTGACAATTTTTAAGAGCCTCAGGTGCATTCCGAGGTATATTAAGCTCCCTGAACCCCCGTACTTTTTAGTTAGAACCTTACTACTACCACAAAATACAATTGATCGGGTTAAAATTTCACTAGCGTTTTTTATCTAACGTGAGTATACACTGGGGGTTTAATTTTATAAATAGCTCTAAGCACCACAATGGGGGAAAATACTATACGTAGGCGTCTCTCAGACGTATGTTACCAGTTGAGGGTTAATTAGTACCAGACATACACAAAACTCTGGAAGGAAATTAATTACATAATTAATAATTGAAACAGTTGCTCATTACAAATCTAAAAGAGCAGGACTATTGATGTTTTTATTTTTTTTATATTTATTTATTGGGGATGATGATGTTGCGTGTCATTAGCTAATAGCATATTTTCCTAATTTTTTGATATATATATATATATATATATATATATATATATATATATGTTTTTTTTTTAAAGCAAATTATTGAGGAATGCACTCGCCACTACCCAAATTCTGAGGAAAGTGCTTTATTATTTATTATAAATAATACTTATTTGTCGACTAGTTTCTGGCACTTGGCCTTCTTTCACAATACATCTTTTCTTATAAATAGTAGTCTTCATTTAAATAAATAAGTCCTAAACTATCAAATAATAAAGTAAAGTTTTTTTTAAAAAAATCTTAAAGGAACAATCACCAGCCATGGCTTGTTTCATACAGTCACATATTTAAATATTTTAGTATATGTTATACGTAATCTTACTTTTCTTAACAGAGTGAATAGGTAAGTTTTTCTACACTATCAGCCACGCCCCCAAGGATTTCTTATGATTATAATTTCTGCCTTCTTGAGTCACATATTCGGCACTCTGTTAATATGTGGTTCACAGTCATACGTACGCTGCAGGATTCACACATTGGGGGGTGGATCATTGAAAAGAAGAATGAATTTGTTAGCTTTTTGTTACCAATGCACAAGTGATTTAAGACTTCATGTTTTCGAGTTATTTTTTTTTTTGTGTGTTCGAAGCTTTAACTATCAGTTTTTATTTTTCTAAGTTTGTTGTTCTAATTTGCAATGGAGTTTACCAGTTTTAGCAGACTAATTACTTCATATAGTTAATAAGATAATTGTTCGCGACCGTGTGGGTTTGAAATCCTTTATTTATAATACTTTTCGCAGGGGTGCCAACCTCCTCGTTCTCCTTGATTCCCAAGTGGGCGGGACCGTACAAAATAACTTGTTTGATCATTATAGTTAACTTCTACTATGGTTTCATGAGTAAGTGTCATCAGAGGATGGCTTGAGAATGGATTTCTTATAGCAAAAAGTAAAAAAAAAAATGAATCGGTAAATATTAATATGTAATTGGGAGATGTAGTAATATTTATCTCCCAAAAAAAAGTATCGCTAAAAAAAAAGGCCAAGTTCCAGGCCCCTCCCCAAAACAGTTTGCCAATGAACGTTATGATATCATAGTATTGGGCCAAGTTTTAGGCTTTTAATACCTTGTGAAGAACCTAATAATACCCTCTCACTTATTTGTGCATGTCCAACTTGGCCAGTTTTCGTTAAATGATGGCCACAGTAGCGATCGGATTTATTATAAAATGTCTGGCATTTAAAGATTCAGGTCCTTAGGGTAACGATTCAGGATTATTATAAGTTCTTTGATGACATAAAACGATCGGGTTTGTATGAACTCTATGTCAGTAAAAGCGGCCACGGCCGTATGTAAGTTAACGCATACTGGCCAAGTTTGAATTGCACAAATACGTGAGAGGGTATTATTAGATTCTTTACAAGGTATTAAGAGCCTAAATCTTGGCCAATACTATGATATCATAACTTTCATAGGCAAACTGCTTTTGGGAGGGGCTCTAATACGGCGCATGGTGAAGAGGTACAGGTAGAGGTAGAAGTAGAGGTAAGAGGTAAGAGGTAAGAGGTAGAGGTAGAGGTAGAGGTAGAGGTAGAGGTAGAGGTAGAGGTAAGAGGTAGAGGGAAGAGGTAGAGGTAGAGGTAGAGGTAGAGGTAGATGTAAGAGGTAGAATTAGAGATAGAGGTAAGAGGTAGAGGTAGAGGTAAGAGGTAGAGGGAAGAGGTAGAGGTAGAGGTAAGAGGTAGAAGTAGAGATAGAGGTAAGAGGTAGAGGTAGAGGTAGAGGTAGAGGTAGAGGTAGAGGTACAGGTAGAGGTAGAAGTAGAGGTAGAGGTAAGAGGTAGAGGGAAGAGGTAGAGGTAGAGGTAGAGGTAGAGGTAGAGGTAGAAGTAGAGGTAAGAGGTAAGAGGTAGAGGTAGAGGTAGAGGTAGAGGTAGAGGTAGAGGTAGAGGTAAGAGGTAGAGGGAAGAGGTAGAGGTAGAGGTAGAGGTAGAGGTAGATGTAAGAGGTAGAATTAGAGATAGAGGTAAGAGGTAGAGGTAGAAGTAAGAGGTAGAGGGAAGAGGTAGAGGTAGAGGTAAGAGGTAGAAGTAGAGATAGAGGTAAGAGGTAGAGGTAGAGGTAGAGGTAGAGGTAGAGGTAGAGGTAGAGGTAGAGGTAGAGGTAAGAGGTAGAAGTAAAGATAGAGGTAAGAGGTAGAGGTAGAAGTAGAGATAGAGGTAAGAGGTAGAGGTAGAGGTAGAGGTAGAGGTAAGAGGTAGAGGGAAGAGGTAGAGGTAGAGGTAGAGGTAGAGGTAGAGGTAGAGGTAAAAGGTAGAAGTAGAGATAGAGGTAAGAGGTAGAAGTAAGAGGTTGAGGGAAGAGGTAGAGTTAGAGGTAAGAGGTAAGAGGTAGAGGTAGAGGTAGAATTACAGGTATTGATAGAGGGAGGGTCGCATAGTGAAGAGGGTTACCGCGCTGCTTTCCCAGTTTCACATGATTTGAGGGTCAGTCTTCAACTGTGTTGCAAGAAGGGAGGCTGTTGGGATAGTTTATTTTTTTACAATGTTAAGTCATAGTAGTGAAGATAGTGATGTCATGTCTACAGCGTGTAATTGGTGTCTAATTGGCACTTTAAGTAATCGGGATTTTAGTGCTCATCCCATAAATCAAGTGCGACGAGATTTGGAAAAACATCACCACATTCTTTTGCAACTTAAAGAATACCCAGACAAATTTCAGGAATACCTGAGGATGACTCCTGAAACATTTTCATACATTTGCGACAGCATATCACCATAAGCTTACCAGTACTATGCAGTTCAGCTGCTACTGCCTTTCAGTCTTTCTCATAAAAATTATTGTTGTGGTGGTTTTTGCACCGCGATAATCAAATCTTCTTTCATTTCACTAGCGTTAATAGCTTTTCACAATCCCAAAACACTAATCTCAAATTTTCTAGAGTGAAAATACAACACAAACGACCACACGTGCGGCAGAGGGTGGAATTGGGTGGTAGAGGACTTGAACAGACCAATCACGGAGAAGAAACTTGATAGACCGCGCTGTAGACCGCTCAAAAAATTTGTCTTCAAAAGCGGGCGGGCGGGACCTCCTAGAGGCCCGCGAGGTACACCTCTACCTCTTCCTCTTCACTAAACGAATGCCCATTACAAACGATGTGTTTGTGTTACATAGAGGTACCTCTACCTCTGCCTCTTCCCTCTACCTCTACCTCTACCTCTCCCTCTTCACTGTGCGAGTACCCTAATATACACACAGTGTGCTTAGGCCGGAACTTGGCCTGGCGCACTACCGTGAGCCTAGATAATTAAGGCCTTCGTTAGGGTAGTTGCATGGTGAAGAGGCTGAGGTAGAGGTAGAGGTATTGATAGAGGGAGGGTCGCATATTGAAGAGGGTTGGGTTACCGCGCTGCTTTCCAAGTTTCAAATGATTTGAGGGTCTGTCTTCAACTGTGTTGCAAGGGGAGGGGTTCTTAGGATAGTTTATTTTTTTACTATCTAGGCGCACGGCAGTGCGCCAGGCCAAGTTCCGGCCTAAGCATACTGTGTGTATATTACAGGCGGTCTTAGAGCCGATTTTTACCCTCTCATAACTTTCAACCAGGTAAAGATAAAGTTATGAAATTTTACACAGGTATTATACTACTAGATGTGAGTAAAACTAGAAAATTTCATAATTCTACATCGAATAGTTTCTGAGATATAAGCGATCGAAAATCGGGATTTATAGGACTCACTCACTCACTCACTGACTCATCAAAATTATTAGGCACTTCCCATGATGCTAGGGACTTGAAATTTTGCATGAAGATAGATATGAAGACGTTATTAAAGGAAAAAATCGAAAAATCGCGAAAAGTTGTGTTTGACTCCGCTTCCGGGGCGGGGCGTGCCAGTTTTGTACTTCCTTCGGAAACCCATCATTCCGTCCGAAACCCATGATGTGGGGTATCAAATGAATTGTCTCGGTATGAAGAACAGATGCTTTAAGAAACAATTAGACGCATATAGGCTCGGTAAAAATCTTATACCAGCTGTCTGTCTGAATGTTTGTTCCTCTTACAAATCCGTACCGTTTGACCGATTTTGACCAAACTTGGGACACAAATGGGTCTTGATACGGGGAGAATCATAAGCTAGGTTAAATTGTCTATCAGCTGTTTGTCTGTCTGTTTGTTCCTTATACAAATACACACCGTTTGACCGATTTTGACAAAATTTGACAGACATGTCGGTCTTTCTCCGGGTAGTTTCATAGGCCAGTCAAAATCGTCTATCAGCTGTCTGTCTGCATGTTTGTTCCTTACACAAATTCACTCCATTTGACCGATTTTGACCAAACTTGGCACACAGGTAGGCCTTGGTCCGGGGAATGCACTAGGCTAGGTAAAAAAGGTCTTTCAGCTGTCTGTATGTATGCTTGTTCCTTATACAAATTCACACCGTTTGGCCTATTTTGACCAAACTTGGCACGCAGGTAGGTCTTGATACGGGAGTGTCCTATTACCTATGACGTTTTTTACTTTTTGTTCCATCGAAATGCCATCATTCCTTCTGAAACCCATCATGTGGGGTATCAAATGAATCGTCTTGGTAAGGAGAACCTATATTTGATGTTTTAAAAAACATTTCGACATATCTTAACAAAAACAGTTGTGACTTCTTTCTTAAATGTAGTAAATAAAGTCGTGGGGGTTCACTGCATAATACACTTCAAAGCAGATACTAAGTTTTTCAAAGTCGAGCCATCTAAATTACAAAGTTTAGGATTACAAACCCAAAATGTATCGTCTTTGTTCTTATCTTTTTCTTGAAGGCCTTCTGCACTTTCCCTATTGTGATCTTTATCCTCGGGATAAGGTTCCTGTGTTTTACAGTGTAATAGTTTAGTTAAGAGAGCAATCAATTTGTCCTCTAGTAATGTCATCTGGAAGAGCTTCTAACTTTTCTAGTCTAGTGATTAGATGTATGTAGGTTGATAATTGGTATCAAATATCAAGCAGTAAGGAGAACCTTATGCAGAATCCAAAGACCCTGGTTTTATATGAAGTACAAAAGCCAGTAGGTATGCGGCAATCCGCATACCTACCTGTAATTCTATTTAATACTTAGAAAAAAGTAATGAGATCCCAAAAAAAAACAACATAAATGTGAAATAGAGGCCAAGTTCCTGCCCCACAAAGAAACACTCCCTTCCTCAAAAATATCCCCTCCTAAAACCCCCCAAAAACGCCTTACCATTCTACACTCCAAAAAATTAGTATGAGTTGGTGTATTAATTCAACCAAAAATATTTGCCAATACAAGAGATGATACAAGAAAGAAATGTCCAAGTTCATTACTTGGAAGACCTCAAAGTTACTTACTAAGATCAGTAAAGACACTTCAACTGACCTTTAAAAACAACAATAAAAATACTTATATCCAGTTACTAAAATATCACTTTCCTCAACCAGGTATATTCTTAAACTTGGCAATGTTTTTTTTGGTGCCGAAATTATCTTCAGAGAAAAACTAAACATTGCCAAGTTTAAGAATATACCTGGTTGAGGAAAGTGATATTTTAGTAACTGGATATAAGTATTTTTATTGTTGTTTTTAAAGGTCAGTTGAAGTGTCTTTACTGTTCTTAGTAAGTAACTTTGAGGTCTTCCAAGTAATGAACTTGGACATTTCTTTCTTGTATCATCTCTTGTATTGGCAAATATTTTTGGTTGAATTAATACACCAACTCATACTAATTTTTTGGAGTGTAGAATGGTAAGGCGTTTTTGGGGGGTTTTAGGAGGGGATATTTTTGAGGAAGGGAGTGTTTCTTTGTGGGGCAGGAACTTGGCCTCTATTTCACATTTATGTTTTTTTTTTTGGATGTTAAGTAACACTAGTGAAGATAGTGGTGACATGTCGACAGTGTGTAAATGGTGGATAATTGGCACTTTAAGTAATCGGAATTTTAGTGCTCGTCCCATAAATCAAGTGCCACAAGATTTGGGAGAATATCACCATCATTTTTTGCAACTTAAAGAATACGCAGACAAATTTCAGGAATAAATGACGATGACTCCTGAAACATTTGCGACAACATATCACCATAAGCTTACCAGTACTATGCAGTTCAGCTGCTACAGCCTTCCAGTCTTTCTCATAAAAATTACGGTTGTGGTGGTTTTTGCACCGCGATAATCAAATCTTCTTTCATTTCACTACCGTTAATAGTTGTTTACAATCCCAAAACACTAATCTAAAATTGCCTAGAGAGAAAATACTACACAAACGACGACATGTGCAGCAGAGGGTGGAATGGGGTGGTAGAGGACTTGAACGGACTAATCACGGAGAAGCCACGTCATAGACCGCTCGAAAAGACAAACAATTTTGTCTTCGAAAGCGGGCGGGCGGGACCTCCTGGAGGCCCGCGAGGTACACCTCTACCTCTACCTCTTCACTATGCGAGTCCTCATTACAAACAATGTGTTTGTGTTACATAGAGGTACCTCTACCTCTTACCTCTACCTCTACCTCTACCTCTTCACTATGCGAGTACCCTTATGATTTTGGATGTAAAGATACTACATCACTTATTGCTAAGAACATCTTGTTTCTGGTGTTGGAGAATAACTGGTGCTATACCATACTTCTTAGAACTGTCAGTAATAATATCTTTTGTCAATTCATTTCTTCTTTTAAGAAACTTCTATTTGTATATACATATATGGATTTCTTTTTTAAGAATTTGGTTAATGCTAAGTTGATACTAGGAAAGTGTAGAAACCACTTCTCTGTAGCTCACAGCACTATGTAGAATGGGTGGTAAAGTAATATATGTAATATTAAACTTAAATGGACTCTAAATGAATGCTTTCTGGACTGTCAGGTGGTGTTTTCTGGGTCCTAGATGTATCTGTTAAGCGGATGATGTTTGAAGGATAAGATTGTGTGTGTTGTATAATTTTTTCCTGGGATGTCTGTTTATGTCTGAATCTGTGTAATTCATTATACTGACTACATGTTGGTTCGCCTTGTTTAGTCAGTGGATGTCAATGCGAAAGTAGAGAATGGCCAATATAGTGACCGCTTAAGACCAGTTCTTCTCTCCTGTTTCCTTTTATGATGGATGATCATTTTTTTTATGTTTGATTAATTTGTGGAAGTTTATTATCGTTAATGTTGCTACATACTGTCGGTTTTGTTAAATATCTCATTAGCTCTTCCTAAGTTGCCTCATGTGTTTCTATGTTTGAGAATTCTACGCTAGTTTTTGCTGGAATAACAATTACTATCGGATGTAATCAATCACACTTATTGAATTTACGTGCTTACCTCAGCTTTCTGATCCTATCAACGCCCAAATCTGTGAGTATGAAGGACAGCGCCCTCTCGCATAACTCTATGTGTCTTCCATTATCTGGCATATTCATCTTCAGGTTCAGTCCCTTGAACCGGCACTGAGCGTCAAGAACTACCCGAGACCACGCCCCCTAGATCCATGATCCGGCAAAACGCGGGAAAAAAATCCGGCGAGAATCGTGGATTTAATCAGCTGTAACAATAGCCAGGCTAAGACTGGTCTTCGGCCAGCCTGGCATCCCCTCCCGTTGTCAGAGCTGCCAATATTTCTGTTGGTAATTGGCACCCCTTACCAATATCCTGTCCGCTCATATAACTAATGTTTATGCAGAATTATATCTTATTTTATTTATATGAAAATAAATTCCTATTTATATTGTTATAGTTGCTATTTGATATTGTTACACACTGATTTAATTTAGAATATCTCAGCAAATATTATTTATTTGATAAAATGCCAACCAATAATATTTAGGTACTGTTTATATTGAAATCGTGGTTTATTGTTTTACTATAACTGGATGTATTCAAACATTTAACTTATTATTTAGATGTATTTGAACCGAGAAAATCAATACTATTTATTTTCATTGGTTTCGATGTTTCTTGGTTCATACAAGAAAGGGTGACAATGGATGATCAGAGACAAGTCAAGACTAGTCGAACGAAATCAGAAGCGAAGGAAGTGGTACAGAGAGTTGGATATATTGGTGTAGGGATGCAAGGGATGGGCAGTAACGAAAGTAAAATTCCCAATAACAGCATAAAAATAAGAACATACCAATTTAATTTTCCTTTTTTCTCTCTTTGACCAAAGCGAACCCTATGATTACAATTTCTTCTCGAAAGAATAAAATATGAATTAACCAATAAGAAACATGTGTTGTAAAAAAATATAAATAGGTCTATTATAAATTGGGGTTTACTCCGGAAAAAATAAAAATAAAAATTATCAATTGAGTAATCTGTTCATTATGAATATGAATTATGAAAATTCCAAAACTATTCATGTTTATTTTGAATTTTTATAGGTTATTTTAAGCAAATTATTCAAGAATGAAGCGTAGACTACCACCTTTCGGAGGAATGTGCTTAGTGATGCAGCTCCTGCGTGGCGGATTTATTTTAATGCTATGTCAGCCCTAGAGGTAATTAACTCCGTTTCTTTGTGTGGTGGTTGTTCTTTAATGAGTACCTAATAATATGTAGTTAGCTATTATTAGATTTTTATTATTCAATGTTTTATTTGTCTACAAATGATTCAAACGGAGAATATTGAATGTCCTGAACGTACAATTAAATTTTCTTACTTAACTTCGAAAGCCATTGGAAAGTCAAAAACCCGCTTCATTTGGTTGATGTGGAGTCGAATGTTGGTGTGTTAGTTACTCATAATGGTTGACATTTGTCAAGATGTGTTTTATAGTGAGCAGTGCATTGCACGAGCTACAAATTGGTCGAGGGTCCTTTTACATGAGGAAAGAGTATGTGATTTATGTATGAACAATTCTCAAACGGGTTAATTTTATGTAATTTGATGAAGTTGTTAATGGCTTATATTCTTGCTAGTAGTTATCCTTAAGTACCATTAGAAATCATATTATTTTCAGCTACAAGTAACCTAACGCCCAGATCTTATCTAGTAAACACAAAGTCACAACACCGAATACATAATACAGCGCACTTTAACAGAACGCCTCGCTCCTACACTGCGGACAATATCATATTCTGTCCACACTAAAGCCGTTCTAACTCTAACGGTGCGGGATAACGCTAAAAGTCACAGTACAGGGTGAGTAGTTCGTTCTGATCAATGGTTCTTACATCCATCTGGGGGTCCATCTTCATGGCATCTGGAAATTTTTATCAGTGCCACATCTCGAGCGCCATGAAGAGATTGGTTCCAAAATAAAAGGGAAATATATTGGGAATACCTGCGTACGAAAGTATAAAAAACTTCGACTCACAGGAGCTGCGTCATCTTAGCGCACAGACTCGCATTTTCTGTGACAAGTTCTTTGAAAAATACTTTCATGCGCAAAAACTCAATAGTTATATATCTTCTGGGCACAGCTGTAACATTCTAGACTTGAATAACTACTAACAATGTGGCAGACAGAAATAGACAATATCGTCCTAATAAGAAATAATCTGTAAGCTGCCAAATAAAAAATGTATTATAGAACAGACAGCTAACAGAATTAAAATTAGGATTCTTAAAATAAAAAAGCAAAATAATACCTGCAGCTGTTTTTGAACGATTCTTTTGCCAAATTGTTGATTTGCGTGTATGTTTCATCCAAGTGATTCTCGCTCCAAGAACAAGTGCAATACTATTGATAACAATTTAAAAAAAAAAAAAAAAATAAAAGGAGTATTTATTAAACGTTAGATATCTAAGTATTTTGGTTATCATTGTGTCACGAGGCGGAATATGCGGCCACTACATTGGATTTATAAAATGAATTATCACAAATCAATTAACAATAAAAAAAAAACTGAAATAGGCTTAAAAGATTTGTTCATATTTTCTAAGTGAGTAAATGATGGTTGCTATGAGATAGTCTGTAAATATTATTGAGGTTGCACTCATGCTGGAATTTAAAAAAAATGCAACTCAGTGTTCGTTGTGGTCGGGGCATTTTCAGCTATTTAGAGTGCGAATAGACACACACAAACACACACAAACACACACACACACACACACACACACACACACACACACACACACACACACACACACACACACACACACACACACACACACACACACACACACACACGCACGCACGCACGCACACACACACACACATACACACACACACACATATATATATATATATATATATATATATATATATATATATATATATGTTATACATATGATTTGAAACGTGGCCATTTCTGGTAGTCACCTTCGCATTTCGTCGACATCTTAAGCGGGTTTTCTACCATCGAGGGAGGGAGGAAACGCGCTAAAAGTGCACTTTAAGAGAACGCTTAGCTCCTAGACTTCAGACGATATCATATTCAATCCACACCCTAGGCCTACTATCTATGGAAGGCATCCAGGGTAATTAGTTCGTCCTGATCAATGGATCTTGGGATTTGGTTTTTTTTTTATCAGTACAATATGTCGAGTGCCATGAATAGGTTAGTCAAAAAATTCAAGGGATATATATTGGAAAATCCTCCATTAAAAAGAATAAAAAAACTCCGCTGGTGGGAAATGCCGCCACACCCCTCCCAAAGCCCAGCGGAGCAGCATAGGCAAAATCATGATCCTTGAGCATTAAAGAGTTCTAGTGAAGTACTTCAAGAAGGAAAATTGCACCTCCCATAATTCTATTACATATTAATATTGTTATCCAGGGTTAGCTGAATTAGTTAAGTGGGTCATAGGAGGCGAGGGAGAGGAACGAGCTTACCTTGTAAGTTTACACTGCAAACACTGACGAGGGTGGGACCTAACTCTATACTCTCTCTCAAATGAGGCAGTTTCTGACACTCAAGGTAAGACCTTGGTGGACTGCTTCGAGAATTTCTTATCTCGCGAAAGAAGTCCGTACCGCAGGAATTACGTGAGCCAGTGGTTGAAATAAATATAAGCATTTATTTACAAATTGCCTAAAACATATGAAATAGTCTCTTCCTGTATAGGGACAGCTATTGTGGATTCTTGCAGGAATGTTGCAATTCGAAAAAGATGGGAGTCGATAATATCAAAACCTATCCCCGACATCCTTCCCCGAGGAATAGCTGTGGCTAAACAAAGATTTGTTTAGCAGATTTGCCAAATTGTCCACTGTGCTTTCAGGAGGACGGGACTGCGGATTACCTTTTACTCTGCACAGCTCGCAAGATGGATACTAGAGACGTCACCACAGAAGAATAGGCACGGCTTTACTGCATGGATCGGCGTGAATTGCTGCAGAACAAAGTACATGCGTTGACTGAAGAAGAAGTAGAAAATTAAGCATTAGACTCCTCTGGCTAGACGCTCAATGGCTTAAAACCTTAGCTGCAACACATATCCCCCGGGACAAGTAAGGCGTTTTCTCAGTGTGAGAGCAATTCAAAGTGTGCACCCTTCTGGTGCCTGGAATATTTCGTGGAGAAGCTGCCACTTTAATATTCACAATCTTATTACGACAGGAAGTTTACTCTCTGGTTGAAATACACAAGTTTGCTCAAGTGCTCATCTTTTAGCACTGAAACATTAGACCCACCTCTTGCTTTGGCCATAACGGCAACAATTACTCCACAAATATTCCTGAAAAAATATCAGTAGCATTCCCGAAATGCGAGTGGATTTTATTTTATTGACAGAACATTTTCAAAAAAAGTCCGACTCGCAGGAACTTCATCATCTTTGCGCGGTTCCGTTCTTATCCCTAGTCTAATTTGGAAAGATTAAAATAGAATCAGTTATTATTTTGGTTCCACCAGTCTTGAAAGGTCTTGATTTACGATCTTACCTGTATGGGTCCGCCAACCCATAAGTCGGCCAGAAAGGCCTCCGCTCAGAGGCATTTGGAAAGCCTTGGGATCTCTCTCTTTGAACGCTACATTTCTAACAATAAATTGATCTTCTTATTTTACTTAATCTGTTTTATTGTCAAATACATTATCCGACTATAAGCATTTAAAAAATAACAAGGAATAAAAAAGACAAAAAGAACCGCTCGAATAAACGAAATCAATTACTTTAAAGTTTTAAGCACTTATTTCTCCGATTGACATCGCCTGATTAAAAGTTTCTTTAGAACCTTTTTTGTAGAGCATTTAGTAAGCTTTCGAATGGTAACCTTCCGTTTCACAAGATTGTCAACGGTTTTCGTGATACTAACGAAAGTATACAAAGTTACCAAAACTTTTCTTGTCTGTTAATAAAATATTTTATTCTAACCCTTCCTTTACTCCAAACGTAACCAAAATTTCAAAATATTAGTCTTGATGAAATTCGAACACGCACAAAATTTTTCAACTGAATCCCATAATTCTAAGTACCAAAATCAAAGACAAAAAGAACAGTTCGAATAAGCGAAATCAACTA
>OX328126.1:42321039-42345598 GCA_946811695.1 Gonocerus acuteangulatus
GAGATAAATAATTGAAGCTCACTATGGCCGGATTCAGTTCAGTTGGGTACCTATGCAGTAATTTGGGCATATATTTCTATTTCATGCATTTATCCTACAAATTATTGTAAATGATTAATTCGGTTTTAGTCGGGTTAAATTTTAATATTGATGAAGCAATCTGCATTATAATGAATTCGAAAAACTTGTAATTTATTTAATCAGATTCTCAAACTTTTCCGTAGCGGAGAGCCATTTCCTCTAAATCCTTTTATGAAAAATATCTATTTCAGCTATAAATCCCTCTAAAGAAATGGAATAAGAAACCTTTTAGCACGTTTCTTCCCTACCTCCTTAGGAAGGAAACCCGCTTATGAAGCCGCCCCGAATAGAAAATTTTATGTTTCACAAATCATAGATATTGAAAATAATAGAGGAGTTCATATTTTCTTAAAAAATTCGGTGCATTGTTCAGGAATGAGATTTCATAAAAATTTTGAGAAGTGGTAGATGATCATTCAAAACTTTTATAGAATCCTAAAGAAAAGCCATTGATTTTGATACGACCGCCGGAGAAAAGTTTTTTATGGTTCCGTTCTATCTTAAGAGTTTCAAATCAGACCAGGATAACGAAATCAGCTAAGATGACACAGTTCCAGGGCTTCGGACGTTTATTTGTTTCAGTTTACTGCTGAGTTGCGATCATTTCTTCCGAGTAGAGTTCCATTTGAAGGACAGCTTATGAATTTGACGTTTCTCTTGTACATGTCGGAACTTGAGTACGTGCTAAGGCGTGTGGACCACTAATCGCTGGGGCTTCTTAATTATGCTCAGCATCCACCGGCGAAATGCTTGCATGATCGGGGACTTACATCCTCCCAGGACGTCCTGCAGGATGTAAGTCGCTCCGTTCTACGAATTGGATGTGATTCTTTGCTGAACGGGTTGGCGCCAGTAGTTGTGGCTGGTTTGTATTGTCAAAATGTTTACTTCAGTTATGATATAGTAACAGTATATGTGTAATAGGGATAAAACAAAGGGGCCTTCTTTGTCGTTTGTGCACCTAACTTCGCACTGAGTTTGCTAGAGAAAATAAAAAACTTAAAATCTATTTCCTTGTCATATTTATAGTGAAAGAATTCAACTAGATAAGAGGTACCGAGTTTTTAACAAAAATATATTTTTAAAATTTGTTCAGATCATTTACTTTTTCAGGAACAAAATACCTTGCCACCCTCTCTATCTGCCTCTCTCTGTATATATGTTAGTGCCGTATATGTATGTTAAAACATTAGTATTCTCTTGCAATGAAACTCTAGGGATTTACTTGCCAGTCAAAATATGGATGACGGCCTAGCGCCGGTGATGTTCCATATTTGTAAGGAAATTGTGTTCTGAGAACAAATGATATCGTACTGTAAATATTATGAGTGGGATTCAATCAGATTTCAATGGAACATCCAATTTCATTCGTGTATGAAATATTTGATACCAAACAAATTTCTGATATATAATACTTTGATTGTTCTCTTTTAAGAATGTATGTAGCTATTTTCATTTCATTATCTATTTCATTCAAGTCCTTTCCTTTTCAATTAGTTGTCATACTGTAACACCAACGAACCAGGTAGAACCTCTTTCAACGAGCCCATCCCAGCCGTTGGCGGAATCGGGACGACACCCCTGTGATTCCTGTTGTGCCAGCATTTGGGGAGGTCGCGAGCCTTTTAAAATTTTACTCCCTGCCACGCGCGCACACACACACACACACACACACACACACTCGTGTATATATATATATATATATATATATATATATATATTTATATATATAATTTTTATTATTTCCGATAATCATTTTGCAGCTTGTTTATAAGTTTACATTAAATTCTAATTGCTTCAGACCCCGAAATCCAATCCTTGAGGGCAAGACTTATTAAGTTCTTGTCAAGTTGCCCGCCATGTAATCTCCGACCGTAACAAGTTCTCCCTAAATAACATCTATATTTAGTAATAGGGAGGAAAGATATGCAAATGAGCGGTTCAATATTAATCCAAGAGATCAACACTTTATAGTGAACTATTTATTATCTATAGCAGTTTGAGATCAATTTATCAACTGAATAAACAATAATTATAGTATTTTAAAAGAAGAAATTAAATTTTTGATGTATTTATTTATTCTGAGTTAACACTTTCTTGATTAATAGTCATTATATATTTTAAATCGGTGCTTATCCACGTCAAAACAAGAAGGGTAACACTTTTTTTTAAATTACAAATACAAAGGTGTGAAGAATGAAAAAAGTAAAAAATGTATTATAAATAATTTGAATGATAATGTTAAAACTAAAAGTTTGTACTATATGAAAGTGTATGTTCGGGATACCTTTGTTTGGACAATGACTTCTTTAACGATTTGTGTTTTAGGTCCGCCAGTTAATGCGTGTATTTTTTTAAAAATAATATGCTGTCGCGTCAACCATCTTGTGTTTAGTCATAACACAGGCACATACAAAAAAAAAAGAAAAAAAAAAGAAGTCTTTTTCCAAAGACACCATACATATATTCTTATGTATTTCGACACGTTGAATCCGAAACCATAGTCTGTTTCACCCCAGCACGTCAGGTTTAAGAGCATCTGAAGGCCACGTTTCTTATGAAGTTGTTAAAGAAGAAATAACATGGTTTTGAGGGTCGCTAAACTCGAATCTAAGATCAGTTTCACCACATCGGTGCAAAATTAAGGCCATTTCAAGGACAAATATGTGTATTTTGCAAAAAATGATTCTGTAGTCAAAATTCTTTATTTGTAAAATAGACATATTCATCCTTGAAATGAATTTGATTTTGCGCCGATGGGGTGAAATACATTCTTAACATGATATTTCATTTTACATTTTTACAATTTTTTAACTTTTTCACGAAAGATTAAGACAAAACATTAACTGTTTCTATTCTATCCTTTCAAAATTAGATTAGAAATAATAGCGGAAACGAGCTAAGATGATGCAGTTCCGAGTTGGACGTTTTATCTTAGTGAATTATAGAAATAGGAAACTTGTAATAAAAGATCTTGAGTTAATTCTCTCTAAATGGAAGGAACCAGGAGGTTGTGTGACGCTCTCAGGTTATTCACCGCTCTGCTGGGCGAAACCCTTTCAAGGTCGTCTGCTTTCTCAGCGAATCAACATATATATATATATATATATATATATATATATATATATATATATTATATATATATAAACAAATAGTGGAGATCAGTATTTAAAATGCTATTTAAATCATAATTGCTCAATCTAGAATCGAAGTTCTCATGGGAAGGTATCAAACCAGTTCTTTTGTTACACCATGACGTATCCTAGTCAGCACATTTCTAGCTAATACACTCAGCAACGAGTTTTTATATGTGTTTCTCAGTGTACAGTATATACAGTAGAACTTGGATAATTCGAACCCCTAGGGACCGATAAAAAAGTTCGAATTATCCAAAATTCGAATTACAAAAGTTTTTGAAAATAAAGGACTAAAAACCGAACTTCATATTTTCACATTTTTTTAATTAAAACAAAAAAATACATTTTATTTAAAGAAAAAGAAACTACATACGGTACGGTTACGTAAATAATTTATCAAAAAAGTAAAAATAAAAGTCAATTTTTTTTTAAAAGTCATTTTCATGGGCACGAATTTTTTATTATTTTTTTTTTTAGTCCTTGGCAATTTCAGATTTTTCCTTTATTCCTTTTTCAACTTCGTCTAAAATCAACAACTCACTGAACTGCACAGTACACAATAAATTCAAGGCAAAAACAATACAACAAATCTAGGACTGACTTAAAACTGAATTAGATGGGCTCATAGCCATTGTTGCGAAGCCCTTATAATGAAATAAAAAAATAACAATATGAAATGAATATCGGAGGGACGGTGGAAGGGAATTCTAGGATAAAACGACAAGATGTAACTAACCCCTGGAAGGGAGGAAGCGTGACCCACCACTTTGCTGAGTAACTAGACTATGAGACTGATATTTTCACAAGATTTAAGTTCGACTGTCTCTCTGTCCACTTCCCATTGGAGGCACAGGCTCGAAAAAATTCAAATTATCCAAACTTTTTTTCGAATTAACCACGATTTTTTTACATTGTTTATGCCCTAAATTCTAGGGACCGAGAGAAATATTCGAATTAAAGAAGATTTCGAATGATCGAAGTTCGAATTATCCATGTTCCGCTGTAGTAAAGAGCCTACGAGGAGATTCGAAATCAACTTGACATTAATGGTCCTCTCTGTTATATACTTGTAATTGGAGGCGACCATGAATTGTGTCAGAGAACATTGAGATTCCTTAGAGCTACAGATCTGTTCACAAAAATATTACAGTTAAAATTAAAATGCGAAGTAGAACTAGAAAATACATTCAGCGCTCGTTTACAAAACATTTTTAAATATTTGTCTTCCTTCTTTTTTAAATTTTATTCTCTCTAATAAAAATTACTTCATAAAAATATATCGATTTGATGAAATATTTTGATGCAAATAATAAACTCTTCTACATCTTTACGTTAACGCATTTTCAGTCGTACATATCATCCCTACCGTGTCAAACTGTCAAATATGAAGGACTTTGCTCTTGGATCGTGGATGATACGGCTTGTCGCAAAATGTAGGAACTCTAACCCCATTAGAATAGTCGTTAATGCTTTAAATAAAATGTCGAATAAGACCTTTTTTCAATACATTACTTAGTTAATGTATCGAATGATGAAACCACGCCTTCTCAATACTTCAACTATTTTTGAGAAAAAGAGAAACATATAAACTTAACAAGTTCCTAACGACGGACTGATTTGAACATTTTTCACGCTAGCAGTTTTAGCACTTTCCTCCACCTATTGAGGTTGGACTCATGACGGAATTTTTGAAAAATTTCTTCAAATCTTTATCGATCCTACCTAGTAGACACCGAAAATGACCCCCGTTAAAATTTATATATATGTATATATATATATATATATATATATATATATATATATATATATATATATATATATGTGTGTGTGTCTGTTAACACGATAGCGGCCAGAGTTTTTGTTTTTTCGTCACGAAACTTGGTATATAGCATTCAATTAGCAAACGATTGAACGAGTTCGTTAACCACCAAAGTCGGTCCACCGGAAGGGGGGGTTTACCCCGAACCCAAAACACTAATTTGACCATGTCAGCCGTAATATTTGTTACATTTCAACGAAACTTGGTATTCGTAGTGGTAATATAGAGAGAAAAGTGAGATATAAAAATGAACTAAATCGGTACTCCGGACCCACAATACCAATTCGCCACTACCAGCCGTGATTTGTGGTATATTTCGACGAAACTCGGTATTCGTAGTTGTAATCCACAGGTAAATATGTGTTGTAAAAATTAACTAAATCGGTTCATTAGGAGGGGGGGGGGGGGTTACTCCGGACCCACAATACCAATTCGCCACTACCAGCCGTGATTTTTGGTATATTTCGACGAAACTCGGTATTCTTAGTGGTGATCTACAGGTAAATATGTGTTGTAAAAATAAACTAAATCGGTTCATTAGGAGGGGGGGTTTACTCCGGACCCACAATACCAATTCGCCACTACCAGCCGTGATTTTTGGTATATTTCGACGAAACTCGGTATTCGTAGTGGTAATCTACAGGTAAATATGTGTTGTAAAAATAAACTAAATCGGTTCATTAGGAGGGGGGGTTTACTCCGGACCCACAATACCAATTCCCCACTACCAGCCGTGATTTTTGGTATATTTCGACGAAACTCGGTATTCGTAGTCGTAATCTACAGGTAAATATGTGTTGTAAAAATAAACTAAATCGGTTCATTAGAAGGGGGGGGGGGTTTACTCCGGACTCCAATTCCTATTATACTCATACCGGTCGTAATTTCTGCTGTATTGTAACGAAACGCGGTATACGTCGTGGGTAACTCATGAGAAAGAAGTGTTGTAAAAATGAGCTGAATCGGTCAATCGGAAAGCGGGGGTTTAATTTGTAATATATTTCAATAGAAAAGCCCGCCAGAAGTAGGTTCACAAAGCCACCGCAAGGAGCGCTTTCTACCACTAGAGTGACTGTATCCTGTTCCTGCGTTAGATCAAAATACGATAATATGAGGTTTCTTGTATTTATTACGTAGTGTAATAGGTACCATGTGTAAACATAACTCTGGAAGCAAATTAATAATTGATCAGTTACTTATTACAAATTTAAAAGAGAACTATTCATGTTTTTATTTTATTTATGTAGGATATTTTAAGCAAATTGTTCTGGAAAGCAGTCTACACTACCCAAATTCTGAGGAAAGTGCTTAGTTATGCAGCTCCTGCGTGACGGACTTTTTGATTTGCCATATGCTTTCTTAAATATTTAAAAAATAATAAAATACTGTTTTCCCGGAACGAAGCAAAAACGAGATGTAAGCCAAAGGACTTTTTTTCTTTGCTTTTTCATCCTCCATCGAATAACAAAGTTTTGCCGTTTATTTTGGGGACACCATGTATATATATATATATATATATATCTTTCTTCGGAAAGAGCTATATGGACAATCAGCTTCGGAGAAAACGGAATATACCGTTTCCCAGGTTATGGTTTCGTCTCAATGAAACCAGTATAAACTTATTAAATCACGTCAGAAATATTTTTTTATTTGTTGGTGTCCCCCTTCATGACGATGTACACAACATCAAACATAAACATTACATGGAAGCACGCTAATATGACGCGCTTCCTGTATGTCGGGCGTTTTCTTTCAAATCTGTTGCTTTATGCAGTATAAGATTAAACAAATCAAATGTATGTATCAAAACTAATTTAATTGAGATATCTCGAATAACTTATAATTCTTCTTGTAGTGCAATTAATTAATGATCTGTTACAAAAGGCATACCTAAAACAAAAACCCTGTCATCGCGTGCCAAGCCTTTGATTCTCGCCTTCCAAGAAGACTCACTTTCCTGGCCGTGAAATAGGAGCGGCGCTAAACCACGGACTCCTTGCAATATTTATTTCTAGAATACAAAGGATTCGACACCATAAATAAATGTTAGAACAAAGGGAGCGTGACACCTCTCTAGCAAGTGAGTGCTCCGATGAATATTATTTCTAAATGTGACAGGCCGAGGAGCAACATGTCTGGACTGGTGCCAGCTACGCCAATGGCTTGAAAAGCTACCAGCAGATTCGACATTATACTCTTACTGTAGCATCATACCCTCTCTTTTAGCGCGGGTCTTGCCTCCATCCATAGGGAGGAAACCCGCTTATGAGGTTGACCTCATGACGCTCGGTGGTTCAAATTTATATATATATATATATATATATATATATATATATATATATATATATATATGTCGACTAGTTTCTGGCAAACTTGGCCTCTCTTCGCAGACAAACTTTTCTTATACATAGTAGTCGTCACCTAATAACTTAGTCCAAAACAAACAAAAAATAAATTAAAATTTTGAATCTTAAGGGAACAATCACCAGCCATGGCTGGTCTCGTACTGGTGATTGTTCCCTTAAGATTAAAAAGAAAACGTTCTGCGAAGAAAGGTTTGTCTGTGAAGAGAGGCCATGAAACTAGTCGACATAAATAAAATGGTTTAAATGAAGTTTTGAGACCTATAAGGCCTTTATTAAAAGAGTAGGAGAAATATATGTATATATATATATATATATATATATATATATATATATATTTGTCTGTTAGCTCTACCAAAACATAATCCGGCCACTGGAACATGTTTTTTAAAGCGAAATACGCAAGAAAAAAATCGTCATGCTTACGTTTTCGAGTTCGTATACTGCGGGTACTCATTTTATAGGTTCCTTAACATATGAAAAGGAATAAACCATTTTTAAGGAGATATATGTAACCGTTTTTGAGAAATGCGGAAAAAACATTTTTCTCACTCATTTTCGATTTGAGTACATGTAATCGTGGGATTCAATTGAGATATTTTATACATATTGGAAATTCATTTAAACTAAGATGATTAAAAAATTTTGTTTACATTTGGAGTTAAGGAGGGATTCAAAAAAAAAAAAAAAAAATGTATTAATAGACACGAAAATGTTTTCGGGATCTTCGTATACTTTCGAAAATGTCTCGAAAACTACGAAATCGTAGTAAGCGGAATGTGACCATTCCAATGCTTACTAAATTCTCTAGTAAACAAGTTCTAAAGCAATTTTCGATGGTGCGTTGTCAATTGGAGAAATAAGTGTTTAAAACATCGAAGGTGTTTTGTTCTTTTCAAGGGTGTTTTGTCTTTGTTTAAATCACATTTTAATTCGGTAAATAGTAGAATTAGCATTTTAGTAAAATATAGCAAGAAAATGTGAAATTTATTGTTAATAGTGTTTTCTTAGAGGGAACGAGAAGGCGAGGGAGTCATTTCCGCTTAGGATAATGTCAGTTTCTTGTTGTGGCGCCTTAAACTTCCTTTTCTTTGAGATTTTATTTAATATTTTTATCAAAAGATTTACCTATACCAATAACTGCTTCTAAGATGACGCAGTTCCTGCGATTAGGACTTTTTTATTTTCAATGCTCTCCGTGGGATCGCACACAACTACTTTAAAGACTAAAAGTCCTACTCGCATGAACTCCATCATGTTAGCGTGTTTTCTTTTTATCCCGTTTCATTCAGAAAGCTTAGAATAGAAATACTTTTGATTTTTCGTGAAAAATGCAATATCTCAAAGATCGGATATATATATATATATATATATATATATATATATATATATATATATATATATATATATTTATTATTTTTTCTTATTTATTTTTTTTATCAGGAGATACAATGCACTTAGATTGGTATACATTTTATTATATAAATATAATTTCACATGTGTCAATTAACAATTGGGTATAATTGTGAAGAATAAGTTTCCTGGAGCCGATATTACCGAAAGTAAAGCTTGGTCTGTAGCGTCAACAGTGCCAACGCTCTCCGAAGTATGCAATCGTAAATCTTCTTGTGAATCTGTCTTGAAGAAATGTTAATCTTCCGCTTGCTTATTCAATGACACTGGTGGAATACTCCATAGTAAACTCAGTACTGGAATACTCCATAGCAATATTCAGTACTGGAACGCTGTGTTCCTGTGTCCCGGATACCGCTTTGTCGGAAAGATTAATGGCGGATTAGTATTTAGGAATATACTAGGCCGGCAAGATGTTTACAGTAAAGGTAAAATTTATTTGAACCACCGTTCACATAAGATCCGAAGGTGAAGAGTTTAATTTAGGTAATTGGAAGATCTCTAATTTTTGCCCCAACATGTGTGGCAAACATGACACTAAAAAATACAATTTATGATTAAAGTAATAATCATCAAGCAATAAGCATCTGTCAGGGATGCAACAGACATCTTAACCCTCAACTGGTAACATACGTCTGAGAGACGCCTATGTATAGTATTTTCCCGCATTGTGGTGCTTAGAGCTATTTGTAAAATTAAACCCCCAGTGCATGCTCACGTTAGATAAAAAACGCTAGTGAAATTTTAACCCGAACAATTATATTTTGTGGTAGTAGTAAGGCTCTATCTATAAAGTACACCGTCTAGTAGACGCGTGTTACTAATAGCGCTCATTTTCATGTTCGTCTCACAGACGTTTATTACTTGAAACGATTTATTTACTACAATTGAGGTACGCAGCAAATCAACAATAACCATGTAAAACAAAATTTAATTATTTTTCCCCTCTATATATATTATATTCCGAAACCAATTGCACATTTCATTCCCAACGTTTCTGTTGTCAATGAGTTTTCTTCACTTGAAATAGTAAATGAATAGATGAACATAATTTGAATCATCGGCACTATAAGAAAAAAATGGGGAATTCCGCCTAAAATTCTGATAAAAAAAGGTCACTTCGTTTAATAATTGTTGAACATCCAAGATGACGTCGAGAAAATGGGACGAGATCTTCTTGGGCTTGGGGAACGTGAAGAAAAAATTGGCAGGTTTTAGGAAATTTGTGATTATTTTTCCAAATAGAAAACGTAACACAAACAGCTTAAAAATGCATAAAATGTTGAATCCATTTTGGCTAGAGTGTTTAACAAAAGTATGGAATACTTGAGCTCCTCGAGCGATGAATGTTTGCTTGATTTTAGACCTGATTTTAATATCTAGCGATGAAAATTAATTTTTTAATTATTTTAATAAACTATACCTTCATTATAAATAGTTTTTTCAAAATATTTGCCCCCAAAACATTTTTTACCATGCACACGTCTTACAAACGCATGTTACTCATAACGTACAAAATTTGGATGTTACTAGTTGAGGGTTAAAATTAAACACCTAATAACAGAATGCAAAACACGAGACTATTTAACGATTCCACATGACATGTCTGAACTATTTTGTGAAGAAAGCCCGCACACATTTTTACCATTTTACAACACCTCCATATAATGCATATTAACGACAATATATGACTCACCTGACCGTATGTATGTTTTAATGAAGCGATTGCGTGTTTGTGAGAGAGATGTGTGCGTGTATAAGAGCGGCTTCTGTATAGAATGTTCTCACATTAAATAATGATTGTTATATTGTAATGATCTATCAGATACTATATTATTTATTTGTTCTTACAATATTTCAGTGATTGTTTTGTTTAATTTTTTTTTTCTCGTTTTTTTTGTCTAACTATTTTTTATATTTTGTCCCCTTGTATTTATACTTTATAAATTTTAATAATTTATTTTCACCTATTTGTTTACTTTTATTGAATTAATTTTCACGAAGTATGCGAGCAAATCAAGTTGATATTGTGTAGCTCCGTAAATAAATAAATAATAATGAATAAATAAAGCAATTATATGACAAAATATAATGTTCGCTTTCGCAGAACGCAGACTCTTCAAGTCGCACGAAATATTTATATATTATACAAATTTGAACCATCGTTATTTTTCTGATTTATTGGCCTAAAAAATAAAATTTCTAGTCGGCACTTCCGGATTACGTCACGAGATCAACCTCATAAGCGGGTTTCCTCCCTATGGAGAGAGGAAGAAAACGCACTTATAGGGCATATCAAGGCCTTGGTTTAGCTGCATATATTTCCCCGTATTGCAGACGTCACTGGAATAGAGGGATTTTGGCAAGCCTACAACATCAATCGTAACAACCTACACCTGTCTGGCCTATCGTGTTTCCACCAAGGTGTAGTAGACCTGTATCGTTGACGTCAATACCAGCCTCCTCTGTCTATCAGCCAAAGGTCACGAACTGGGTACGGTAGGAATTCGAAACTATCCCATCGTCTAGGCAATGAGCTCTTCCAATAGTTCACAGACGATACAATTTGATCCTAATAGCCATCATTTGAACAGTTCAAAGAACCTCTTCTTTTTCTTCAATAGTATGAAATAATTTAAAACAAAATATGACACACTAATTAAGCTGGAAATTTCGGTACTTCAGTCGCCAAATAATTGTTTTTTTGTGTGTGTTTTCTTTTACTTTGTGTTTAGATTCCTGTTTGCGCTTTAGCGATGACTAAACTGAAAAAAAAAAAAACCATTACAAAAAAGTGTCCCCTGGCGTTCGCTCATACGCGGTGGCTATGTCCGAAAAGAAGACTGTATGTTATACAGTACATTTACATAGGTTTGTCGACCTAAAGCATATTTATGTTCCTGAATTTTTTTTTGTATTCAAATCCACGTTTTTCTACAACATAATTACCGAATAACCACAGCTTAAATAGAATTTGGCTTATGAAATTTACTTTTGTCAGATTTACTTACTCAGTTTATCCGAAAAGTCATTTGTTGATTATGTCTTCATTCAATACCTGAAACAAAAAGCAGAATCAATAATGAATGTAGACTTAGGGTAAAAGAAAAATGTATTTTTTAAAGAAAACATTATTTACTTCACTTTTATTTTGTATTTTTTTTATTCAACTATTATATGAGACTTACTATAATCATTAAATATCAATTTCATGAAGAAAAATTTGCATTTATTTTTGATAATATCACGAGAATAAACATAATATTACTTTGATTTATTTTATGTTTTTTCGCTCTAAAATTCCAATTACATTATGAAATTGAGAGATAATCTCAGTGGTGATTATCACGTTAGAAAGCTGATTAAATTTTACAACTTTTGTAAGATTCGGCAGTCTGCAGGATTTTTTTGTTTGAAAAATAGTGATTTTCGAAATGTGGTCGCTAACCAGAAGAAATTTTTGAATTGATATTACGGCTTGAATAAGATAATTGCGAACATTGAATGGACATTAGCCTTAAATCCAATTTAATGCTAATTTAAAAAATGTGAGGAATAGTTAAACTAAAAATGTCTGCAAGTAGAAAAAATGGTAGTCGTATTACAAAAAACACGGATTTTTCTTAAGAACCTTTCGAACGGCATTTTTCTGGAACAGAGTGGGATAGAAATGTGTGGTTGGTGGTGTTGAACTAAATGTTTTGTCTAGTTTTACCCCTCCCCGAAGTATTGTCAATTAATTGCGATACAACCTCTATAAAGCTTTGGCACATAATTTGAACTATTATTGATGCACAAAATTAACACTAGATTATATATCTCGACTATTCTTGGGAGAATTTAGTTTTAATTGTTTTTTTGCACATTCTACGATTCTGTTCGCATGATGTTTATTTATTTTATTTGCACTATATATATATATATATATATATATATATATATATATATATATACATATAGTGCTCCTAAATTTATGTGAATTATAAATATGGCTTACATAAGCATTCAACAACCACGTCATTAAGGTGCAATAAACAAGTTGCTTCGGAAAAGAAAGAAGTAACTAATAAATGTATACAGAAGAACTGAAAATGTTCTGTATACTAGTTGAGAACCTGAGGGTGTAGCTTGTTTTTCTCTTCTCGTAGGGGAACAGGTAAAAAAAAGAAAAAAGAAATGTAGCTAAAGTTTTAATTAAAGCTTGCATTGTAAGCTGTTTTCGCTCATTAATTATACTGCAGTTGCTGACTATCTGCATCATTATATAAAATCGCTGACTGCATCCGCATTCATCTATAGACTGACATAATATGTTATTAAAACAGCTGATGTATCCTTCTTTGAGAGGTGTACAACGAATACTTGAGTATCTTTTTAGCGGGGTTTCTCCCTCCCTGTATAGGGACGAAAACCACTTATGATGTTGATCCGGTGGTCCGGAGGTGGCGGTGAGATATTTCCACGTTTACGATCCATAGTTTATATATATATATATATATATATATATATATATATATATATATATGTGTATATATAAATTTTTTTTTGTGTTAATTTATTTTTTTGGTATATACTGCCTCTAACTATGTGAGTCATTGGCAGTTCTCTAGTGTTGCATTTCATGGTACAGGCCGACACGTCTTTAATAAATTTTAGCACTGAACAGTTTCCTCATCGCAGAGTTTTCAGGTGGGAGGGTAAAGTCCTTTTAGATAGTAGGTATACGTTATTTTGGTATGGCCGATTCGTATTCTTGCCAATACCACTTTCTCTCTTCTGTTCAACCTTTCAGAGGTAAAGATATCCAATTTTTGGTGTATTTTGGTACAGAACTATTTTATCCCAAACGAAAGGCTAAGTTCAACTTTATGCTTATAGGTTTCCAAATACACTTTGTATAGGTAGTTTGACGTAGGGTATTGAATAAAACCATTTTAGTGGCCGTATCTACGTCTATTTTCCTAAGAGTGGATAGAGCTAGAACGTTCATTTAAGTTACAGGAAACGGATTGAGTTAAAAAAAGTTCCAGACGTTTGACATTCATCCAAACTAAGTTATATACATTTCGGCTATATTTGGATGTATGAAGTACATTTTAATATATGTATATTTGTGTAATGTTCTCGAAAAGGGTTGGATTTTTTAACCGTTTTTGCGAAATATTAACAAAAATTCGAAAATCTCTTAGCTGCTCATGTAAGTTAACGAATATTTTATTTTTTTACTAACTTTTATTTTCGACTAGGTTATTCGAACATTATGTAAATGCGCTTAAATGATTCAATTCTTGCGAATCGGACTTTTTTATGTTTCTGGTAAAAGTGTACAAATTTAGATCTAGATTAAAGATTTTAATCCTGAGTAATGCTTATCCTGTAATAAAAATCGCATCTTTAAAAATAGGATAGCCAATTTGTCAGAATTTACCAGAGAATAACTGAAATATAAATTTCATAGACTCTCCCAGAAGGCATCAAACTTTGATATTTATCATGTCAGTGGAATTATCATATAATCTGAATAATAATATTGTTACTGCTCTTTATTTATTTATTTATTTTTTAATAAGTTGTAGCGGCTAGGCGATTCAACTTTTAAAAAAAAATATTACATGAACATGTATAAAATAATACAAAAATGTTAAATTTGTTTCATGTAAACTTGTCTAAAGTGTATTGTATTAGTATTGGTTTTGTTTCAATGAATGGTGTGTCGGTCAGTAAGGTTTTAGTATTTGGCCGTAAGTTGGTAGTTAGTTGGTAGTGAATGCAAGTATAATTTTTATTTTAATGGAATACATAACATCTTCTCTGTATCTTCTCTTTTCTCTCTCTCTCTCTTTTTTTTTTTTTTTTTTTTTTAAATTGATGTATTGTTGCCAGTTTAGTCGTAGAGGTCATGTTATAATTTGTCAAGTAGGTTAGTCTTCTGGAGGTAGTTAAATATTTGTCCTATATATTGGCTCCTATCACCTAGTAGTTCTGTCATATTGTACGGTAAGTCATAGTTTTGTCTAAGTATACATTCTGTCAGTAGGTGTTTTATGGTCAGTGTTGAGTTACAATGTTCACATTTTGGTCTGTCCTGTCATGAGGTGTAAGTGTGTCAGCCGTGAATGGCCGATTCGTAAGCGACAAAGTACAACTTCTTCTCTCCTATTGTTTCTTTTGCTTGAAGGCCATCCACCAACTGTTTGTTTTATTTCTCTGAGTTTGTTCTCTGTCGTCATGTGCCAAGTGTGCTGCCAGTTTCCTGTAATTAACCTTGTGGCCTCAGCTTGCAAATCTTGTAGTGTATTATTGTGTATATAGTGATAGTTTTGTCTTGCTGTCGTCCGTGCAAGTACGTCAGCTTTGGTGCTTTGTCCTAAGTCCTCGTGTCCTGGGAGCCAATATATAGTTATTACTTTAGTCGTCTGATGTGTCCGTTCAAGTATATTTGTAATTATTGGATTTAGGTTGTATATGCCTCGTATTCCGTATATTAAGCTAAGTGAGTCCGTGCAGATTGTTATTTTATCTTGTTTCACGTCCTGTATATTGTCAAAGCGAGGGATATGGCATGCAGTTCCGCTGAATAGATACTTGCAGTGTTCGATAGTTTCATTTGTAGAGTATTTCTATCCAGTACAGCGGCTGCGCCTACCCCTTCCGCCGTCTTGGAACCGTCGGTATAGATGAAAAAAGTGTCTTTATTCATATTGGGATATGATTTAAAAATGTGTTTGTATGTATATGTAGAAATCGGGTTAGATTTTTTGTATTTCGTCAGTCCCAGGTCTAGTTTTAAATTGTTTATAGTCCATGGTATAAAAGTCCCTAGAGGTTTGATTAAGAGCTGTGCTAATAGGTCAGTGAGTATATGTTGCACAACTTACCAACAGTGGGCGTTGTCTAAATGGCTGCATTTGATATTTGCGTAATATGGCCTCATCGATTGATTGAGAAACGCACGCACTATTTAAATATTTAGTTTTCAAAGTATATTTCAGATAATTCTGCATACGCCTGTACTCCAATGGAAGCTCTCCACATTCTGCATGTAGGCTAACGGCTGGGCTGGATCTAAAAGCACCTGTAGCAATGCGTAGACTATTTTGTATGGAGTCTAGAATTTTAAGTGTGCTGGGCTTGGCAGATGTGTACGCTACACTCCCGTAGTCCAGAAGAGACCTGGTATACGCTCGATAGACTGTTAGCATTATACTTCTGTCTGCTCCCTACTTGGTGTTGCTTAAAATCATCAAGAGATGCAAAGATTTCTTACATCTATCAACAAGATTCCTTAGGTGGGGAACCAAAAATAATAACCAATTCCTCCAGGTGAGTTTAGCGTCAAAAATAAGTCCTAAAAATTTAATGTTGTTTGTTAACTGTATGGGAGTATTATTTAAGGTTAGTCTAATTTGTGGAATACGTCGTTTTTTTTTTGTAAAAAGTATACTTTGGGTTTTTTTTTGAGAAAAATGTAGTCCGTTAGTAACGCTCCAATGCTCTAGTCCATTTATCGTCGTTTGTATAGACTTTGCTGCATTTACTAAATCCTTTGTTCGAATATAAATACAAATCATCCACAAACAGGCAATATTTGACTGGTGGAGTAATGTGCTCACGGACGGTGTCCATAGCTACTTGATATGGAGGTTCACACATATGGATAAGTATATATATATATATATATATATATATATATATATATATATATATATATATATATATAGGGGAAGGTGTTGTACCTCTGACCGTCTTGTACCTTTGACCACCGAGGCTGTCGCGGCACGTAGAAACATTTTATAAATTTTGGTGTAATCAGTGTTTAGTTCCTTCACTAGAGGGCTTGTGTAACCTACTTTGGATTGTTCAAGTCAAAGAGGATTCTTGCAAAAAATACTTATCCATTTCTATCATAAAAATGTAAGTTATTTATTGATGACGTTTTGCCTCATAATATTTTTTGTATTAGGTCTTTTTAGATGGAAATCATTTGAAAAAGTAGCTATTATAATAAGAAACATGGCGTAGCTTTCGAAATTGATTTATCTTAACCCTAAAATTTTTAGCATGCTTTTTAATTTTCACTACCAGGGTGTTGTACCTCTAACTATGACTAGGTGTTGTTCCTTTGACCAGGTCAAAGGTACAACACACCTGAGTAATTTTTACATAATTCAACTTTTATGTTCTTCTGCTACAATTGTTTTTTTTTTTAAATTAATATTGGTTGCTTCAATTGTTCAAAGAATTTTAAAAATAATAAATTAAATAAGTTCAAACTGACTTTATTAATCCTCAGTGTAGCTGTTCGAACCTATCGCCCCTTATCGTTCCACTTGAAGTTGTAAGACCTCATCGAAATGCGGAGGCAAGGAAAATATCAAATAGGGGCCGGCCTAAAGGGAAACCTCGTATCCTGACGCATATTCCTGAAAAGCTAATTATTAAAAACCAAAGCAACACCCTAAACGTAAGACACCACATACAAATAAAACCCCTTCCTAAAAAAGTGGTAAATAAAAAGAAAATTATTCTAATGACAGTTCAGATTCCGATACTGACACTGAAATTTCTTCAGGAGAAAGTGACGTTGATCTGTGTGATAAATGTCGTGACTTATCGACTTAACCCGCAACAATTTGGAAAAAGGAAATTTTATACTTGTTAAAAATAAAAGTAAAAAGACTATTACATATTTAGTCGCAGAGATCTGTGGTATTAAATGCCCAATGTTTAAGATCCAATATTTGAAAAAACAAACTTTAAGTGACAAGTTTACAAGAGAAGATAAAAATTTGTATGATATTGATGTTGAAAACATTGTGGCTAAACTTCCATACCCTACCATTGCTAGTGGATCTGCTTGACAGTTAAAAGGATTATAGATTTGGCTGGATTTTTCAGTATGTTAAGCATAACATAATTTCAATAATAGCTTTTTATTACGCTTATATCCACGTCCTATATTTATTAAACTTACATTTAATTATAACATTACTCAATACAATTTTTTTTCTGCACTGCAGTGTTGTTTTTACGTGGTCAAAGGAACAACACCCCATGGTCAAAGGTACAACTACATGTTGTACCTTTGACCACTGTTCGATTATTTTGTTAAAAATTAATAACAAATATTAAATTTAAAGTTAGAACCTTGAAAAAATTAAATATGATAAACAATAGAATACTATTTACAATGAAATTTAAAAAAAAAAATGAATTTAGCCTTAATATTCGAGCTAAAAAAAATTCAATTGTGCACAGTGGTCAAAGGTACACCTTCCCCTATATGTGTGTGTGTGTGTGTGTGTGTGTATATATATATATATATATATATATATATATATATATATATATATATACAGATATATACAAATATCTTCCTAATATTGTTCCTTTTGTTTTCTTAAATATATTTTTATACTCCATTTATTGATCAAAAGGCTACACCACGTTTTAAAAAAAAGAAAAACATTTTCAATAGAACTTCAATATATCATTCATAGAGGCTTTAATCAGGCCAGCCAAGTTATCCCAAGATCTGCCTTTCAAAAACAATTAGAAGTATTATCACTTAACATTATTTTCTGTTATCACGGTGTGTCGAAAAATTACTGATTTAATGAGCACGCGCAACTGAGACTATTCGCTCACAAGTATACATATATCATCTAATCACAATATATTATTTCTAGTTTAAGGAAAATATTTTACATTTTAATTAACACATTCATAATAATGATATCAAATATTTGACAGAATAATTGAAATTACGCTTACAGAAATATTTAATGATTTAAAACTTTATATCTCAATATAAAAATTACTTTTATAATATAAAATTGGATAATTAATATAGGATAAATGTAAATTTCTATAAATTACGAAAACGCAAGAAGAGCCACCTTAGGAACCTTGAACATTATCTGAGTATTTATCTCCTTCAATATATACGTATAACAAAAATCAGCTTCATTTTTTAGAAGAGGCCATCTTCTAAACAAAATTGTTAAACATATCTGGGTCAAATGTGTTTCAAAAACGGTATCTGGCTCAAACTTATACTATATCAAACTGTTTTGGGGTCTATTGACACAACACCTTGAATTCAGGTAAGTATGTACCGCCTGCAGCAAGGATTTTTCTAATATAAGGGCACGATGAGAAATTTCCTGCTGCACCATGGATGTCGGCGGTAATAGCCTAGAAATATTTTTTAATTTATATTTATACTAATATATGAGCGTCCGCAACATCTAGACATATACGTATGTACAACATACACACATATTTTTCTTTGAACAATAGAATATTTTTTTATTCATCCTTAAGGTGCTTCATAATGTTCGAAAAATAAAAATGAAGTAGAGTTGAAAAATATAGTTTATCCTTATTTTTTTTTTTATTTGCTAAAGTTAATGTTATAATCTGTGCAGTAAATTGGACTTGTTGAGATAGTACAGTTTGTTATCTATGTATTCGGTTCCAGCGCCGATTAATTCAGTGATATTTTAAGATAAGTCGTAGTTATGTCTCTGGACCATTCAGTAAGTATGTGCTTTATAGTCAGTGGTGTATTACACTGTGTACTTGTCGGGCTTTCCTGTTTCGTCGTGAGCTATTTAGTCGGGAATGGCCAATTATTAATACAACTCCGTCTCTTCTATTATTCCTTTTGCTTCAAGGTCATCTGATGGACTTTTGAGTCTGAAAGCGCTTTCCTTAAAGAGGCTTGACAAGTAGCTGATTCGAATCTTGACTTGTGTAGGTTAATCAATTTTAAGAATAAACGTGCAGCATAGCCTAGTGCCAATGGCCTTAAAATACGACGGAGTGTTCGAGAAAAAATATAAAACTAAACTATAAATATTAGAGCTCCAAAGTAAATAAAATATTAACCCAATTAACTGAATGTTTTGTGATATTGATGTGGCCATTCCAGTCCAAAAATACAGTCTAATAAATCCTCTTCATATAGCTGCATCAAAACAACGTTTTACGAACCACTAAACACTTTATAGACCCTTCCGAAAACCGCAGACAGATTTCCTGTTGAAATGATCGCTAAGAAATACCCCTGACGCGCTAAATGTATCACGTTTACACATAATCGTGCTTATATCGATAGTTAATCCTATTTAGAATTACTTGCAGACGAAGTGGTTACAGTCTCAGGCGGCAATTGCTTTGATCTTGAGAACAACACGCCAAACCACGAGATTGTAAATATTTATCAAGCCCACTCCATAGTGGTAGTTATCGAGAGCACAATGAACTCGGTCTGTTCGAATCTCTATAGTAGAATATAGATAGGGTCTAGTATATATCCGGTAATCACTGTGTACGATTCTGTTGATTCTCAAGACAGTTTTCTTTCCGGATTCCTATAAATCAATACCAGCTGATCTTCAATCAGGTCAGGCAAGTTAACAAGAGAAATGTATTTTTCAGAACAACACCTTAAATAAACACACACACACACACACACACACACACACACATATATATATATATATATATATATATATATATATATACATACATACACAGTAGACATAGTATATATCGTCCGCCAAGGGACCAACGAAATATGTGGTGGACGTTATAACCGCTTATCAACAACTTCGGGGAAAGTTGTCGTTATCAACAAATCTCCAACTTTACATCGGGTTATTTCGTTAAAATCAATTTTGTTTCGGTATTTCAATGAAAATGAAAAATATCGGAAAGCAAAATGAAATGCAATCATTAGAATAAAGAAACTTCAGGAAAAGATTCAATATGTTACATTTGTGTATCTGCGTTAGCTACAATAAAACCCACCGTGACTAAAGCAATTAGCAATTGTCTTGTCGTCCACTCTATCCCAAACTTTTGATACCAATAATATCTAACAAATTTATATTGCGAATTTATCATTTCCTGTTGTATTTTGAGGATTAGAAGATTTCTGAAATTTACCTACAAGCATGGTATTACACGCCGGTCCTTAGGCTGCAACAAGGTCGTGGTATTGGCATGTAGAAACATCAATTTTATTGACTTAACTGACTTCAGATCCGGATATGCGGGACAATTATCCTTGAGGAGTAACTTTTTTTTTTCAGCTCTTCCTCCCACTGCAAAATATTTTCATATAATTTAGAAGGGATCCAAGATTTTCGGTAACTCACATATAGTAGAGGAGTATTCTTTAAGCGGCGAGGATTTTTAATTTACCATTTACATTACGTTTTTCTTGTTTGTCCCGGTCATATTAGCTGCAAATAACAGCTAAGTTACTCTTTCTTTAGAATGCTTCCCACCTGGGCATTTTTGTCCAACACATATAAATATTTTATCAAGGGCCAACCGGACTTAACTGGCCCGGTTCATCGCAATTGAAATCTACTTTGTCTATATAATCTTCTCGAATTTACAGAAGCTGTCATTTACTCTAGGAGAGGGGCACAGGAAATCTTGGCATAGATTTTCCTGAAAACAATATCATGGCGTTCACGAAAACAATGGAGCCAAGATGTGTGGGATATCAAATAATTTTTTAACAGGCCTGAAAACTCTTGTGCCTTCCCAAGTAAAATGTGACAATTAATAGATACATTAAGAATTCGTTGAATTTTAAACCATTTCAGCAATGATTTATCCAAATCAGAATGCTTAGAACCTCTTAATTCTTTTTCAAGAAAATGAGTCGTTTTCAAAGCTGTTTCTTATTTTCTCCTGGTTAGCCAAAGTGTTATGGAATGAGAAACCTCGAATTCTTTCGAAATACACTATTCACCTTTTCTTCAATACTTATGGACCACAGGTTCGACATTACATTTATGTATTCGACAGTAATAAAATCCCTTCTGATCCCTGAACATCCCTTTTGTTCCTGGAATGAAGCTAAGTTCCGCGGAGTCCCAGACCGGACATCAGAAGTGGAAACAACATTCCGCCATTATATCCGATCTCGGTGCACGAAAATCTGCCAAATTTCGCCGTTATAACCGATCCTGCCGTTATAATCACCAACGTTATAAGCAATATTTTTACAATGCATTTATATGCCAGGCCAAATTTCGCCGTTATAACAGGTTTGCCTCTATAAGCGATGCCTTTATAAACGATTTTCACTGTTTATATAAATATACAAATTCTTTTCAAAGATGATCCGATGTATGTGTTTTTACTTTTTCATTTCAATGTTAGGGGGTAGATGAAGTAGTAGACCATTCTTTTACATTGACTACTTTATCTTTCGTTTCGTGTTTTGTGTCGCACCTCTTCAGGAGCTTTCCCATAGAAAATTATTTTTATTGTAAAGCTTTAAAAACATATTTTTTTACAGGAAATATCTTATGACTTCTCAGCAATAAGCCTGACTTAAGCAAGAGATCATGAGAGAATTTTAAATGAACCACATGGAATAAACATACAAACTAAATGCGGAATTTTTAATCTATTCTACACATATTATTATATACAAACAAAGAGAAAATTCATCAATTTCAACGATTCTTTTTGTGTATTTCCCTTAGTTTTTTATTGCTTGTGATTTTTGTAATTGTTTATAGTAGGATAATATTTTACTATTCCTATGTAACGCACCTGAACTGTTCGGTAAAATCAATATGAAACTATACATTTAATATAGACAGGAGGTCTCCCCTGGGAACTCCTGGTATATATAACCTCTCAGAATTTCTAGGGCTTGTCCTTGTTCTGCCATTCCCGTATTGTATAAAAATAAATCTTCCAGACTTTATTGCCGGACCTAAGCCAAATATAACATTTTACTATTCAACGATCCCGTTTTGAAGTTTGAAGGAATTTCGTGTGACATTTCATATTTTCAGAAGACCAAGTCGTTTTTTTGATTGACACGAACTATTTCAGACGTATTCGTATTTACGAACTCATTACATCAAGCAGGCAGATCTAACTTAAGTCAAAACCTAGTTATTTTTATCTTTGTTTAGAAAAAATATCGAGATTCTTATAGTTTCTGTAAATTATTTGTTTTTAGGTTCAAAAATCACTTCATCAATACACTGACAATTTTCGAAGGGGGAGGCCCGACTCACAGAAACTGCGCAATCTTAGCAAAAATCTTTCAATAAAATACTTATTCCTGGTGTGATTGCAGGACACTCTTAATATTTTGCTTATAATCATGTTCGTATTTTTGTTTTAGCCTTAAATTCATAAATTCGTTTTACTATTAAACAAATTTAAATACGTGTTTGATTTAAATCTAATAAAGAAATGAGATTTTTTGAAAACTGGAATAACCCAATAAATCTGTAATTCCTAAGAATTAATTCGACAAAATTCGACTTGCGGAAACTGAGTCATCTAAGCGTATTTCCATATAACGCTTATCCCTGTTTGATTTGGAAAGCTTAGGAATTGTATAATATTAATTCTCTTTTGCAATAAATTAAACAACAAGTCTAATTTATTACTTGTCAACAAGTCTACAAATTTCTTGCACCTTTTTCTCCTGAAGTTTACGCCTAAAATGTAACGTCTGAAATTGATAAGGCTTTTGGATGACCACCATCTTCTTTCTCACAGTTCTCCAATTTTCAGAATTTTCAAGGCGTTTCAGTGAGTTAACACAATATGCGAAAATACCTAAACAACTCATGATTGTTAATATACTAGTTTTGGACAAAATCCAATTTTTTTTCGCATTAACGGTATGGTATTGAAACTTGTTTCATTTGATATTTCTTTTGAAGTCTAAAAACCTATGAAAAAGTAGGGTTTCCTCCTTATATGTTGGAAGGAAACGTGCTAAAAAAGACAACCTCATTCTCATTTATAGGCTAAATTAACTATAAAAATAATTTGAAAATCTCTGGGAATATTTCATCCTTGATAAATTTGTAAACATCGAAATTTTAGTTTCTTCGGTTTGTTCTGTTCCCGAAGATACATTCTAAAAGAGGCTTTCCTTAAAGAAAAGATAATCAGCAAAAAACTATTAGAAATCATAGCTGGCTTAATTCAGACCATCATATATAGCTGAAATAGATCCGTTTACTTTCCACTTTTCTATGTACATATTTAATTTTCATAATCAAAAATACTTTATTTTCTTAGCATTTGTGAAAATAATTTTCCTACTGCGTAGGTTTATTAGTTTATTGTTTAATTTATTAACTTAGGGTTATTTTTCTTTTCTTTCCTTTTTAAAAGTAACCCCGAAAGTTTTGTTGATAAATATGATTTGGCAACCCAATATAATTCTACACATCTAAACTCTTTTTAATTCAATAAATAAAGTTTTTTTCTCGTTTCATGTTTTGATTAATACATGGGCTGTCACGTCATTTTAGGATTCCTTTGTGTGTAAATTGGTATTTCGAGCCGATAATTCAGGGAATTGGGTTTTATAGTTAATAATTCAGTAAACAATGAATTTTCCCATAGTCTCAGAGAGCGCAATTAATGAAAGTTGGCAAACTATGCAATAGCTCATACTATGAGTTGTCCCATAGTTGGCATCCAAAGTATTAAGTCCGTAAAAATTAAATAGATGATTAATTTGCGTTGTTAGCTTTAAGGAAGATAGAACACAATGATGACAGAACAATTATTTTGTTTACAGACTCATTGAGCTCAACTTTAAAAAATACTTACAATACACACCCTTCCGGCGCTAATGACCTAGAAGTAGATGCGCCGTAAAAAAAAAAAAAAAAAAAAAAAAAAAAAAAAAAAAAAAAAAAAAAAAAAAAAAAAAAAATACACACCCTTAG
>OX328126.1:42345798-42368298 GCA_946811695.1 Gonocerus acuteangulatus
TTCCAATGGTTCTTTTTGTCTGTTTTATTTCTTGTTATTTTTTAATTGCTTATAGTTGGATAATGTATTTGACAATAAAACTGGTTAAGTAAAATAACAAAAACAATTTATTGTTAGAAATATAGATTTCCAAGATTCCAAGACCTTGTCACTAGCGGGTCTGTTTCTACTGTAGCCGACCCTTCCAGGTAAGATTGTAAATCATGACCTTTCAAGACTTAACTACTCACAAGAATGGCGTTAGTGACCTTAAGGGTTGACACGCCATTATAATAATTAATTTTAAAATTAAAGACTGGTGGAACCAAAACAATAACTGCTTCTATTTTAATCTTTCCAAATTAGACTAGGGATATGAACGGAACCGCGCTAAGATGATGCAGTCCTGCGAGACGGAATTTTTTTTTGTAGAGAATTTAGTAAGCATTCGAATGGTCACCTTCCACTTAGCACGATTTCCCAACCGTTATCGAGATATTTACGAAAAATTTATGAAGATCCGAAAACTTTTCATTTCTATTAATAAAATAATTTTTTTCGCATACTTCCTTAACTCCAAATATAACCAAAATTTAAACATCTTACTTGGGATTAATTTCCAAGTTGTAGAAAATATTTCAATTGAATCCCGCGATTCTAAGTACTCACAAAAATATAATGACTTACAAAAACATTGATTCCACTTTTCTCAGGAACGGTTACAGATATCGCCTTATAAATGGTTTCATTCGTTTTCGTATGTTAAGAAACCTATAAAACAAGTACCTGCAAGCATATAAACTCACAAACGTAAACGCTACGATTTTGTTTGCGCGAATTTCGCCACAAACACTATCTTCTAGTGGGCGTATTCTGCTGGTTAACGAACTTGACCTTTTAAATTAGACGAAAGATTTTTGTGCCAAATTTCGTTAAAATCGGAGCATTTTTGAGCTTGCTAGAGCGCGTACAGACAAGCATATATATATATATATATATATATATATATATATAATATTATATATATATATATATATATATATACAAATTTGGGCCACCTATATTTTCGTGATCTATAGGGGTCTGAAACGTGAAAGTTTCGAGTCGGCACTTCCAGATTGCGTCGTGAGGTCAACCTCATAAGCGGGTTCTCCCTATGGAGATAACCGCGCTAAAATCCAAATTTACTTTAATGATGATAAAAATGTTTATGTATTATGGAACGTACTGTTTGAGTCGGATATGACTGTTATAGGTCGCATGATCTCATTCTTCATCAGTTTGTTTACAACACTAAAGGACTGGCTTACATTTATACTTTTGGCTGCTGCCCCAAGGGAGTTGAGCTGTAATGTCATTTTTTTTTAAGGCGCACTGGCACTTTTCCCAAAAAATGCGGTAAAACAAAACCACTATTTCCTATCATTTTAGGGAATATCATCATTTCCTTATTTGAGGTTCAGCTCCAAGTCTTCCCATAACATGCTACTAGGAGAAGATACTGTAGAGGTATCTGTGTCTTGACCGTACGATACACCTGGAAGGTAGTGTGGTCAGTACTACGCTCTCACTGCTGAATTTCCCTTTTGTAGGCACCCATTAAATCTATTAAAGCCGGAGTGGCCCAAATCCAACTCTAGAATGACGACACTGGAAGACCACGTCGCTCCTATATATTTCGTCGTTCCTATATATATATATATACACACACAAAAATTAAGATATTTTCTTAGTGTTAAGATATCTTAATTTTTTTTCTTGAAAACTTCCTGTTTTCATAAGTACAACCTCAATAGACTCTTTTGGAAAGTGCTAAAAGTTAAAAACTTCTTTATTTTATATTTGACAGTATTTTTGTGCAATAAGGCATAATTTTTAAACATTTCCAAATCTTACATAATCTTAAATATTACATTTAAAGTTATTTACTACATTCATAAATTTCGGATAACCACTAAAATTATCATTAAACATTTCATTTATATTTTTAGTTTTAATTTCTATAATGTTTGTGGAGCATTTCGTTTTTGATTGGCTATAAAAGTATATTTATGAATACATCTGGTGGTAATATGATATTTTATGTTTCAATATGAGGGTTCTGTACTAAACTTGTTCTTTTAACAAGATTCTTCTGCTTATAAACAATTTGTGAAAATAATTATATTTCATACATATAAAAAATGGCTGAATTTTAGCATAAAAATGCTTTAACGATGACTAAACTTTGTTTTCGGGTTCAGCAGATTAATGTTCCTGAATTTGAGAAGAAGGCTCTAATTTTCCCTTAGTTCTCCTACTATAACGTACCGCATTATTTTGTTACATTCATACATAAATGTTACATTTATTTAAATAAAATAATTAGTAGAACATTTATTTCTAAATAAATTATGTATATACATACATATATATATATATATATATATATATATATATATACACACACACATACTTGTATTAGTTATAATGTCTTTTTTTTTTTTTTATTGAATATTTACAATCTGTATACATATGACATATAATACAATAAGTAAAGAGCATTTAGTAGTCCCTAAGCAATTAGTAATGCTTTATTTATTACAGTTGGTCTCTAGGCCACTTTCTTTTCAGGCGTTTCGGGGGATTTGAAGGGATCGCATCTGTGGAAAGGGATTGGGCAAGGGGATTGGGATGAAAGGATAGCTTGAAATGAAAAATGGAGAAGCGGGTTTTAGCTAATTCAGCGACAAAGGGAATTTCGAGGTCTCGGTGGATGATATTATTGTTGACGTAAAAGGGAGCATTAAGGACCCGGCGAAGGACTTTGGACTGGAAGGTTTGGATTCGGTTTATGTTAGAAGGTTTTGCTGTTCCCCATAGTTCAATGCCGTATGTCCAAATCGGTTTAATAATAGTTTTGTAGATTGTTAGTTTGTTTTCAGTACTGAGTTTTGACTTGGGACCTATTAGTCGTCTAAGTAGGCCGTAGTGTCTATTTAGTTCTTGTCGTTTTGTTTTTGTGTGTGTGTTCCAAGTAAGTCTCTTGTCGAGGTGGAAGCCTAGGTATCGAACAACATCGGATTTGGGAATGAGGGATTCATTAAGGGTAACAGATGGGCACTCACTGCGCCGCTGTGTGAAAGTTATAATGTCTATTAATGAATATTAGAAGGAGTTCGTTTTTTTTTTTTTTTTCAATCTAATTAATTCTTGAGTCTGGTTACCAACCTTCATTGATCCCAAATAGATAAACTCAATGAAGCTATGATGTTTACACAATTGCCATCATGGGATCAACCTCATTATCTCCATTCCAGTAGAATTTCATAAAATATTTATTCCTCAATTTGTCTCCGATTATGGAAGAGGCCTTTCAAGACATATTTACAAATCCTATGGTGCTAGATAGTCATATTAAAGTTTCCAACTTTGAACGGAAATCGTTGTGAAAGAATTTGCATGAATTCTTTCTAGCTTTCAAAGTGTGGGCAACATCCACACATGTCCTCTACCTAAATCCACTGCCCACACCCAGCTGGTGGTTGAGTGACTACCTCAGGAGTTGTGAACAGCTTAAGAAATTGATATTGTCATCTTATTTATTAATAAGATGCTCAAGAATTAAATTAATGAAACTCATGATAACTCAGGAACTTCACCATCTTAGCGCGTTTCTATATAATATTCATAACCACAAGAACCAAACGCTGGAAAATGCAGTATTTTCAATAAAATATGTTTTGTACGTCAAAATATAAAAAAAATAAAGATAAAATACTCCGAATTCTACAATAAATGTGCAAATTAAAATGATGATACCTAAAATAATTTTTAACCATCTTGGTCACCTAGCTTTTTCCATCACTCTATAGAGGCAGGGGTAATACTACCACAATATGGCCACGTCTTTATCGATATTTACTTTTTTCGATGTGGTCTTAGTAAGGTCGATTTGTACAAATTAAACAATCTGTTACACCATAGAAACTCTGATGGACATTTTTAAGATCAGTTCTTTGATTAATATCTGGTTTGTCACGCTGAATGCACCGGTTCCCGTTGATCACCGATGTTAAGCAACGTCGGTAGTGACCAGTAACTGAATGGGCGACCGACCATGTGCCGTTGGCATTATTCGGTGTTTAATTTCTATAGCATTAAATTAGGTGGCAACCTGTAGATATCTCGGTGTTAATAACCCAATTTTTGATACGCCATTAAACACACGGAAAAAAATAATTTTCCTTTGATTTTTATTTTAACGTTTTTATATCTTTGTTTAAATTTCGATCTTCCTTGAAATTGAAACTATGTTTTTTCATATTGGTTTTTTCGTCAATGCAGTGCTGTTTCCATTTGTGTTAATGCTTTTATCATGTTGCATACTTCTTGCATTTAATGGCTGTGCCGATTCCCAAATATAACATTTGTTGTAATCCTTACAATTGCTTAATTAAGTATTGTATTTTGTGCTAGGTGCTTTCATTTTGTCTTTAATATTACAAAACATTGTATTTTTTATTTATATTTCCGTCCAATTTTAAAATATCTTTACGTATTGTTTTCGATCTGTTCCATAATTGAACGGAAAATATCGATTTATCGGATACAAAGCTTTGAAACTATCGTTACTTACAAATTATTTTTATTTTTGTGTCGAATTAGATAGAAGAGGGGCCAAGAAAAGGTGAAATATGTAAATAATAAATTAAGCAGTTAAAAACTTTTACAGTAAAAAGTTTACTGCTTTACCGATCCGAAGCCTCAAAAGAAATGGAAAACTAAAGAGAAATATTTTGGGTCATTCTCAAGAATAGTATATATATATATATATATATATATATATATATATATATATATATATATATATATATATATATATATATATATATACATACATACATATGTATATATGCATCCTCTTGCTTTGTAATGTTATGTCTATTACTTTTGACGCAATGAAATGACAATAGAATTATATAACAAAAAACTTAAAATTTAAAAGTTTTCAGACCATGGAATTCTTCATAATTAGGTAGAACGTAAGTCATATTATTAGTATTATAAAAAAAAATACAAAAAAATATTGGGCCAACATGAAGAAGGTTGATTGAACCTTCCTACGCAGATTTTCTTGTTTGATCTAGGGATAAATATTAATTACAGCATCCATTAGGAGGTCAAACAAAGTTGTTTCAAAGCAAGATTAAAGGTCAAACTTAATAAGCTAATTTTTTTTTATATTCTTTGCCTTACGCCAGGCAAAAATAATCGAGACGGGTTAATCTGAAAAATGTATGAAAGAAACACAAACCCGGATCTTTGCGGGAGTATCTAGGTCGTAAGGGTTGATGGTAGTCTGAATTATGCCCAATTATCAGTTCGAAGACGTATATGTATCGTGTATGCTAGGTATGTGGGGACACTCAGATATTGGGAATCGAATAGATCGCAGTTGTTGGTTATATACTTCGACAATCTCAGTTATTCCAAACTGATTGAGCCAGTTTAAGATAGTCCAATGGAAACATTCACTAATATATGTGTGTGTGTGTGTGTACTTAATAATATGCCGACCCTTTAATAAAATTTTGGAATTTTCGTTATTGGCGGAACGTCAGAAACTCAAATATTTCACTACTAATTTCAATAACTTTTATGTTTTTCATTTTTCGGGAGCAGGAGAAGAACCTTCCACCGGTAATTCCAGGTGCAGACAGATCATGGACCGAAAGACTCTAATAGTCAGCGGAAAATAGCCAGCTGATCGTTAATCGATTAATTAATTAATCGATCGAAATTAACCACCTGTTTCCCCTCCAATTAAAACATATTTTTAATTGTTTACCAAATACGTTACTAAAATATCAATGAGATGTCGAATTTCATTTTATACTTTCTTTCTATTTTTTATGATATGAGATTTTTCCTTAATTTCTCTTTGTATTATAAGTATTTCTTTCCCCAATGGGCTTATGTTTTATAAATCAAAATTACGTAGGATATCTAGGTCGCTTGGACTTTGAAATAGTGATATTGTCAGTACGTAACGCCCATTACTCTGATTATGCAATCCAAGATGATTGAAAGTTTCAATTGGAAAGTCACAATAGAGTTATTAAAAAGTCCTGAATAAGCCAGAGTTTTTTCGGCTTGATAAAAACGAATTGCTACTTTGACGGATAGAGAATCATTTTGTTATCTAATTTCGCTCATTAAAACTGTTTAGTTGATACGCCGTTAAACACCAAAAAAAAAAAAAATAAAAAAAAAATACAACTGTTTTTGTCTGAGAACACCCGAGCCTATTTCCGGCAATATCCCTCTATTTATATTATGTAATTCTCTGCTAACAAGGCAGAGCAGGTAGGCGTTCTGATGACATAACAAGCGAAAAGGACCCCGTCGAGAGAAATGGGATGGGTGACGGGAGTTGGTCTAATATTGAATCTTTGCTGCTGGCATAAACTATTTGCTTATCTGCGGCTTAACGGCTTCAATGTTTATCGGTAATCCAATGCATGTGAATGTGTATATAATATATACACATAATATATATATATACATATAATATTATATAATATATACTATATATTACAGCGCCTGCACGTTCCAGCACGCTATTTTACGCACGAAATTAATATTAAAATAAACATTACCTCTTGCTCTTCTCTCTCTCTCTCTCTCTCTCTCCCCTCTCTCTCTCCCTCCCCCTCTCCCTCCATTCCTCCCTTACTCTCTCCCCCTCACTCCTCTCTCTTGTCCTAGGTGCGTTTCTCATATATAAACAGGTGTTGGGTTTCTAAAGATATACTTTTTGAGAGTTATTTTAGTGATCTCAGGGTACGTGAAATTTTCTAGTCGGCCCTTGCGGATTGGGCCATCCGTGGTCGGCTTGATAAGTGGGTTTCCTCTCTATGGAGAATGTTCTAATGTCTGCATTATACAAATAGACAGCCGAGGATCTCTCTAGGAGTTAACCATTGTTTCAGCCAGAGAGAGAGACTAGACACTCAGGCCACATCAAAGAGACAAGCCGACCTTGCTTCTAGATAGAGACTTGATCCAAATATCCCCGCTCCCTGCTTAAAATGGCAGATCACCCCCTGACAAGATCTCAGCCTGTCTCATAATTCTAGATTTGTCTCCTATAGTAGTTTGCTGAATTTCAGATATTAACTACCTAGTAGGGATCTCCCATGGTCTTGTGGCTAGAGCCTTAGATTCATAAGCGGGAGATGGTGGGTTCGATCCCCACTGGCGGCAGGAATGTTCTCATCCCACGGCTCGTTGGGAAAATTCCTCGCTGCACCCTGGATGTCGGCAATAATGGCCTAGCCTTCGTCCCTTCTTGAGGAGGAGAGCTCCACACTAGCAGTATTAATATATATATATATATATATATATATATATATATATATATATATATATTCAGTTGAAAATAATTTTCAACCAGGGCGCGCGACATAATTGTATTCTGTAAATACAATTATGGTATTTAAAGATGCGCCCTGGTCTAAAAACAGTGTGACTAAAAGCTAGGCGAAGGGAAAATTCTGGTGAAGTTGGTCTCCAGACCACATACTTTGCAATCTGCCAATTACTTGGGACACCATGTAAGGATAGGGAGCCTAATAAAAAATTAGGATTCACGCATGATTTCGAGAGAACTTCTTGATTGATAGTTTTGGAAAAAAAATTGGTAAAAAGGGGAATTTTAATTCATCATGAAGAGTAAAATATCGAATGGAGCATTTCTTTTTTTTTCGAAGGGTTATAAAATAATATAATTGTCTTTTTAATGAAATTGTGAAGGGTATTAACTAATAGGTAATACAAATCAAGGTGAGGAACAATTCTTAAAAATCCCCTTATAGCTTTATCACTTCAATTCAACGTTTCGTGCTACTTGTTCATCTTTAGGAATGCTAATTTCCAACTCACCGTGTCCTATCAAGAAATAAATTCAAACTTAACAAGTCGTGATTAAAATAAAATGATTCCTGTAAGAAAATACAGTAGAACCTCTCATATCCGACCATGACGGGACCGGGCCATGGTCGGAACGGCCAAAAGGTCGGATATCGGGAGGAGCAAAAAAAAAATAGAGTAAAGGAAGGGTTAGAATAAAATATTTTATTAACAGACAAAAAAAGTTTTGGTAACTTTGTATAATTTCGTTAGTATCTCTAAAACCGTTGACAATCTTGTGAAGCGGAAGATTGCCATTCGGAAGCTTACTAAATGCTCTACAAAAAAGGTTCCGAAGAAAGTTTTAATTAGGCGATGTCAATCGGAGAAAAAAGTGCTTAAAGCTTTAAATTAATTGATTTCGTTTATTCCAATGGTTCTTTTTGTCTGTTTTATTTCTTGTTATTTTTTAATTGCTTATAGTTGGATAATGTATTTGACAATAAAACTTAAGTTAAGTAAAATAACAAAAACAATTTATTGTTAGAAATATAGATTTCCAAGATTCCAAGACCTTGTCACTAGCGGGTCTGTTTCTAGTGTAGCGGACCCTTCCAGGTAAGATTGTAAATCATGACCTTTCAAGACTTTACTAGTCACAGGAATGGCGTTAGTGACCTTAAGGGTTGACACGCCATTATAATAACTAATTTAAAAAAAAAAGACTGGTGGGACCAAAATAATAACTGCTTCTATTTTAATCTTTCCAAATTAGACTAGGGATATGAACGGAACCGCGCTAAGATGATGCAGTCCTGCGAGACGGACTTTTTTTCGTAAATATCTCGATAACGGTTGGGAAATCGTGCTAAATGGAAGGTGACCATTCGAATGCTTGCTAAATTCTCTACAAAAAAGTCCGACTCGCAGGAACTGCAGCATCTTAGCGCGGTTCCGTTCATGTCCCTAGTGCCATTTGATAAGCTTAGAAAAGAAATAAACTCTTTTTTTTTATATATATCTCGTGAAAATTGTCAAAATCCTCTCGAACATCTCGAATAAAAGTGATATTAAGGCGTCAGGGACACCGACAGTAGCTAACTTTTACACAGAAGCGGAAATTACAGAATCTGGCTCCCATTCTAAAGCAAAGCTCTATAAATCAATACAAAATATGCCTAATAAAGCCTTTCTAGTGGATACAGAAGCATGGGCGTATATGAGGGGGGGGGGCTGAGGGGGCTGCAGCCCCTCCCGAAATTTTGAATTGATGATAAAAACTTCTCGTAAAACCCTTAAAAATAAATTAAATAAGATTTTAGCGTTTTAGTTGCCTAAAACTATTCCAAGCTCTAAATATTTAGTATTCCATACCCTGGAAATGGTCTCAGCCCCCCCCCCCCGAAATTGTTTTTATATACGCCCATGTACAGAAGGATCAAGAAGAAGTACACAAGATTGAGTAGAATACCCTGCCTAATATAGCCTATATAGAATAATATGCCGAATAAAACCTATCTAGTTAATACACAAGGACAAATAAAAGTCTTGACGAATAACAAGTCAAGAAAAAAAACTTTATTTAACAAAATAAAACAAAGTTTAGTTGCCCAACTACAATAGAATAATATACCTAATTAAGTCTATGGAGTAGATACAAATGGACCAAAAACAAGTCTTGTGGAATATTGTTTTTTTTTCTAATTAAATACTTTTTATCAATATTTAGTATATAACCTTTGTTGAAAACTATTGATTGCTAATTGATGAATCGGTTTACAACTAAGTAGTCTTTATGAATATTTAGTATGTAACCTATGTTTGGATCTGTGTTTTTGGGGTGCTCTCCGCCTAGGCTTTGTATTTATGTCGATAGATACCTGGGGTATATTTACAGCTCTTGAGGATTAACTCTTAGCAGGTAAATTTCCTGCGGACCTTCTGCTTCTACGGGCATTGAATCGCCATATTCGCTCATAGTATCTAACCGTTGTGAAGTTTATTTTTTGGATTTAGGACTTAATATACATATGTAGACTAAATCATAGCAAGAAGTAATCCTCCGTCGTCGGTTCTTAGCTATGTAGACTCGCTAATGTTATCCAATCTTAGATACATCGTATTTAAAATCCACAGCAAAAACACGACATTTCATCAGAATCCCCTGCTGAATAAAACTTATATAGAATAATATGCAAAATAAAGCCTATCTAGTGGATAAAAATAGAGGAAAAAAGACGTTCGTGGTGGTAGAAAATCTTAAAAGTATTTCGCTCAGAAATCTCCGAAATATTGTCACTAATTTTACGTATCCTGTTTTATAGCCAAATAGATTTATATTCTATAATCAATAAGAAAAACCTACTAACAACAAAAAACTATGGGTAACAGATGAAAATAGGGAATACCAAGAATAATTCTAAAGAACGAAATCAACACCAGTACTGTAATCTAGATATTCATACGGCATCTTCGAATTCTAACAAACAAAATATTGATTCTAATTATACGTATCCTGTTTTATTGACAAATACATTTGACTACTATAAGCAATTAAAAACACTAGGGAATATGCCAAAGAACTCGGAATAGGAGCCTCGACAGTTTCAAGACATTTGAAGGAAATCGACAAATACAAAACTGACATTTCATACGGTACAGCCTGATATATTTTTAACAATGAATTGCTTTTCTTATTTTAATTAATCTGTTTTATTGTCAAATACATTATCCTACTATAACCAATGAAAAAATAACAAGGAATAAAAGCAAACAAGAAGAACCGTTCGAATAAACGAAATCAATTACTTCAAAGTTTAAGCACTTATTTCTCCGATTGACATAGCCTAATCAAAAATTGTTTCAGAATCTTTTTTGTAGAACATTTAGTACGCTTTCGCATGGTAACCCTCCGTTTACCAATATTCCTAACCGTCTTCGAGATATCAGGGAATGTATACGAAGTTCCCAAAACATTTCATGTCTGTTAATAAAATATTTTATTCTAATCCTTCCTTAGCTCCAAACGTAACCGAAATTTTAACATATTAGTGTTGATGAAATTCAAACATGCAGAAAATGTTTCAACTGAATCCCATAATTTTAAGTATCAAAATCAAAGACAAAAAGAACAGTTCGAATAAGCGAAATCAATTACTTTAAAGTTTTAAGCACTTATTTCTCCGATTGACATCGCCTAATCAAAACTTTTATTACAACCTTTTTTGTAGAGCATTTAGTAAGCTTTCCAATGGTATTCTTCCGTTTCCCAAGATTCTTAACCTTTTTAGAGATATTAAGGAAAGTATACAAAGTTACCAAAACTTTTTTATGTCTGTTAATAAAATATTTTATTCTAACCCTTCCTTAACTCCAAACGCAACCAAAATTTCAACATATTAGTTTTAATAAAAGTAGAAGATGCAGTAAATGTTTCAACTGAATCCCATGATTCTAAGTACCCAAACCAAAAACGGCATTCAAAAATTATTTTTTCAGTTTTCTCGAAAACGGTTAAAGCTATCGCCTTAAAAATGGTTTCATTCGTTTTCCTAGCCCAAGAAACCTATAAAACGAGTACTTACAAGCTTATGAACTCAAAAACGTAAGCGTTACGATTTTTTTGCGCGAATTTCGCCCCAAACGCCATCTTCCAGTGGGCGGATTTTGCTGGTTAACGAACTTGACCTTTCAAATTGGACGACAGATTTTTGTACCAAATTTCATGAAAATCGGACCATCAGGGAAGCCAGAAATGAGCGAACAGACAAATATATATATATATATATATATATATATATATATATATATATATAAATATACATATATATATATACAAATTTGAACCACCGTTATTTTCGGTCTCTAGGGGTTCTGAAACGCGAAATTTTCTTGTCAGCACTTCCGGATTGTTTCATTGTATCAACCTTATAAGCGGGGTTCCTCCCTATGGGGGAGGGAGGAACCGCGCTAAAAAAAACGTCTTTCAAAGTTATAAAAACAGCTATAATGTACAGCTCAAACTGTAATAAACTTTGTTGTAATTGTAGTACTGTTGCTATATATATTTAAAACATTTACTCTTTTGAAAAGACGAACAAAATTTAAGCATACTTTATTTAAAGTGTTCAGTTATGGATTTTTGTATTAATTTTGTTAATGTTACTTTGCGGAAGTTCCCTCCACTTTTTTGGCCCACAATACATCCATTGCAGTTGCATTCGGATGTTGCTTGATGTATTTCGTCGCTACGTCGAAGGCGTCCTTAGCGTCGTCACTGGTGTGTTCGTATTCGTCCGAGTTGATTTCTTCGTCCGAGTTGATTTCTTCGTCCACGGCTTTGTTCTCCACAACAGCAATGATATGGTCATTGTTAAGATATTCATTAGTAACTTCTGAAACATCAGCTTCAACAAGCCACTCTTCTTTAACAAATAAAGAACAGTACAAGATTACAGCACATTCCAATTCAACAATTACGTCAGAACTGACAGTTTTTGATAGGAAAACAAAGCATAGTGTAGATGACTCAATCTTTCAAGTCTGGACAGGCTCGCCAACGGAGCTCGTGTGAATCACAGACGGTCGGACACTAGGTCGAATATCGGGAGGAGTCGGTTATGGGAAGGTCGGATATGAAAGGTTCTACTGAGCTAAATAAAAATAAACAAAATTCTCATTAGCTCACAGTTACATTCTGTGGATATTGAGAATTTGGTTTATTTCTATTTAAGGGGCGAGGTTAGCTCTGTGGTAGAGCACTGGACTAATAAGTTCGAGGTCCTGAGTTCAAATCCCGAGCAAGAACTAAAGATTTTTACTTCTAGTGTCTTCGCTCAAGGGTTGAATTCGGCCTCCCTGACCGTCCCTAGGCCAACCCAGCCTTTAATTAATTTAATAATGGGTACCTTGGGTGCTAATGAATCTAGCAGTCGAAGCAGCCAAGGGGGAAATCAGGCGGCCTGAGCATAGTACTGACCACACTATCTCCCTAGTGTGCCGTATGGTCATGAATCAGATACCTCTAAAGTATTTGCCCCTCAGGGCCCTCGTGGCCTGTTACGGGACTGATTTGTTTGTTTTTTTTTTTGTGTTTTTGTTTTATTTCTATTTAGTTATGCACTTGATTCCTTATAGGAATCATTTTATTTTAACTATGAATTGTTAAATTTGACTGTATTTATTGATAGGACACGGCGAGTTTGAAATTAGCATTCCAGAAGATGGGCAAGTAACACGAAACGTTGAATTAAAAGTTAAATGGAATTTTGAAGAATTGTTCCTCATTTTGATTTGTATTATAATTTTTTTTTTTATTGTAAACGATTAAGAAACGTTACCTTACACTGTATAGAGGGATAAAATATTTATAAAAATACGATAAAGGCATTATATAGTAAAACGAACCATCAAATAGATATATATTTAACTTGAGTACTGGACACTCCATAAATGTCATTATATAAAATCTAGACATAATATAAACATGCTTGAGTAATAAGCATAAAAATACACTCCCTGACAAAATTATAGGCCATCCTACATTATCTTAGTTTTTGCCATTATTTAAGGTTATATTTAAGCCAAAGCAAATACATACTGTTCTAATGTCAGTGACTTTTGGAAGAGCATGTCTGTAATGAGTCCTGATCCTTCTTGCCTAAGGATTAGCTGAAATGTAAATATTTAGGCGCGACAAAAGCATAGGCCATCCACTCAGTTCTTATGTAAATCTTAGATAAGATAAGCTGTAGAAACAGTTTCTGTGAACATTTCATTCATTAATTCAATCAGCGAGTCCAATTAAACCTGATTAAGTAATAAATAGAGGAAAAGTGTTGTCTGAGAGTGAAAAGGAACTGATGAAAACATTGCTGGATACAAATTGGACAATATCGAAAATCGCTCGAACTTTAAATAGATGTAGGCATCTCATAAGGAATTTCTTTAGGCTAGGTAGTGATTATGGCCAAAAGAAAAGCATTGGCAGGCCCACGGCAACAACGGCCCAAGAACAGCGAGCCATTTTACATAATGCTTCCAACTCTTCAGCCAAGGCGAGAGAAATTTGTGAACAATCTGGAATGCTCAACGGCTTTTGTAAAAGGCACGTTATTTAAAGCTTCTTAAACTATGTCCAAGCCCCCCAGGCTCCCTTTTTCAAAAGCACACAAAGCCAACAGAAAGAAATTTACTTCGGAATACATCACATGGGGAAAGAGGTGGAAGAAAGTTATCTTCAGCGATAAAAAGCCGTTTAATGTGGATGGCCCTGGTGGATATCGATATTATTTTCATGATTTGCGAAAAGACAAAATATTTTTAAGGAAGCGTCAAACGTGAGGAGGAGGTATTATGGTTTGGGCTAGGATAGGATACTATGGAAAGACAGAATTAGTATTTTGTTCACTACATCGAATACGAAAAAGCTTATAGACATCGTCCGGTAGCAAATTGTTGAAAGAGAAGAAGAGAGAGCCTTACCCCAGCTTCTTCACAGATTTCTCTCGTCTTGGCTGAAGATTTGGAAGCATTAAGTAAAATGGCTCACTGTTCTAGGACCATTGTTGCCACGGCAAATACATTCTTCTTCTCTTTCAACAATTTGCTAACCGGACGATGTCTATATACTTTTTCGCATTCGATGTAGTGAACAAAATACTAATTCTGTCTTTCCATAGTACCCTATCGCAGCCCAAACCATAATACCTCCTCCTCACATTATTTAAATTATTTTTTATTTTCGCAAATCATGAAAATAATATCGATAGCTTTAAATAACGCGCCTTTTTGCAAAATCCGTTGAACATTCCTGGTGTTTGTTTGGACCTCAGCTTCTTCACAAATTTCTCTCGGTTTGGCTGAAGTGTTGGAAGCATTATGTAAAATGGCTCGCTGTTCTTGGGCCGTTGTTGCCGTGGGCCTGCCAATGCTTTTCTTTTGGCCATAATCACTACCTAGCCTAAAGAAATTCCTTATGAGATGCCTACATCTATTTAAAGTTCGAGCGATTTTCGATATTGTCCAATTTGTATCCAGCAATGTTTTAATCACGTCCTTTTCACTCTTAGACAACACTTTTCCTCTATTTATTACTTAATCAGGTTTAATTAGACTCGCTGATTGAATTAATGAATGTATTGTTAACTGAAACTGTTCCTACAGAGAGATTTAGATAAGAACTGAGTGGGTGGCCTATACTTTTGTCGCGCCTAAATATTTACATTTCAGCTAATCCTTAGGCAAGAAGGATCAGGACTCATTAAAGACATGCTCTTCCAAAAGTCAGTGACATTAGAACAGTATGTATTTGCTTTGCCTTAAATATAACATTAAATAATGACAAAAACTAACATAATATAGGATGGCCTATAATTTTTTTGGGGATTGTAAGTGCATGTTGTACTTTCGAAGGTCATTTTCATGTTGTTACATTGCATAGGTATATAGGAAATAATTTATATTTACATTAAAACATAAGCCAATGTCAAATGCATAAAATAATAAAAGAAATGAACATTTTCTAAATTCTACATATCATGAGACATAAAACCCCTTTGACGCATTCGAACATTATTGCTGTTCTCTGCGTCAGATCTGAACTAATATTCACATAAATTGCCAACTGACATTAAGTTATTATTTGAGCCGCGCCTCTTTGTAGACAACTCAATCCTTGACATGACAGATGTGAAGTTATTACGAGCCATCATCTTGGATGCATTAATGAGACGGAACGACGACTTGCCACAGAACCACGGAGGAGAGCCATTCATGTTTTAGCACTTTCCTCCGAAGGAAAGTAGCTATTGAGGTTGCACTCATGTCGGAATTTTTAAAAAATTTCTTCAAATCTTTATCGATCCTACCTAGTAGACACCGAATATGACCGCCGTTAAAATTTATATATATCTATATCTATCTATCTATCTATCTATATATATATATATATATATATATATATATATATATATATATATATATATATATATATGTCTGTTAACACGATAGCCGCCAGAGTTTTTGTTTTTTCGTCACGAAACTTGGTATATAGCATTCAATTAGCAAACGATTGAACGAGTTCGTTAACCACGAAAATCGGTCCACCGGAAGGGGGGGGGGGTTACCCCAAACCTAAAACACTAATTTGCCACTAGCAGCCGTGATTTTTGGTATATTTCGACGAAACTCGGTATTCGTAAATACTACAGGTAAGTACTACAGGTAAATATGTGTTGTAAAAATAACTAAATCGGTTCATTAGGAGGGGGGGGGGGGGTTTACTCCGGACCCAAATTACTTATATACTCATACCGGTCGTAATTTCTGCTGTATTGTAACGAAACGCGGTATACGTCGTGGGTAACTCATGAGAAAGAAGTGTTGTAAAAATGAGCTGAAAAGGTCAATCAGAAAGGGTGGTTTACTTTGTAATATATTTCAATAGAAAAGCCCGCTAGACGTAGGTTCACAAAGCCGCCGAAAGGAGCGCTTTCTACCACTAGAGGGACTGTAGCCTGTTCCTGCGTTAGATCAAAATACGATAATATAAGGTTTTTGTATTTATTACGTAGTGTAGTAGGTACCATGTGTAAACATAACTCTGGAAGCAAATTAATAATTGATCAGTTACTCATTACAAAATTAAAAGAGAACTATTCATGTTTTTATTTTATTTATGTAGGATATTTTAAGAAAATGGTTCTGGAAAGCAATCTACACTACCCAAATTCTGAGGAAAGTGCTTAGTTATGCAGCTCCTGCGTGACGGACTTTTAGTACTATTGCATGTTTCAATGAATGAAATAAAATCGTTAATTCATATTAAAAATATAATTTATACTGATAAAAAAGAAAACCTAATGAACTTTTAACATAATCAGAACAACTGGTGTAAAGAAAATTCATTTCCTCTCGAGCCAACACCATTTCGAAGGGATATATTTTGGTGATACGATATATATATATATATATATATATTCATGGCCATACGGCACACTAGGGAGGTAGAGTGGTCAGTAATACGCTCCCGCCGCCTGAGTTTCGCCTTTGCGGGTACCCATTAATAAACTAATTAAAGGCTGGGCGGATCCAGGGATGATCTAGGACCCCGAATCCCAGCGTATTACTCAAGTGCTCTACCACTGAGCCTACCTCACTCCTATATATATATATATATATATATATATATATATATATATATGTGTTTGTGTGTGTGTGTGTGTTTGTCGCATGGTGAAGAGGTAGAGGTAGAGGTAGTGGTAGAGGGAAGAGGTAGAGGTAGAGGTAGAAGTAGAGGTAGAGGTAGAGGTAGAGGGAAGAGGTAGAGGTAGAGGTAGAGGTATTGGTAGAGGTAGAGGTAGAGGGAAGAGGTAGAGGTAGAGGTAGAGGGAAGAGGTAGAGGTAGAGGTAGTGGTAGAGGGAAGAGGTAGAGGTAGAGGTAGAGGTAGAGGTAGAGGGAAGAGGTAGAGGTAGAGGTAGTGGTAGAGGGAAGAGGTAGAGGTAGAGTTAGAGGGAAGAGGTAGAGGTAGAGGTAGTGGTAGAGGGAAGAGGTAGAGGTAGAGTTAGAGGTAGTGGTAGAGGGAAGAGGTAGAGGTAGAGGTAGAGGTAGAGGTAGAGGGAAGAGGTAGAGGTAGAGGTAGAGGTAGAGGTAGAGGGAAGAGGTAGAGGTAGAGGTAGAGGTAGAGGGAAGAGGTAGAGGTAGAGGTAGTGGTAGAGGGAAGAGGTAGAGGTAGAGTTAGAGGTAGTGGTAGAGGGAAGAGGTAGAGGTAGAGGAAGAGGTAGAGGTAGATGTAGAGGTAGAGGTAGAGGGAAGAGGTAGAGGTAGAGGGAAGAGGTAGAGGGTTTGTTTTTTCGAGCGGTCTAAAGCGCGGTCTATGACGTGGCCTCTCCGTGATTGGTCCTTTCAAGTCCTCTACTAGCCAATTCCACCCTCTGCTGCACGTGTGGTCGTTTGTGTAGGATTTTCACTCTAGAAAATTTGAGATTAGTGTTTTGGGATTGTAAACAACTATTAACGGTAGTGAAATGAAAGATTTAATTATCGACTACTTAATTCTCACTTCTCGATTTTCCACTGTCGGACTAATGGCATAAAAACCACCAAAACCGTCATTTGTATGAGAAAGCAGCTGAACTGCATAGTACTGGTAAGTTTATGGTGATATGTTGTCGCAAATGTATAAAAATGTTTCAGGAGTCATCCTCAGGTATTCCTGAAATTTGTCTGGATATTCTTTAAATTGCAAAAAAATATGGCGATGTTCTCCCAAATCTTGTCGCACTTGATTTATGAATTATCCACCATGTACGCGCTGTCGAGATGTCACCACTATCTTCACTACTGTCACTTAACATTGTAAAAAAATAAACTATCCTAACAACCTCTCTTCTTGCAACAAAGTTGAAGACTGACCCTCAAATCATGTGAAACTGGGAAAGCAGCGCGGTATCCCTCTTCACTATGCGACCCTCCCTCTATCAATACCTGTAATTCTACCTCTACCTCTTCCCTCTACCTCTTCACCATGCGACTACCCCTAGCAATATAGTTGAAGTCTGACCCTCAGATCGTACGTATGTATCTGGGAAAGCAGCGCGGTAACCCTCTTCACTATGCGACCCTCCCTCTATGTAGGCCCTACCTCTTCACTATGCGAGTACCCTTAATCTTTGAGGAAATATTTCAAATCCTTTCCGGGCCGCACCGGACCGAATTGTGCTGTTATCAGATAGCAGACCATATACTGCTACCATATAGACGCACCTACAAACTACGAATACATGCAATGAAGTATAGCTATATTAAAAATAACCCACAATTTTAATAATAATTACTCGTCTCAAAAAAGTTACGGACCAATTTGTTTTTTAGCACTTTCCTCCGAAGGAAAGTATTGAGGTTGCACTCATGAAGGAATTTTTGAAAAATTTCTTAATATCTTTATCGATCCTACCTAGTAGACACCGAAAATGACCCCCGTTAAAATTTATATATATATATATATATATATATATATATATATATATATTCCACTTTTTCTTGTTTGTTTTTCTGGCAGGGGGTCGATAAAGCAGTACACTCTTTGTTCACATTAACTGCTTTATTTGTTATGTTTCGCCCGACATGTTTCGTGCCTTTTCGCACCTCTTCAGGGGCTTTCCTATGTAACAATATTTTTTGTAAATCCTAAACTTTAAATTGCTTACACTAATACACATATCCTGTCCCTAAATAATTTACATTTCAACATATAATATTTCAACTTAATCTTAATCCTACCTTATCAAGAAGTCCTCTCGTCATGTTGTCTAGCTTGAGTCAGGCGTAGTACTGAAAAGTCATCTATGGTAATTATTATGGCCGTTTGTATCGATTCTTTAGCTATTTTCATGGTATCGATTATTGGTGAAATTTGTTTTGTAAGGTTTAATTTATTATACTATGGAAAATTTGGTGCACATTCTTTAAATCTGTTTTTTTATTTATGGCAGTGTTGGAATTTTCAATTATGTGAATATTTTCTTTGATTTTTCTTTTTAAAGTGTTCCTCTCTTTATTTAAAATGTGAACGTCCTTAAAGTTAAAGTTATGTTTTAAAGTTAGTGCGTGTTCTGTCAATGTTGTCCTGTTTTCGTTTGTGTCTATGCTTTTTGCGTGTTGCACGATTCTCTTTTGCAATAGCTGTGCCGATTCCCCAATGTAGCATGCGTTGCAATCGTTACATCGAATTTTGTATATATTGTTCTTTGTACTTGTTGGTTTAATTTTGTCTTTAATATTGCTAAAACTATTTTCTATTTTGTTACCATATTTCCAACTTATTTTACCTACGTCTTTACATATTTGTTTAAGTCTATTGGCTATTGAAGGATGTTAATGAAAAGTAAAAAATCTATTTATTTCATTCACATCTTTGTCATTTTCTTTTGTTAAAACCTGTTTTCTCTTTTGTAAAAATAAATGCTCATTCAAAGCTATTTGCTTATTTAAATTCGTATTTTTCATAAAGAATTTTTGAATACATGTCTGTAATAACTTTCGCTTTTTTGAATTGTTCTGTGATTCAATTTGTTTTTTAGCACTTTCCTCCGAAGGAAAGTATTGAGGTTGCACTCATGAAGGAATTTTTGAAAAATTTCTTCAAATCTTTATCGATCCTACCTAGTAGACACCGAAAATGACCCCCGTTAAAATTTATATATATATATATATATATATATATATATATATATATATATATATGTGTGTGTGTGTGTCTTTTAACACGATAGCGGCCAGAGTTTTTGTTTTTTCGTCACGAAACTTGGTATATAGCATTCAATTAGCAAACGATTGAACGAATTCGTTAACCACCAAAATCAGTCCACCGGAAAGGGGGGTTTACCCCGAACCCAAAACACTAATTTGACCATGCCAGCCGTAATATTTGTTATATTTCAACGAAACTTGGTATTCGTAGTGGTAATCTAGAGAGAAAAATTTGTTGTAAAAATAAACTAAATAGGTTCATTAGGAGGGGGGGGGGTTTACTCCGGACCCAAATTACTGATGTACTCATACCGGTCGTAATTTCTGCTGTATTGTAACGAAACGCGGTATACGTCGTGTGTAACTCATGGGAAAGAAGTGTTGTAAAAATGAGCTAAATCATTGCATGATTCATAAATCATGAGCTAAAAATATGAAGTTTTTTGTATTTATTAGGTAGTGTAGTAGTTACCATGTGTAAACATAACTCAGGAATCAAATTAATTACAAAATTAATAATTGAACAGTTACTCATTACAAAATTAAAAGAGAACTATTCATGTTTTTATTTTATTTATGTTGGATTTTTTAAGCAAATTGTTCTGGAAAGCAGTCTGCACTACCCAAATTCTGAGGAAAGTGCTTAGTTATGCAGCTACTGCGTGACGGACTTTTATTTATTTATGTTTTTTAGGTTAGACCTTACCTACTTATTTTATTATTATATATTTTATTTAGTATTATTACAATTATAGCATTATTTTATTACTTATTATTTGATATTTATTTCGTTTTATATATGTATATATATATATATATACATATATATATATATATACATATATATATATATATATATATATATACATATATATATATATATATATATATCTGAAGATGAACAATTAATTTTATTTATCAATTTCATAAATGATTACCTTATTATTTTTTATTTGAGCAGATCATCCTTGTTATGGAGGGAGATCTTTAAGTGTATATATAAATATTTCATGAGTGCAACCTTTGAAGCTTCAGATACTGCCAAAAGTTATATTACATACATTCGATATGTGCTAACATTAGTCACATGATAAGTTCGCTGCCGAAATTTGGATTAGGCTTTAGTTCTGATGTGCAGCCTGGGCATATATTCGGAAAAAACATCTCAGACTAGACAGCGGGTTCCGCCTTTGTTCAAGTTTCATATTTCCCAGTCATTATATCCGAGAGGCCGAGTCAAATATTTAGAGGATAATATTTCTGCTAGAATACGCCCATAGAGCCAAGACTACAAGGACCCTCTTTGACGTCACCTTTCTATTTTGTCAACAAAAGCGCCGATGTTCCGCCAACCTCTTTCCGAAATGTAACTCATAGGTGTATTTATATATTTTCTGAGTCTCAAGACAATGTAAATTTACACACGACTTAATAGAAGAGCTCTTTCTCGCAAATCATCCGGTTCTTTAACTTCTCTATTCGAAAGAGTTCCTTGACTGTGGAGACTAAAAAGTTTAAAAACAGCATGGCTTCACGATAGTTTACAAAGTCACATTTTAACTTTTAATTGATGCAAACGTTTTGGATTGAATTTCAAGCCTTCTTCTGCCTTCTGTGTGACACAGATATAGCGACGTCCACCCAGACCCCAGTTCTTTCTCTTCTCATAGCCGGCTATAATCTCGTTCCGAAACGATGGCATTAATAAAAAGTCCGTCTCGCAGGACTGCATCATCTTAGCGCGGTTCCGTTCATATCGCTAGTCTAATTTGGAAAGATTAAAATAGAAGCAGTTATTATTTTGGTTCCACCAGTCTTTTTTTTTTTAATTAATTATTATAATGGCGTGTCAACCCTTAAGGTCACTAACGCCATTCCTGTGAGTAGTAAAGTCTTGAAAGGTCATGATTTACAATCTTACCTGGAAGGGTCTGCTACACTAGAAACGGACCCGCTAGTGACAAGGTCTTGGAATCTTGGAAATGCATATCTCTAGCATTAAATTGTTTTCCCTATTTTTCTTAACTTGTTTTATTTTCAAATACATTATCCAACAATAAGCAATTAAAAAATAACAAGGAATAAAAAACAGACAAAAAGAACAGTTCGAATAAGCGAAATCAATTACTTTAAAGTTTTAAGCTCTTATTTCTCCGATTGACATCGCCTAATCAAAACGTTCATTAGAACCTTTTTTTTAAAGCATTTAATAAGCTTTCTAATGGTATTGTTCCGTTTACCAAGATTCTCAACCTTTTTCGAGATATTAAGGAAAGTATACAAAGTTACCAAAACTTTTTATGTCTGTTAATAAAATATTTTATTCTAACCCTTCCTAAACTCCAAACGTAACAAAAATTTCAACATATTAGTTTTAA